>JAUBNY010000187.1:1079303-1100987 GCA_032275445.1 Crypturellus soui
GGGTAAATTTAGGCTCCCAGCAGAAAGAGACCTAACAAAATTTGTAACAGTGGATCGACATTCTCTTTGCAAACAATGAATTCGATATAATTCTACCCTTCTGTTGGCTAGTTCTTCTAAATGGCAGTACAAGGGAGACTAAATTTTATCTGAATTACATGAAGAGCAGCTTCACTGAAATTAGCTGGGTATTATTGTAGAAGAAATAAAGTAAAAAAAAAAGAAAAAAGGAAAAGAAATCTCTGTAAGCAATCACAAAATAGGTTTTAAGTTAGACCTAGAATAAACCATTGAATGCCTTTATTTTATAGGAAGCGAAATCAGCAAAACTGCCTTTTCTGGGTTACATAAAAACGGTGTGTAAAAATATTATAAATAATTAGAAAGTTTGTATTTTCACTTTTTGAATTATCTTCAAGACAGATAAACTCAGGGACTTGACTTTTCCAAACTTAGGGGGACTATCATATAAGAATAGCTTATCAGAGGAAGAATATAGATGTTTATCTAGTGGCCACACATTGAAGCAAAATTTCAAATAAGGGAAATAAAGTCCTTTCCATTCAGCTACAGAATTCAGCATGGGACTCCCGCTTTGGTCCTGGCTACTCAGCTCCAGCATTTCAGTTTGAGGCAAATTTGATTTGACTGCGTAAAGAAAAGCTTTACTGTGTCCTATAATGTTCAAAGTAGGCTGTTCCCCAGAAATTATTACTAGGACAGTAAAGCTCATTCTCTGGGCATGTTGAAAAGCTACAGAGGATGCAAAAGTCTGTCTTTACTTAGTTATTGAGCTTTCATCCAGAAAGAGATTTAATGGACCCAGGAGACACAGCCTCATATATATTTGTGGGGGAAATAGTTTTCAGGAAGAGTTTTTGTTTTTGAAGTAGCTCAATGGCTCTTTTGGGCAGCCTGGGAATAGGAGGGTCTTGCACATCAAAACAAAAAGAAAAAGGAATGGATAGTCAAAGAGCTGACCGAATTACGAAGCTGAGAAACCTGCATTTTCCATTTGACTGGAGATGGACACAGTTGTATGTCAAAAAGCAGACAAGCAAACCAACAAAACCCAAAAGCCTGACAAGTTCATTTCCTGTCTTTCAGTCTTTCCAGATCTACTCTAAAGACTGAGGAAGTTCAGGAAAGCGACTGAGATCATGGATGCTTGGATTGGAAATAAACATTATCCTTGACCTAATTTGCTGTGATCCTTCTCATAATTCAGAGAAAGAAGAGGAAGGGATGTTGTTTTATTTTATTTATTTGTTTGGAAACTTAAATGCGGAAATTCCAAATGACTTTGGGAATGGGTACTTGTAATAGTAGCTATTTTTTTGTTCATCTTTATAAGCTTAATCAAAGCATCTGATTATAACCCTTCCCTTAGCAGTTCACGCATTGTCTCCTTGGGAGCACAGTGATTGTAATTTCACTCTTTCAGACTAAATGATTTTCATGGTAATTTTACTGCCATTATCCAGTCCACATGGGGTGGCTTTGTATACAAATTTCTCTGACCCATGAGTTCAGCTAACATACTGAAAAAAGCCCCTTGGAAACATAATAAAAAGGTAGCAGTTATAGGTAAGTGAGTTAATAGCAGCAAGTGAAGATATATAAGCGCTACTCAGGTCATACAGAATTGTTAAAAAGTAGCTCAGTTAGAGGATTATAAAAACACACCTGAATACTCTTCAGTGGATACAATTCTTGTAAACATGTCAGGTATGTCATTTCTTACTAGATTATTCTGCAGAGTAAATACTTTATTTCCATATATCTGAGTTATCCAAGGTGTCTCTGTGAAAGACGAGAAACTCACTCCTGTTCCTCCTCTCCCATTCTTCAGCTGGAAGGTTTATTATCACATACTCACCTGCACATGCTCACCTGCAGACATCTGAATAGCAAAAGCTTTCTTCCTGTCCTACCCAAGCGGATGCAAAAGCCAGACTTTGTGCCAGACCTCTGTACATCAACCCCTTTGACTCTTGATTCGGACATAGTCTTTGCCTTGGACAGTTCATGGAGGACCACACACATGCTCATTCACATGCTACCTTCAGCACGTTTTCTGGGAAACAATTTGCTCAGAAAAGCTGCTCATAATCCCTCCAACTCATACTGGTTTTTTTTTTTTTTTTTTGGTAGTGGTGTCCTTATTTTAATTTTGCTTTCAGTATGTGTGTTTGACACTTTCAACATCCTGCTGATGGAGCAAATGAAGTTGAAAGCTATTCCAATGAAAAAGAAAACCAAGCAATTGTGGAGAGACAGTTGTAGGAAAGGCAGCCCATTATGTTAAATCAGTTAATACAGAAGGCTGTAATGTTCCTTGTTACACACATAACACTCTATTCAGGCCATCCATGTGACGTGTGGTTCCTTTTAAAAGGCTCTGACAGAAAAACTGAGTGAGATTTAGAACTGGGAAGGTAGTAGAATAAATTTTGAAATTATTCTAACTCAATAAACAAATCCCTCCTTACTACAGAATAACAGTTTATTTTAGTGTAGCAATCCTGCTAGGAAATGCTCTGAAAACATCCATTATTTCTCACAAATGCATAGCATTTCAAGAAGAAAACCCTTTTATTTTTATCTCAAGCCAAACTGAATTCTTTGAAAGATCAAATCAGAATCATTCAGCCTCAACATGTGCTTTTATAACTCGGGTAATCTTGCGGGTTATCTTGAAGTGAACCCTGCATGATGAGATCCTTCTGCAAAGCCTCGGCAACAGCAGAGCTGACACAGTCTGCCTTGCTACAGCCTGTGTCTCATCCCTATTGCAGCAATTGCTACAACCGTTTGCGACCATCAGGGGCTGGGCCAGCACCACACAAGGACTCCTCACTGGCTCCTTTTCCTTGAACAGTAGTTCTCTCCTTAGAAAACCCAGTTTGTAAGAAAAGCCGGTCCTAGGGAAGGAGAAATGGTGTAACCGTGCCATCATGTTGGTCTGCTGCTTTGTATTTATGCTTGGCCCTGCTCTCTCAAAGGACTTTCAGGAGAACCATCCTTGTGCCCCCTCTGATGGCCTGGATAAATGCTAAAGAAAGTCTGGGGGTCGTCCAGAAGTGTGCTGGAGCCTCATGTGGTCCCTGTGACAGGTAAAGGGCTGTGACAACCCAGTCCACAGATGGGACTGTTGTCAAGAAAGCTTAACTGCAAGGAAATACTAAAAATAAAGTTGGCCAGACAAGCTTGATGATAGTTTTTTGGGCAGAAAACCAAAATGATGGAGTGCCATGGTTATACTTGGACTTCAGACAGGCATTTGATATGGAGGCATATAATAGTCTAGGGAGAAAATCAAATCATTCTGGCTAAGACAATAAAACAATTAGTTCAATCAAAAATGGGCTAGCAAACTATCATTTATAAATATTTCATTAAGAAGAGAGAAACTGGCTGGTAATGTCCCGCAAGGATCAGTATTGGGCTACCTGTTTAAAGTGTCGATGCTATATCTACACAATTGTATAAAAATAATGAATTTTTGAAGATACACCAGGAAGGGAGACCAATTCCGTGTTTCAGTACAGAAGCAAATAAGGAATAAGCACCACCACACTAAATCCGTGAGTAGTGTGATGGGTGAGGATGCTTACAAGAGACATGACCAGATTTATTCTGTCCTTACCCATCAAACATTTTGGGCTTTTACTTTTGGCTGCAAGTTTTTTGCAGTGAAACCTGGTTTTACATGGCATCTCTTCCAGCAGAATTAGTACAAGAGCTCTAGAATCTCGACCTTAGCCTTGTTGAATGGAGAATTCAAAAATCCTTCACTCCCAGTGAAGGAATTTTCAAACCTATTCTCAAATCCAGATATGGATTTTGAGGGGATCTTATCAGACTGTACAAATATTTTAAGGAAGGGTGTCCAGGGGCCAGACTATTTTCAGTCCCCAGGGATAGTACAAGAGGCAAGAGGCACAAACTGAAACATGAGAAGTTCCACCTGAAATGAAGAGATATTCAAAACCCACCCAGACTGGGTCCAGCCGCCCAGCCATCAAAGATAATGACTAACAGCCCTTGGTTATTTCCTGGAAACCCGTTAGAAAGTAGCTTTCTCGGGTCTTTTCTGCTTTATGGCTTTGTGAAGAAGTAACTCGACTTAACTCACTGAACTGCATCAGTGCAACATGCTGGTGGGCACCCCTTGAGTGAGCCTTGATCTGCAGTTGCTGCAATATCGCACTAGGTCAAGGGGAGCAAGAGGCAAGCTGAAAACAACAGGTTTTATTGATTTACACTCATTTGCATTTTTATTTATACTCTTTTATACTTTTAGCATAAATTTCTTCTAGTTTACATCTTTACTCTTGAAAGAGATTTAATGACAGTAGAGACAAGTGTCGCTGTACAGATTTCCCATAGTTCCGTCACTCCATAATTTGGGGCTTTTAGGATATATAATTTATTTCTTCTGGATCTTTCCAGTGCTCTGTCAAATTTGCCAAGTGGATTAACATCATAATGCTGTGCATATAATTTCTCTTCATACTCTTTATGCAAGTTTGGTTACAAGAAAAATGTTTAAAGAAAGCAAAAAAATGGAGGGTAATTCTATCAGTAAGCTTATGTCAGGTTTTTCCTTAGGTATTTAATTTTTTTAAAAAGGCACAAAGTTTTATCACTGCAGCAAAGGGGAGGAACTACAACACTTGGCTTAAATGTTCAGTAAAATAGTTTGAATTAACTACTACCCATTTGTGCAGTGTTGAGTAGCCTGAATTACAAATTATCACACCAAAAATTTATTACCTATCTGTATGCTGTATGAGACTGGCTCAATGCCATGGCTGTTTGGATCACAGCTGGAAAATTAAGCCCCTTCAGAGGCTGACACTCAGCATAGAGATGGTTTGGAGGAAATAAATGTGTATCATCTCCCTCTCTGTCTCTATATATACACACACACACATATATATATATATATGTATATATTATTTTTTTTCAGCTTAATTCTTATTTTCTGCCTGGCTGTCATTTGAGGCCCACAAGATAAGGTAGCTCTTCATCTCTCTGTTTGGACATTGCCGCAATGTCCTACATAGCTTTAATCCTGAACTCCTGTCACAGAATTTGCCTTTAGAATGCTCTCTTTTTAAGAAAACTTTGAGATTCTCAAGTATGATTTGAAGCTAATTAAGCCTTTGATGCAGTGCTGTCAAAACTTCCTGGGCTGATTGCTCTAAAACAGGTTACATTAACTTTCTTGATGAATTTTTCTAAACCAATTTTGCCTGCATTAGATTTGCATTTTAGTCCCAGATAAAGCTCAGTTTAAACCTGATGCCACCACTTTAATTGGAAATAGATTTTATTTACATGTTTCAACTACTTAATTTATTTGATCTCAGGGGAATCAGTTATTTTTGGCATTGACTCCTATCTAAATAATCTCAAAAAATGGATTATTGAGCATTGGAATAATAATGACAGTAATGTTCTGATTAAGGTGACATTTAAACTGCAAATATTGACTTCTGGGAGAATTGGACTTAGCACAACCATGGTTTCTTAACAGAAAATTTCCTAGGGAAAAAAAAAAGAAAAAAAAAAAAAGGTAAACATATATGAATTTTATAAATAGGATCGATATTTTTTGTATCCAAGCCAAGATCATAATGTTCACTAATATATACAAAAAGACACAAATATGTCCTCTGGTACAGAATCTTACTGGAGAGCTGGCAATGTGTATTTGTCTGGATGCACAACAGTTTAAATAATTCAAGGACAGAGGAAAATGGAGTTACTTGAATTATAGATAAATCAGCAGACCATAAAGAAGAGGAGATCTAAAATAAAACCAGTTGTCTGAAAAATCCTATTCAGTGACAGGGGAGAGAGTTTTGATGACTCAGAAGTTGTATATCTTTGAAAATTAAACTAAATAACCGTCTCAGAAAAAAACGGCAGTTTGAGGGGTTATATTGAAACAGTTATCCTGGCTATTTCACCACATTTTCAAAAGCAAACAAGTCTTGATTGCTGACGTATTTATGAGTTTGGCTGCTAATGCTTATTTAAGGTTGATGTTTGCAAGTGTGGATGACTTAAATGATTAATAGTAGAGTGCGAGACTGGATAACTACTGCCACCCCAATCTTTCTCTGTAGGCCTTATTAACACAATGTTCTCCATAGCGGAGAGGTCAGTGTGGGAGACTGGATGGAGGAAATATTGGTGTTATAAAGAAGGTAAAGAAAATACTTACCCTTTTTTATAGTCATTAATACCAGGAGTCTAATTTCATCACACATGTTCACATAACCAAATAAAGTTGACTATAAATCAAGATAATGAAGAAGAAATTTATGTATCTTCCATATGGGTCTGGATACCAACCCTCGAGCTACGGTGCTGAGCTGTCCCTTGCGCTGCTAGTGAGTATGGCCAACTTTGAAGGAAAGGCTGGTCAATGTAGCACACAGAATCACAAAATGGTCTGTGTTGGAGATCATCTTGTCCAGCCACTTTGAACACGTTGCACAGAACTGGCTGGGCTGGGCCAGCACCTTTGTTTTTTTAGGAAAAGAGACTGGACAAGAGATTGAGTCAACTGGAGTAAACCACAACCTGCTTCTCCTATCCATCCTAGCAGTTTCCAATCAGTTTTTCTGTGACAGAACCTTAAATTTCTTACTTTCACAGATTTATTGATACCTGCAGTATGGAATTCATTCATTACTCTTTTGAAATAACATGGGAGATACAAATATTCTTCATTGTTTCAGATCACTGTATTATGTGTACATAAATACTTGGGCATCTGGAGCTGCAACATTAGAATTCCTTATTGTTCAAAAAGAATCATTCAGATATTAGGGATATTTGTACAGTACTTTCAGTACTGCTTTTCATAGGATAGACATGTTCAGTCATCATGAAATCATTGGTGTGAGACTATTCCGAGTTCCATCCCATCCTCAAAAAATTCACTTTCTGCCATTGCTAAAGTGTACAGATCACATCTCCATGCAGTTTCCACAGACCATGTCATCAAGTGTATTCTTTATCTGGTGACTCTGATTTCAACTTAGAAACTAGAAAAATAATAATCTTAGAGATTTTTGATAATAGACCATTTTAGAAGTCGTGTTATTAATGAAGTCCTTCAGCTCATTGTATGCTATAAATTTAACAGCCAAAGAAATTAACCCGAAGTATTGTAAATCCTGTAATACTCTAAACATATGTAAACGGCCTTGCACCAATCCTTCTGCCTTCTAGTTCTGGTTTAGTGCTCCTACGTAATTTAACATGTGGCAAGACTACTTTCTCTCTTAGCCATGGGAAAGCAAAGGCCCTATGAGGCTTTTAAGATAAAATAATGTTGCTTCTTCCAATCTGAACTCTTTTAGTAAATATCCTGAACACACAATTAAGAGATTCCCATCTTAAGAACAAACATAGCTTAAAGGCCTTGGAATATACAATGATTTTTAACTAATCAAGATTAAAATTTTCATTTTTAATACATTTATTTTCGTTATATGAATTACACTGGAAAGTTGTTCTAGACCTTTTTGATTTGATGGTTAGAAACGAATCCTGACTTCTAGCCTTCCTGCATTTGTAGAGATTTGGACTGACCTACTCTCTTTTCTAACTAACTACCCTGTCCGTTAGATATAATACCATTCACAGCACTTTATTTTTTTCTATTTTTATATATTCCCTTAACCATGGAATTCCCTTTGCTTGTTTTAGTCAAAGATGACAACCCTCTCAAGACCCCTTCTTCACTTAAAGTTCCTGTTGGTGATCTCCACTCGTTTCATGGAGACCAGAACATGTGTGGTCAAATTTGTACACAACATATTCCAGTGAGGTCTCAGCAGCCTTGCACAATGTCATCAGAAATTCCCTGCCTCTAAAGAAAATATCCAACCTACTGCAATCCTACTTCTGCCTCTCATTTTTGATCAGTGCGCCATAAAAATGGATCAACAACTTTGATCAGCTCATTTAGTCAGATCTTTTTGTTACAGCGCAAAGAGAAAAAGAGCCACAGAAATCACTGATCTGGTGTGTATTGTCCATGTACGCTGCACATCCATGTTGCATCAGCTGAGCTCCCAAGTTTGCTGCTGCAGCAAAGGAAATAACAGTTAAAAAAACTAAGAGGACACAGTGATGTCTGCTACCCATCTCCACTCCAAAGCAGAGCAAAGGTGAATATTATGCAAAAAAAAGAAACCAAGGGATCTTATTTATACCAAAACTCACAATGTGCAATTTATTTGGGATTTTATCCTCATATATTATGCATTACTGTATGTATAATAAGATAATGCATTTATAAATTATGGAGCCAATTCCACAGAAGGCATATTTATGCAAATGAGCAGAAACATATGAGAAAAAAAATGTTATTGTAATAAATATTAGCATTCCAAATCCACAGCTCTGATTCCAAAGATATTCAAATATAGAGTGCATGAAAATTTTGGAGGAAAGCACTTTTGCAGCACAGCAGAGTGCTGTGATCCTTTATAACTAAGAAAACACATTGAAACTGGCATGAAACTGGCATCATTTATAGCATGAGCATTCATGAGTCTAAAAATAAATGCATTTTGGCTTTATAAGCAGATTATGCCCACATCTTAGAACACAAAGTGATGTAGGTCAGTCTCCAGTTCTCATGCACTTCTGTGATACTCTGAGCTTTGTGTATCCTGTATGGCAGAAACAGGTTTAATTTCAAAAATATTATTGTTCTCACTTATATTTTCAAAAAGCTTGAAAGTATTTGTATCCTGAGTAGCCCATTTTAGGAGAAAATCTGAAACTCTGGTCCTTAACATTGCCTGAAATTGCCCTTATCAGAGTCCATGTTAGTTTTCCAACTGGAGAGTTCACGGTTGAACTAAAAAGAAAAACAAGGTTTTCTATTTTAAGAGGCTCATGAACCTCCCAGGAATTAAAATACTCTGTAACCCCTGAAGTGGTTGGATACTTTTAAATGGTTTTCTGAAGTTTCAATGGAGAATTTACATATGAGTAAATTCTCTGTTCCTGCAATTCTGTCTAACATTTTCAGCCTAAAATTTAAACTCCACATATATATTTTTATTTCAAAAATGCTAGCAAGTGAGAATCAACACCTAAAACAGGTTCAAACTTGAAATCACCAACAAGTGTCTTGCCAGTTAGGATTACAGCCATCTAATACATTAGTTTTAGCAGTGAGAAGCCAACATCAAACTTCAGCTTCTGAATTTTCCCAAATTTGGGGCATGCCTATAGTTTTTCTCTGGATTTCTCATGCATACCATCATATAGAAACAATGACTTGGTGCCTGGATCAAGCTGAAATAAAAAAGTTCAATAATCTTGCTGTTAGAAAAATCACACTGTTAGGAAATACTAGTGTATTGTCTTAAAAAAGAAAAAATCAAATAAAATAATCTACTCCTCTACACCCCAGGAAATACTGCACCTGCTGGTGGGATATGGTTTTGACTAAGAGAGCAACTCTCGTGGCTGTACAATCTAATTTCCATTTTATAAGTATGCCATAAATAGACAACCCTAATTCCTGATTTACACTGCTTGTTTTAACCTGAGGAGCTTAGATTTTCCTACTGGAAAATCTTTCCTCATTACATGTGACATCTAATTTGCAGAACAGTAATATGCAGCCAACAGTTTACCCTAACCAGTTTTCTTCTTGATGCATCTGTAATACCATCCACTCCAACCTTCTCCGGATTTTTCAGCTGCATCCACTGAAAAATTTAGGCCTTTATAGGCCCTAAAGATCCTAAAGATGGAAGATACGAGAGACAGGGAGGATGGAAAAGAAACTGGAGGAGGAGAGCATTCATGGAAGACTGGACTGCTTAGGTGCACCATTTAAGAACTATGGCACGGAGAGAATGAGTCACATTTTGCCTTGCTGTGTTATACTTCCTTGAGAGGTCTATTAAGTCCAGCTTTGGAGGAGACAAATACACTGTTTTTTAAGAGAACCGCTCGGGCAATACAATGAGAAACAAAAAGAATTAAGAAAAGTGTCTGACCTTTGGGAAGAACATCTCCATGCTCTGCAAGATGATTCAGGAGGTAGTATTCCTGAGATTGCTTTTTACGGGTGTGGAGACTGAGTTCCAGAAAACTTAAAGAATATGCTCAGAAACTTGTCACATTCCTCCATCTCTTTCCTACGCTTGCCTCTGCTTTTCAGTTCAGAGAATCTCAGTTATTTATTCCAAGAGGAAACTGACAAATTATGATGTGATTTTCCCTATGTGCTGAGTTCACCACCTTTTGTTCTCCTGGCCGTATTTCTCCCTAGTATCTCATTATTGGCCTCAGTAAATAAATCCTCTCTAGCTGTTCTTTTTAAATATTCTTCTATGAATCTTTGGTGTTTTCCACCCCTCTTTGGGGTTGCCCTACAGCTGCACATTCACTTTCTTGGCCAGTGTTATCTGCAGACATAAGTTCTCTCTCCATCTCTATGTAATTTCCTCAGTTCTACTCCTGTATGCTCTCCCTATGGATAGCCTAAATGCAGATATTAATCTCCAAAGCACTCAGTATAGTCTTTCTTTATAGTCTGGCAATCAAGACAATAAAATTCAAAAACAGTTGGGTGCAATTCGCTGTACTGCTGAAAAGTCTGTCTGAAATAAGGCGGATGAATTATGTTCTAAATTTGCTTCTTTTTCTGTTCGATATGAAGGATAATACTCGCATCACAGATATGTAAAGTTAGGTGAGGTAAATTCCACCTTTTTGTCCAAACTAAAATGCTATTCTGTTTCTAATGCTTCTTTGTAGATGTTTAGTCTTAAGTCAGGCTCAACATACCTAGTACAAAATTGATATTCTCCTTAGCATTTTTCTGCTCATTTCTTGTGGACAGAGCTGTTAAATGTCTGATCGCATGAGACCGTAACCTGTCTTTCAGGTTCTTTAAGTCATCCTAAGTCTTACAGCATCTTTCTACTTTATGTCTCTAAAATACAACATTTATGATTCACTTTCTGCTCAAATTATTATCCAGCCTCTAATCTCAGGTCAAGATTAATATGCAATGCTCATATGGCAAAACTCACCTGTACTTTTGCAATGATAATTTTTCAAGTCTGTTCCTTTATCTATGTCATTACTCTCTTTATATATCTGAGTTTCCTCTTGTCTCTCATATCAAAGAAGGTCTTTTAAGCACCTTCCTAGACAAAAACAACCTTTGCCAGCTTCTTTGCTCCGACTCTAAAACCAGTTTGGATCTTTGTGCAGCGCAAGTGTCGAGGCTGCACCCTGCTCAATTTTCAGCTTTGTGCTTTCCTTCTGCTTATGTTTGAGAGCAGCTTCTTATAAACAACGTGCAAAGCTTCCCGGGTTTTCTTCAAACAGTTGCTGAAACTTTCCATTCCATTACATCTCAGCAAGGCCTCAGCTGGGTTGGTGATTGCCTGGGATCTCTGTCTCCTCTCCATTTGACAAACGTTCATGTGGATGTGTTGAGCGGCTGGTCCTTCCTGCAGGTTGAACTCCAGCGTTTCAGGGCATTGGCCACTGGTTTGTGCAGTGTTCTGTAAAGCTGGTATGATATCAAAGTCCCAGCACTCATTTTTCCATGTATTCGAGTACATTTCATCGTATACTCTAACTCCCAGGAAATGGGTCGGATTTCAGTATGTGTTAATGTTGGAAAGATCCACCAGGCATGAGGATTTTGACTAACATGCTCAAGAAGGATGTACATTTTTCCAGATTTGTTTTATTTACATGTATTTATTTCCCTAGCATAAAATAAATTGCCCTTATAGTGAATGAGAAACTGTCAATTTAGAGCGCATTTTTAGAAGTACAAATGATTTGTTACCATAAGACAGTAGGCTTTAAGGAAAGAAGGTTTAAGTATTAAAGCAACTGATTAGACACAAGTGACTGGAAGGGAATCACACAGTTTTGCTCTGTTAGTTTTCTCTGACTTTATTTTTACATTTTTGATTAGCCAAATGCAATTACAAGAAGAAGTTGCTGTGAATATCCTCCAGTTAACTCAGATGTATAAGGATAATTTTGCAGGTGGATTTTCTACTATAATTTCCCTTGTGGAAATAATGCTTTTAGCTTAGTGTATAGTGCACTGAAGCAAAACAAAGACGGTGACAGATGCTCTTAAAGTGTTTCTTAAGAGGACAAATGGCCTTTATAACACAACAGAGACTTGGAGAGTTGTTTGTCAGACACTGTCCAAAAGCTGTCATTAAACTTTAGTTGAGAGAGCAGCTCCATTTATTTGGTTGCAAGTCCGAGGCAGCAATTAGTGCTGCAAAATAGAAAGTCCTGACACAAGATCATTAAGGTGCTACATAAGTGGTGAACAAAAATGGCTATATGTGGCTAGTAAAATGTGCTATTAAAGAGGAACTAAAAGATGAAAAAAAAAATAAGGGAAAAAAAAAAAAAGGAAAGAATCCATTGCTTAGCTAGCTCTAAAATTTTCAAATTGCTAGTTCAAACAATCAAAGTAGTAAGAGACTAAAAGGAAGCATGTGTCATGCTAGCAGAAGACAGAGAAGACAGACATTATACTTATTTCTTCCCTATCTACTTCAAAAGCCTCATGCCTTGCTAGCTCTGGCTTATTTCTTCTCCTGCGCTACTTGGAAAAGTCTGATGATCAAGTAGACTGCATTTGTTAATGATTACCTTTCTCCTTTCTTTGGTTCTGCAATATGTCTATACAGGTGTAACGATGCTTTCAACCTCATTACTTCCACTTTGTCACAAGATGTATTCAAAACAAGACAAATTTAAAGCAACGAGGCGTCCTATTCTCCACTGTAAGTGAAACACAGATGATAAACTGAAGTGATTATAAGATGAAGGCTGCTTTATACATATAAAAGAAATTAAATAAAGTTCCTCTTAAAAGCAATCAAAACATATTAAGGTGGCAAAGGTAAGGCAGCAAAATGTAAAACTAAAATAACCAGAACCCTTCCTGGGAGGGAAGCCACAAAGAGGAATTATTTACTGCTTTTCAAGTCAGTTTAAACTAATTTAGAAGTAGGAATAATAAAATGCTTCAGTCAGTTGTATGTTGTCACAGTGGCATAAGTTTAAAATCACCCAGGAACACGAGATGCCATTTGCTGATTTAATTTGTTTGGATTTTTTCTCATGGCAGTTTTCAAAGCCTGGCTAAGCAGTAATTGCTTTTGTCACAAATACAAGGTCCATATTCTCAAATTTAGCGTGATTTTAACTGTAGTTTGGACATGGGTGGTAATCTAAACACCGGTGATTTAAAAATCCTGTAAAAGAAGTCAAAATGTACATGATGCGCACACATAAAGAAAGCTGAGGGGACAGGTAAGCTTGGCTCTGATGTAAGGGACAGCAATGTTCAGAGTGAAACCAATTACGGCTTTTGGAAAAAGAAGGGTCCTTTTCTGAATCTCGTGGTTCCAAAAGAAGGGCTGAGATTAAAATCTGTTTCTGTGAAACTGATTAATTAGTATTCCACTCTTATTTTTCTCATCATGCTTTTGGCTGCTGTTGTTGCTCATGGGTACAGGTACCGAAATATGACTGAATTCCCTTGGTGCTGCAAGTCTGTCTGAACTCAGAGGCATCAGCCCAGCTTAAGAGCTGAACCACAAAAGAAGTTTTGGAGGGATTAAGCAGTGACTCTGCAGAGGTACTGGCAAAAAGATCTTGCAGCGCAGCAGTAACTTGAGGACATCTAAATCATAAAGAAAAAACATAACTTACTTCTAACATTTTGCACAAACTCTGCCTGGATCTTGTTGTTTGGTTCTCCTGCACGTCAACACTGCCGCCCTTTGGAAAATTAGCTGGGAATCAGAGGAAATTTGGCCTATGAAGGTGAAATGCTGCCTGTGAAGTTCCCAATCACAGATGCAAGCCCTGGAGGCCTTCCCAGCACGCAAAAGCAAGCCTCAAAGTATAACTGCCTACCAAAATACTGCAGTAAAACACACCGAATGGCCAGTCTCTGTTGCTGTGCCCTGTTCATTCATTTGCTCTTTTCTGTAGCCCTTCTCGTATATAATGGAGGTATTTCTTTTTTAGCAAGCCTAGCCTCTGAGCAGAGGTCGTCCCAGCAGTCAGAGCAGGCTGTGAGTGGATGTGGGTCTTTAATGTTATCATTTTGAAGCAGAGTGGCAGGAGGCCAGCCATGGCTAATTGAAGACCAATAGAGCTAATTACTGAGGGATTGCAAGCTAAACAGTCACCAGACAACAAAGATTCGCTCTCATTACGGCTGAGTCCCATCCTGATTTTCATTTCAATTTAATCCGCTCCGAACAGCCGAAAGTTGGAATGTAACAAAATTCCTCTCAAGCCAGCTCCCTTGCCTAACAGCATAGAGGCTTTTCTCAACTATGGGTCTCCTACACCACTACTCAGAACACAGGATTTACAGGGTGGTACAGAAACCCAACTGATATCCTAGCTAATTACTCACTGCAACTCTAATGAACTGTCACAAACACACATTTTTTGTGTATTTTCAAGATTAGTGAGCCATACTTATATACTTTTCAGTTGATTTTTGTATCTTCTAGCTGCTGCCAGGCTAAGTGAAAACTATAGGTGAGCTGCTAGTCACACAGGTTTATGTGATTCTTCGAAGGAAAGCACCTTGAAGCTGTTCCTTGGTTTTAGATTGGGGCAACAGGGCTAGCAAAGGACTGAATTTACCTTGAATGCATGGTGGATCCTTCTCACGGCTATACTGATCCGGACATGCTTCTCTCTGTCCGTGGAAAATGAGACTGGCACACATGACACAAAAGAGCTTATTTTATTACATATATTAAATAATCTTTCAATGTTGAAGTGTAGCACATTAAATTAAACACTAAAAACAAAATCCATGGTCTCTCTACACTGCTAGGGTTTCTCTAGAATAATTCAAGTGCTTAGTTTAAGTACTTATCACTGATATAAAACAATGAACAAATAAAGCTTCTATTCCAGATAGCCTCATCTGAAAAATTACACTGAGAGTTTTGCGAGTGATTAGCTTGCAGCCATGTGAAAAGGGATATACTCAAAGGAAAATATCCTGTCTCTGGGAAGTCAGCCATGCTCTAATTCTTAACATCGTGAGGACAAATCTAATGATTAATACCAGCAATACCTAGTCTGTCCTAAAAGAATCACAGGCCCGTAATAACGAAGGTCTATCTCCTGCTGATGGGCACAGCAAACCCAGTTCTGCTAGGCTGGAGCCTGTGTCACCGCCCTGTCCTTTCCACGTGGAACAGTGGCCAAAGCAACCCTGGACAGGAGGTGCGGGCTCACATCTGTACCTGTTCCTCCCTCCTATTGCGTTGCAAGGCTCTTTTCCATGCATTTTTCCTCGAGAGCTGGTCCCACATGTGATAATCTAGAAAACAAGGCAAACTCCAGAGCAGTTTTAAAGTCCTCACAGCTCTGGAGACGCGTGTCCTCTGTTGCAGTGAGCCTCTGGAGATGGAAAGGCGTTGCTCAGTTTTGATCCGAACGCTTGGGAACGGACACATCTGGCTTGGCTTCCCTCTCGCTATCGTCGGTCCACTCATGAGGTCTCCTGAGGGACATTTTTAATGCTTTATGTAAAAAAAAAAAAAAAATTGAAATGTGAATCCAGGAATTAAGGTGCAGTTATCTTTGGATGATCGGGTTGTTGTCCTGTGTCCACCCGTCTGAAGCCAGTGCTGGTCCCTGGGCTGCAGTGGAACTATTGGCTAGACTAAAACTCTCAGAATGACTATTTGAGACACTGTGTATGAAAACACAGTGAGAAAGAACAAGTCCTTGGCATCTGTGCAGTATTTTAGCAGGGCAGTGGTACTGCATGCAGCTGCCTGTCCTCATAATGTTTGACCACCTAAAGTATTTATCAACACTTACATTTTTGAACATGAACCAGGGAGGACTCAGTGAAACCTCACTCAGGATAGCTATCTTTGCAAGCTTAATACTGCCACGGAGCTGCTTGTTTCCTGGGAGGTGTAACACTCCAGAAAGCAGAACAAAAAAGGGGGAAGAACGCTGCCGCTGCGGTTAGGAATCTGGTTCTTAAGGAAAAGGAATCAGCATCTGGAAGTACCACAGCAGCAGTGCAATGAGGTATCATTCCCCACAGCTTTAAGTTACTACTGTATCTAGATGACGAGCAGGGAACTACTGTATGTTGTTGTTGTTGTTGTTTTTTCCAGGGACTAGATTAAATGCTTTAGAAAGAGCAAGACATCAAAGGTAACCAAGAGTGAAAAGGATTGTCTTCATTAAAAAAACAGTTTTTTTTCTCCCTGTTTTGGGTTGGTTAGAGCTTGTGAGTTATTCCAAGATAAAAGTAAAGTAAGACAATTCTATCTGTCAAAAAATAAACTGTCAAAAGCCCAATATTGCAGGGGCCATGACAGACCTTGGCCCATTCACCTCTCAGTAAAACCACCCTTTATCTTTAGTCTCTCTCTTGAGCTAGTACCCATGTTATAATGCACAGAAAAAATAGACACAAGAAAATTAATGGAAAACAGCTTAACTGCTTTTTAATAATCCCTCATGTTTCCAGTTCGTCTTTAAGTACATTTATACTTAAAGTACTTTAAGTACATCTTTCAGTACATTTGAAAATCTTTTCTCTGGATTATCTGGGATTGAGTCCTCTCTAAAATGTGTATATAAATTGATCGTGTAAACAAACAGGATATTTAGAGGTAAATAAAACAGCTTAGAATTCATGGCAAGAAATTTAAAGAACATTTTAGACTCCTTTCTGCTTCCACAGAGAGGATGCCCAGGCTCAGTGATGTCAAACAAGTAAAAGCAATGACAATAATAATACTCATGGTCTTGTAGCTTCCCACAGGCCAGAAAAGAAAAATAAAGTAACCCAAGACTAGTTTCTGTACAAGTTGCTCGTGCTATGAGATGTGTCATGGAACTTGGCAAACTTTCTCAGAAGGTCACAGACTTCTGCTACCACAACACAATGTAAGCACTCTAGCTAATTGAAGTAAAAATAATCATTTCCTATCCCTTAATTATAAAAGATTCCTAAATGGACTACAGATAACTGCCCCAGCATACTACAGAGCAGTGGCTGCGATGCAGATTTGTTAAGAACATGTGGTAAGAAGGAACAAAATCTCTAGACTGAGTCTGCATGTCCAAACGCAGCCTCAGATTATTCCATTAACTTCCATAAGCAGAAGAGGAGGGATCTGTCCCATGCACTCTGGGCAGGTAGGAAGCACTTCCTTACCTTAAGGCTCTGCTGAATCTGGCTTCTCACCCGAAGAAAGAGAAAACACCCGGATATTTCAGAGCTGACTGAACTATCCAGACTAATCCCACTGGGCTGCTGAGATTAAGCTGCCATATATCCCATGGAAGATTTTCTTGTCTCCATAGATCCCATCTGCCTCTGAGAATTCAATAATTATTAGTTTAATCTCATCACAATTTGAAGAATGGTCAGGATTACCACTGTGTGCAAGCCATGTGGAATGGGAAGTCTGGAAAAGTTCATTTAAACTTTAATTAAAAATAAAATAAAGCAAACATTTAAAAAAAATATTTAATTTAAAGGCTTTTTGATATGAATTTATAGACCTTTGTTTTTTTTTTTTTAAAAAGCATTTCCAAAGCATCAAGGCCAGTTTGGCCTGCATGTGAGAGTGCAATGACAGCTCTGTTTTAATCATCCAGAAATCATCTGCTCGGGACAGTGATAAATAGCAGGCAAACTACCCAGTCAGTTCTTGGAAGCAGAGCCCCTGCTTTGGAACAGTGTGAAACCACAAATACTATCCATGTGCAAACAAATGTGACTTACAGTGTATCATTTATATTCTAGTTGCTCTGAAAATGTCTTTCCTCTTCCTGAATCATTAACTTGTCTGAAAAAAAAAATAGAATCAGACACATATTAGAGGAGGTCAATAGAAGAAAAGCAAATGACAAAAATTAAACAAAACAATAGACAGTGTTATGTTTCCATGGAAAGGCAGCAAAGAAAAAAAAAAGGAAAGGACAAAAAAAGAATGGTGAAAGAACTAAACACAACTAACCAATATTTCAGTAAATGTTGGCATGTTTCTTCTCCCTTTTAAATATATCCACCTGCGTTAATAGCTGCAGCACTTAAGATAGGCAACCTTGTTGTACTAGAGGTCTCTTATTGCACCAAAGATGATCTCCCCGGCTCCAGCTAAACACCAGTGTGTTTATTTGCAAATTATCTTTTTCATTTCCTCAGGCCTACTCCATGTGCTCAGAATTATGTTAACCAACGAGGGGGAAGATGGTTATTGCCTATTTACATGCGTGACAGACAATTACTACTGCAATTACGCCCAGAGCCTGCCTGGGCAAGAGATTCCCCACTTGCAGCTCTGAAGTCTCTCAAATTGGAGAGATGTTTGTTCCGAGGAGACGTTTAACTTGAAATTATTTTTAGAGGTATGGCTTAGCAAAACAATCTAAGTGGATGCTTCTGCTTGTCTGGAGGCCTTAGCAAACAGAACCTAAGGCAACTTTCCATAAAATATGTTGCCCCAATATCTGTAGAAGTGATCAAGAATCTGCAGTTGAGAAAAGAATGTCAGCTGACAAACATAGTGCCAACGGAGAAGAGTTGGACATTGGGAATCGGGACTATATGGGCATATGAGCACATTTACTTGGTGGTAAAACTTCAAGGTAGACTTGTGGTGAAGTTTCGAGGTATAGGTTGGTGCCACATCTTCTGATCACATGCGGAAATCCTCTCTTGCAGCGTGTGGCTCAATGTTACATGCAGCATTACACGATCGTGTTTTGAAGGCACAGAGCTGTTTGCATTTTTTCCACATGTACTCAGTTTTGGGGGCTATTTTTACCAAGAATTAAAGCTATAAAAGAAACAAGAGTCTAAATATTTGTGAAAGATTTTTTTCCCATGCTGCATTTATATGTTTTTTTTTTTACATTGAATTTCCATTCTGCTGGTTCTCATTCAGAAAAGGAGTTAAAGTGGGAAGAAGATGATTTTTCATCACACAGATATCACACAAATTGTGGTTTTCTTGCATGTTTCTTGGTTGGTTTGGAAAAATAGCTCTGGCAATAAAGATTTGTCTTTCTTTGAGAATTACGAGAAAAACTTGATGCAAGCTTGTACAGGGGTGTTGCTTATTTCCTGTGGTTTGTTTTCAAAAGTATATTTGCTTTTCTGATAACACCACAAATAGATTTTTACTGAAAAAAAAAGTCATTTGTAGGTCTATTGTAAGATCAGGAAAAAAATCACTACTATAGGAGCTGTGGACGCTGTTATCCTAAAAGGAAACTAATAACACTGTTAACCTGTCTCTCCTGTAACCTAGCCAATGGTTGTAACTGCACCATGTGGATGATGATCAGCTCCTTGCCATGGGGAAGTGGTCATAGCTCTATATCTAAGCCAGAAATGGTACCCCAGTTTATAGAGGGGGAACTTCTGTTTAGAGATGCTCGAATAAAATATGCTCTTGAGATAAAATGAACATTGATCTGAAGAGTTGTCAACAGAGAGGTGACTATTAATATTTGATCCATGAATACTTTTCTCCAAGACTAAATCAAACAACTGTTCTTAAACATTTGCTGTCTAAAGGGATGAACATGCTTTGAATATATGTCAGTATAAATTATCACATATTTTTGATTGGATACTTGAATTTATAATAAATATAGACAACTCACAAATGCTTCACTTGGCATAGACTATGCTTAATAGTCACTGTAGAACTTAATTATTAGAATAATTTAATTGTATTGTTCTTGCTAGCCGAGCAGGCTTGAGTTCCAGGATTTTGTTGCTGCAATGAGGCGAGAATGTCTTTTCTGGTGTAGGACTGGATGTGATTACTTTTTGGTGTTGTGGGAATCCTCAAATAAACATATTTTTGTTGTATTTAAGATCTGATAGTGGTATGCCTGGTTTCTATTAAATGATCTTTCATACTGTCAAAGCCCAACCACAATCATATCCATTCGTAAAAAAACATGTTTTTTCCTGCTTCCTCATCCGAGCGCTCTCTCAGGGCCAACTACGGGGTCAGATTTGTTGGCGTCACTCGCTCACCACAAAATACCACCTGCCAGTGCACACCGTGGGAAGTGACCTGCTCCTCTGGCACCTTTGCTAGGTTGTATTGCAGACTATCTAACATAAGGAGAAAGAGGACATTAAAAAATAACTTTGGTATTCAACAGATCCTGAAACACAGTTGAGCATCTAGGCCAGACAATGTTTGAGTCCTTTTAAAACTATTAGCTACCAAAATGTGGCAGATACTAGTAATATTGATGAAAAAATGGACTCCACCTCTCATCTTGCTGGCATTGTATCTTTTAGGAGCTTATTTCCAAGCATTGTTAGATTTTCACTTACCTTTTTGTAAGCAAGAATCTCTAATATTTTGCTGAATATCAGTGTACATTTGCACATTTTACATTGTATAAAATATTGATATTTGTCAGCAAAACTCTTAAATCAACTACAGGTGGTACATATGTATCTTTTGATTTCTATTTATCTACATTATATGTACTACTTACCAAAAACATAGCAGGATGCTAGAGCTGCCATTAGAGAGAATTTATTTATCAGGAAATGAGTGAAAGAATTAAAGGGGCTGTTTTGGAGAGATTCTGCCAAGAATCTCTGCCAGGAATACAAGCTGTATAGGCAGCACCTTGCAGGAGGAATTCAGCATCTCCTACTCTCTGATCTGTAGTAAGGAGGCTGTAAGTTATACCATCATGTAACCTCATGTAAATGGGTGTTTGCAGCACACATGCAAAATGATACCTAATAATTTCAACTTTTGTTTTCCAAATAAAAAAACTTTGAGACGAGAGTCCAAAAATTACATAATTACTTTTTCTCTTCCAATTTTTTCTTAAAGCAAAAAAAAAAAAGAGTAACAAAAGAGTAACATACACCTGCTGATACATGAAATTTGACGGTTTTAAACTTTTTAACAGGATCCAGACCATCTGTCACACTTTGATGCCCTCCCAGGGGAAAGCAAGCTTCAGAGAAATTTGCTGTGAGAAAGCAACACAGCACTTAGCCTCACTGCTACTCATGAGCTCCTTAAACGAATAGAATAATTCGGGGTATAACAGCTAGGGATGTGAAAGCCCAGACTTTGTGAGCTGGCAGTCCTAGAAAGCGAGGAGGCACCTGTGCAGTTTCAGGGTGCCCCCTTGCCCCACGGGTGCTCCACTCCAGGGTCGGTGACCACAGTGGGGAGCACTTGGACGGGGCGGCCCTCGGGGCACCGAGGAAGAGGAGGGTGACACTAAGCAGAGACCACCCAACGGCACATGGCATGTGTGCTTGGCACAACCTGCCTTTTCCATCCTCCATCCTCCACCCCAGCTGTTGAGAGGCAAGAGGTCTGTGAGCTGGAGCCGGGCAAGGCAGGAAGGGCGATGCCAGGGAAGGGCCCTTGCTGGGGTACTCATAGGCAGCAGCTTGTTGAGTCAAGGGTGAAAAACTTCTTCAATCTGTGGAGAACGGAACTTTTTTACCTTCGGAAAACAGTGTATTCTTTGGATGTCCACGGTCAGAGTGGAAGCAGAGTATTCTGATGCGTATGTCTGATCTACCAGACTGTAAACAGGCTGCCGCATTCT
>JAUBNY010000187.1:1109095-1126860 GCA_032275445.1 Crypturellus soui
CTAATCTATCTATATCCCAATCTTATTCATGCTTTCTGAAGACAGTTGAAGAGGGGCCATGGCCAGACTTTCAGAGGTTGAGCCACACTGGCAGGGTGAAACCCGTGGCGGGTCTATGGGCAGACGGCGGTGGATGCGACAAGCAGAAGTGGTAGAGGACATGAGGCAAAGAGGAAAAGTGATGCTGTGAGGTCTGCATAATCAAGTACATGGTAATTGCCACCCTAGAACAAGTTTCCACACTGGGATATTCATCACACCCATGTAGTAGCACAGTGATTCTTCATACTGTATGACAAACACTGTCATTTGTATTAAGTGACCACATTTGCAGCTCTCAAAGAGAATTAGACCACTTTCTCACTAGAAAAGAAAGTTACACATTAGACAAGAACCAAATATGTGACACAAATGCATTTATTTTAATGAACAAGCATTATTTTATGGAGTTCAAGAAATTTCCTATATCAAAATAGTAATTCAATAGAGAAAAAAAAACAGCTTTATACTCCTAAAAAGAGCAAATGAAGCTATCAATCATTAGTGTTTTCTTTTCCTCTTTCTTAAAGACTGTACAAAGACAAGTTTCTCCTACATTTCCAACATAACTGGCAACACCCATCCAAAATATTCAATTTCATTAATAATGCTATTCTTACTTTGTTAGGTTTTTAAAGCTGTAGTGACTTGTTCTTACTGAGGACGACAGGCAATACAATTTTTGTTGCAAAAAGGTCACATAAGTTTATATTTTCCTTCAGGGAAAACAAAGCTTTTATACACCTAGATGAATACACTGCAGAAAGTAAAGCAGGCACACAGACCTCAAGACCAACATCCAGTGTTATTCAGGTTGAGAACAACAAAACACCGGCTTACTATGAGTCTGCTAATATTTTGACTGATCGAAATGGTGAAATCTTCAACCTATCTGCAGAAGAGATCAAGAAATCCTACTCCTCTGGCCTACCTCCTCTCAGTCATTATTACTGAAATCCATTCTTACTAAGGAACTAAGCTACCCATTTCATAATATTTCAGGTTTTGCATTTTTAACTTTGTCATAACTGTTTAATGGCACTTTGCAATAATTCAAGTTCTGAAAGATCCTAAAGCACTTCACAGACCATAACACAAACCATTAACTGGGATTATTCTGTTTAACACTCAGAGGAATCTCTTCCTCAGGCTTTTGCTCTTCTCCCTTTTCTGTGCCTATTTTGATCTAATTTTTTTTTTAGTATGCTTCTCGGTCTCAATTTGAAAATACTCTAAGCAGGATGAAGAAGATTCAGTCTCTAAAAATTAGATTAATATGAACCACTGTAATTGTATACTCTGGCACATGCACTTGGAATAAAATGTACTTACCTGCTAATATAAACCTAATTCTCCCAGTGTATTTGTAGATAAGTTTTGCAGGATAGAGATAAAAGAATAAAAATGTCAAGAAAATTATATCCATATGTTGAATTTAAATCTGTGGGTTTTTCCCATTCCTTTGGCTGCAGACATTTTCTTATTTTTCTTTAACCATCCCTGCTATTCTCCAAAACTTAACAGTCAAAAGAATATTTTAACCTTTCTTGTTAATGATAAAAAGAACACCACTTGCTTGCTACATCCATGTCATAAAGCAGGTGTGAATCTTCACAATCTCTACTTTTGCAGTTTTCTTAGTAGCAATTTCTAAGGTTGAGAAAACACAGAGGTTTATAGTTCCTGCTCGTGTTGCTTCTGTTAAATTTCACTATTTATTACTCACAATTCATTATTTTCCTTCATAATTATTTACATCCTATTTCTCTTTCTAAAGAAATTTATAATTCCTGAATTTCTATAAACTCAAACTATGTACTTTGTTAGTCAATGTTGCTCTATTTGTCAAGCAAAACCCTTTTGAATGTGTGACATAACAGATAGTTACGTTACATGAAAATAGTATCATGAGTATTACCAGGCTAAACTGTTAAACTTATTCCCTGAAACAAGCAAATGATCAAATTATTAGTGTGGTAGTGTTATAAACGGAACAGTTCAATCCTTCTATGCCATAAGTGCAAAAACTGTAGCTCAACCGGTCTTATACCATATGCAGCCAGATAACAAGGCCTCAAAACTCAGAGCACCCTTGGAAAACTTTTTATTTGTCTGAATAGCACATACAGCAAATAAGATAGATATCTCTCTAGAAGATACATGTTTAGGTGTATCAGTCCCAAGCAAAGGCTTTCTGCCTTGGTATGAAAACATGACTTCTCGCAGGGCACTAGGGATCCCAGGTTCACCTGATAAGAATGTCCGAATATAACATTTATTGGCATCTTTGTCCTTACAGGTCCAGGAGCTCAGAAGAAACAAGTCTGTCCTGCAGAACTGATTTCAGGACAGGGTACAGGGAGCCCAAATTTTCCTGAGCAGAGTTTAAGCATGTATAGTGCAAAAGAAATATACTCAGACGCAACTGAGAAAAGTCACAAATTGAGCATCTCTGTCCAAGGAAGAAATAATTTTATCCATAACTCTCCATTTGGTATTTTATACTGTCTATTTGAGCTTTTGGTTTCTGTAAATATAATTACTTGTTCCATCTAATACTTATTTAATACATCAGCCCCTTAGGTCTCTGTCAATATGTGTGAATTGTTGATGCCAGACATCTAAATTTGAGTGCTGTAGCACCACATGTCCAATTGGATTTTTAATTCTTTTCCCAAGAGAAATCTTAGTTTTGCTGCTAATGCTACAGCAAGAACCAGCCTCTCATGATTAGTCCATCTGCAGCTGCCAACTTCTCCTACATGTAAATGTGACCTATCCAGACTGTCCGTCCTTCCGCGATGCATTTTGGTTCTGTGATCCTAGCGTTATCTCATATAACTTTCCCAAGCTGTATTAAGAAAAGGGGCGGCTACTACATTTTATAGAGTTCCATGACCTCTCTGAGGGCACCAGCAAATTGCCAGTGCAGCTGTCAGCTGGGCTGTTTGCGTTTGGTTGAAAGGGAATATCAGTAATAACCAACCTCTGTTGTGGCTCCTACACCACAGGCAGATCTTCAAGTGTGCAACGCTGCTCCAAATAGAGCAGCTTATTTAACTACCTAAATGTGGATCAGGAACAGCCACATTTTGTTGTTACTGTGGTTTTGCTCTTTGTTGTGCTTGAGCAATTGTGCTTTTCTCCATGCCTCTTCTAACCACCTTAGATAGAGAGGACTAAGGCACAATTAAAAGGAGAATTTTTTTGATGAAAACTGAATACATCTCAAAACTAAAGGTTGCTGTTAAAAAGATTAAGTTTTAATCCACTGTAAATTCCCAGTCATATGATATTGAATTATGTTTGATCATTATCTGTCCTTTTCCAAAGAGAAAGTGAAGTTTCACAGAGAACTCTGAAGACAGTTAACTATGTTGTTTTACCCTTCCAATAAACTGTGAAAGCTCATAAAATTTTAGGCCAAAAGAAACTATTATATCAGTTAATCTGACTTTCTGTACAATGTCTCTCCCTAAACCTTGACTTATTGAGGTCTGAAATTAATTTTCAATCAAGAGAATGTCGTGGGCAGATAGCAGGAGACAGCCAAAAGCCTTAGGTCTCTACAATTGCAAAGAGCCAAGTAGATCTCCAAAGAGTTGCCACTTTAGAACATGAGATTAAGTATCTTTCCCAACACTTCTCTATTTTTATTTCTATCACTGAAAAACAAAAAAAAAATAGATCTCTCTAATCTCCATATTGAAAGACTTGGTTTTCATTTCCACCTTCTTCTTGACACGTGAAGAACACCAAAAGTGAACAATGTGTTTCCTTGGTGGTTGTACTGAAAGCTTTGCGGGGCTTCCCACACTGTGCATGTTCAAGGATCTCTTACTTGAGTAAAATTTGAGGAATTCAAACTGCGGTGATTTTCTGCAATGCTTTTTCTTTCAGCTGTTATTTCCAACAGTCTCCTGGCATGCAAGAGGTCACTACCATGACCTTTCACCATTAACTCACCACCCACAAAATCCACAATCCCAGAAATCATTTTATATCAATAGTTAGATCGTTGTGTTTTGGAAAGCATACTGAAGATAAAGCTTTTCTTAGAGTGATGCACTATTACAGTAAAAAATGTGTTTTTGAAAAAATAATTCAGTTCCTGTGAACTATCACTCACTCTTAGAAGTCCAGTTAAATGTAGTAGGTATTTCTTTAATAGAGCATAGCAATATCATACCTGGGCATAAACAGAACTTTTATGCTCTTCAAATTCTGACTCTTCCAGCACCTTAGAATATAGTCTTCTCTCTTACTATTTATTACCAGCATTTATGCTTATGCAATAGACTTTAGAATGCTTAGGCAAAGATTCCTGTGATTTTTTTAGCTACTTTTCTTCTTTCCCCCTCCACTCTCATTTTAAACTAGAGATCCAGAGCTCTCATAGTACTTAACCACATGGTAGACTTTTTCTCACTTATCTTTCTCCTATAAGCAGGAACATTTTCCTTTCTTTCTTTCTTTCCTCTTGCCTGTTGAACTGTTACAGTTGATAGGGAATGTACTCCTCAAAACAGGAGGCTCTGTAAGAACCTCCAAAAGATCGGTCTAGCTCTCAGGTACATGGTTCAAATGTCTTTGAAATCACTGGAAAACTGAGAATCTCATTTCCTCATACTCCTCGGAAAAACTAGAGTCTATAATTCCTCTAACCATCAAACTATTCTGAGTTCAATCATTCCTCTGATGTAGACTTACTACGCAAGTTCAGAAACAGACTCATTGCCAGACTACAGGAAGACAACCGAGAGCAAAGAAAAATGACATTTAGTGCTTATGTTTGACCTGTACTTCTCATTATAGGCAAACAGGTAGTATCCAATCAATATTATATTTACTGTTGGACCTCAGATTTCCTTTCATTTCAACCTTTTTATAAAACTACTTATAACAGTTCATTTTTAAAATGAATTAATTTGATTGCTTGACAAAAAATAAATATCTTTTTTTTTTTTAATCTGAACCTTCAAAATCTCTGTAAAATATTAAAAAGGAAAGTAACAGAAGTATCTATAGCTGACTCTCCAACGGGACACACACACCACTCACTCTAATACCATAGGAATGTGTTATGATCTCTGTTATTCCTGAGGATACCACATAAATTAAAATGATGAGACAGCTAAAATAAAGTGTTACCAAATACTTAATCTCTAAAAGTGGTATGACATATTTTCCAGTGAATAAAAGCAGAAAGAACTAATGTTCTAGAGCTTTTATTGTATTTATGTGAGAAGACTGTAAAATAAACCAACATACTAAGTTTTGATCGATAATAAATAAATGTGTGGTCTAGAAAATAACCAGCCTAGCAGTTGCAAATGTGGGCCACACTTGCTGAGGAGGTGGGTTTACTCTGCTGTATGAGGAGCCTCTGTGCTAATTTCATCAAAGGAAACATAGTTATTTCTGTTTGTTTTTACATTAAATTGTTCATGAACCAAGACATCTTTGGAAAGAATGCTATTAATTTCAAAAGTCATAGGACAATGTTGACATACTCTCCAAAAAAGGATCATGTTTTCATCTCTTTCTAGGTGTAGGCATAGGCTAATTCACTTTTTAAAATTCTTTTCATATAAAGCAATCATGCAAGAACAAACTCACAGAGAAAGAGTGTCAGGAATTCGTTCACAGCCCTTCTGTGAAGATCCTCCTGTGACTGTGCCAGATATACAAACACAGAAGAGAGGATGCCGAGACTCTGGATGTTTGTGACAGAAAGAAAAGGCTGTTATCTCTTTTTTCACTACCCATTTACAAGGCAAGCAAATTATAACTCTTATCGCCTTACCTAGGACACTGGCCAGCCCTCCCTGATGTGCCCAACTGCAGAGTTAACTCAAAAGTGGAGATGGGGAAGAAGATGGCAGGGCAAGAGCTGTCAGGAGCCCTGGCTATAGTCAGTGGTGTTCTCTGAAGTACCCTGAAGTACCACATCCATGGGTAGCTGCTAGTGGCCATGGCCCCAGGGGAAGTCCTAAAGGAAGGACTACCCTGCTTATATAGAGAAGTGCGTTGGTTAGGGGTTATAGCCTTATTCCTCACCCTAGTACTATCCAAAAGTACTACTGTAGTACTAGTACTATCCAAAAACCTCATCTTGAAAAATCTTGAAAATTAAAATTTTTAAATATTATTTCTCTTCTAGGTGCTGCGGTAAGAATCTTGGAGACTTTGTTTGAATGTCAGTGACAAGCTGCAAATCTCAGTAAGAAAGATTTGTTCTCTCATGCCCCTGCAGTCATTTGTTGCTCTTTGATGCCTTGCCAGATTTTGTACGTTTTGTCATTTGTTCTTGGCTCAGCTGATAAAGATTAGTTTAGAAACAAATGAAAGAGTAGTAAAGTGCAGATGCTAAAAAAAGTAACATATGTTAATCAGCGTTCTACATTTCTTCCACTGTAACCAAAATTTTCTCTAACAGTAAATG
Organism: Crypturellus soui; assembly: GCA_032275445.1. Classification (NCBI taxonomy): domain Eukaryota; kingdom Metazoa; phylum Chordata; class Aves; order Tinamiformes; family Tinamidae; genus Crypturellus; species Crypturellus soui. The sequence continues at coordinate 1,115,580 of JAUBNY010000187.1, forward strand.
AAGGATGAGGACAGAAGCAGCTGTTTCTACAGAAGCAACTATAGCAAAAGACTGTAAATTTTCCTGGCACTTCCCCCAAAGAGTTCATCAAGAACATTTGACTCACTGAATCAGTCCCCAAACCAGGGCTGAAGTACCAGTAACCAAGTGCTTCGGCCAAAGGGCTCAACCGCTAGGACTTGCTGGGGACAAAACAACAAAGCCAACAGAGGAGATGATACTGTGGGCTTTCTTCACCACAGAAGAATTAAGACTGTAAGGCAAACCTGTAGTGTAGTTGTACCTCACCTTGATTCAAACTTCAAGCACAGGTAAAAAGAGATAAAAATTTGTTTTGACAGGATAGAACATGTTCTCCTGTAAAATACAGTTTTACTGTTTGGAAGGAGATGACATCTCTGCTCAGATATGGCACAAGAAATGACTGATGAATGCCACAAGTCAATCATGGGGCTGTGTTGAACTAAATATTGGCTACAGTTTAGATTTAAAACTGGATTTTAGTCATCATAATTTGATTGGATTGAAAGTGCCAAAGCCTTATAATGAAAAACATACAACTACTCCGTTGTTAGATCTGAAACATCAAGCAGAGAAAAAAAATGTAATGCAAACAGCACAGCAGTCAAGATGTTTAGAGAAACTACTTTAGCTTGTTGGAACAAATCAGAATTAAGCAACAATCACACTTCTAATAAGAAGAACCGAAGTAAATACACTCAAAAAGCATTCAAACTAAGAATGATATGTTCAGATTTTGAAGTACGAGGAAGAAGCAAAGCAGCCGAAGAAATAATAATAGAGAAGACAGCACAAAGAGAAAAATAGCAAAGAATGTGTTATAAGCTTAACTGCCAAAATGCTGCATAGTGATAACTTGTATGAACAAATAGAACTGCGAATGTTACCCTCTTTCTTTCCAAGAAACTTGCAGAAAGACAGGAATATAACATGATTAAAAAGAAGGACAGTCTTTCTTTCAGAAGCACTGAGTAATAACACTTTTTGTACTGTGTAAGAAATACACACACTCTGCTAGTTTTTCAAACACAAACCTAATTTTTGCTCATTATTTGTTATCTTCTCCAGGGAACTGAGTTACACACTCCAAAATTGATGGAATTTGAGAGTTCATCAAGGTTAGTTTTGCAGAGAAACAAATAATATAAAGAAATATATTTAGTTTTCCCAGCAAACTGGAGCACTAATTTCAGTCACATTTTATTTTCTGAATTTAGGCAGGTCTCCTTTTGTTTCTGAACTGAGATAGAGATGGGAATATATGGGGGAAGGAGGGGACGTTCTACTTTATCCGAATAAATATTCAGAGCAGTGTTTTTCAGGCCCCAAGTTACAACTGCCTTGGCAACTACAGGGAAATCAAAAGCAGTCTCTGGACAGCTAACAAAATCTTGCAGCAGCTCAATCCCCGGAGAGAGAAGAAGAGAGAAGAGATTATCACTGCTGGAGACAGGTGTGAACATGTGTTCTCCTCCTCCTACCACATCTCCTTGGCTAGTGTGGGGACTGCTGGCTGTCACACCTCGCTCCCTGGAAGCCGTAAACCCCTGCAGACGAGGATGGCGGACTGCTCTTGGACAGTCACTCATGAAGTAGCACTGCGAGTTAAGGAGCTCCCTCCTTGTTCCCGTTCTCACTTCAACCCAGCTGTGCCGTCCTCTGCTTGCAGCCATCCCTGCCACGTGTCCCTGCCTACGTGGGACAGCCTAAGGGTGCTTTCCGATGGCATGGCATTAATTTAGTAGCAGAAACCTCGCTAAAAAGGCACTCGGTATCACTCACGCCAATAGATTTTTAATATGTTTTTGGCCCACCACTTCTCTAGACAAGGTATAGACATAGTTCAGCAGACAGCAAAGACCGGGGACTGGTGCCAATATAATGTATGGACCAGTGTGGGGCAGCATGTGCCACCTGCTCTCAAGGCCATGGCCTCATTTAACTTATTAATGCAGATATAATTGGTGTGCAAGGTTATGGTTCTTCTGAGCTTGGAAGACTGGTGGCACAGAGTTTACTGCTGCCTGTACTGCTGCCAGTCTGTCCAACGAGCTTTGAAGAACACTTATCAATATTTTTCATAGCTGTTCCTAGGGAAAACCTTCAGAAAACATTCCTCCTGCTGAGGAAAGTAAGCTTTTAAAACTTATTCTGATGATTGGGCTGGACTAGAACAAAACATGCAAATTTAAGTCTTCCAAAAAACAGTATTTTAAATTCATAAAAGAGTTCTCGTCAAGCTCTAACAGCAAGATGCTATGTTATGAGAGAAAATAGTCCAAATTGCACTGAAAAACAAACAAGAGTAGAGATACAGGAACTGGGAGTAACAAGATTCAAAGAGCAAATGGGTCAAAAAGTATTAGACAAATTATCCCCATCCTTGCTGTTTTATATTTGATCCACCTTTTAGGTAAACTATTTTCAAATTCGTTGACAGCAGATAAATATATATTGTCTTGAAAGGAATAGGCTGGGGTGTATCCTTTAACACCTACTCATACAACCACTACAATCGTGATCAAACCTGCATGCATCAAAAGAGCATCTACAGTGTGTTCACAGAATCACACAGAATCACAGGATGGCTGAGGTTGGAAGGGACCTCTAGAGATCACCCAGTCCAACCCGCTGCTCCAGCAGGGACACCCAGAGCACGGGGCACAGGGCTGCATCCAGGCGGGTTTGAAGATCTCCAGAGAAGGAGCCTCCACAGCCTCTCTGGGCAGCCTGTGCCAGGGCTCTGGCACCCTCACAGGAAAGAAGTTCTTCCTCACAGTGAGATAGAATTTCCTGTGTTTTAATTTGTACCTATTATCCCTCATCCTGTCACTGGCCATCTCGGAGAAGAGTTTGGCCCCATTCTCCCTACATTTTCCTCTAAAGTACTTACAGAGACTGATCAGATCTCCCCTCATTCTTCTCTAGGCTAAACTCTAAACTCTATAGCAGTGCCTGCTCTACTTAGGTTAGCGTGGCCCAGAGGTGAATATGCAATTTGCTGCCAGTAAAGAATAGCAAGGAAAAAATAAGTAAAGGTACTGCAAAGAGGTGCCCTGTTCTCACTTCCCATGTTTTGCTTCGCATCATGGGGTGGTCACAGAGAGCACAAAGGGTTTCCTTTGGATGAAACCAGGAGGTGCATGCCATGCATACCTCTAGTAGGCTCCAAATACAAGAGCCAGTCAGTCCACAAGGCCAGACTAAAGTTTGCCCACAGTAAAACTCACGAAAGTGCATATTGGTATGGACAATAACACCAAACGTTTCACTCTAAATATCTGCTGCCATAGATCTGCCCTACTTGCTGATATAGACATAATCGCTAGCAATTTCTGTCTGCAGATTATTAGTGCTTTTTTAATATTTCAAATAACATAAGATTGAACAGGCAAAGCAGAATTTTAATATGCTATTTTGAAATTTCAGAAAGAAGAATGCCACAAATGCTGCATGATACTATTAGAAACATTTTAAAGAAGATCTTATCCTTTGTTGTTCACCATGGGTTCACTGGTTTTTAGGCTTTTTTCTGCTTGAAGCAATAGATGCGGCATTACAGCCAACTAGCAAGTTGCCAAAAAATTTAGCCCTAACATTTCAACTGACTGGAATGCTAGATTTGGCCTACACACAGATATCCTAACTGTTTATGCATGAAGTTATTTGTGTTGAATGCTGCCATATGTACAAGGAATATATGGAATACCTGCCCTGTACGATATTTAATTTCTACAGAACCACATGAGGCACAATACAGTAGTCTGTGAGGCTGTGCATAAAATGTAGAACTTCAAGTGTTCATCAGTCTAATTTCTTCCTTATTCAAATGTTTCCACTGAATAGTAGCCAAAAAAAGCTTAAAAGCTCCTAAATGAACAATAGGGGAATTTACAGCGACCAGTGTCATTCATGAACATCTGAAATGATAAATTTTGTGGTTTGGATTTTTGCAGAGTTTGGAAGTCTCCACAGGAGATCAGAGCAGGCCCTCCACGTGTAACCTTTGTTTCAGTGGCTGCAGTTGTTGGTAGCAGATTGCTTAGGTCAATATAAGAACCACAACTGAGAGTTTCACATATTAATTGTAAGCTGAATGAAGCAAAACACTTATTTTAAGTATTGAAGAGTTTTGGCTGTGCGAGCAAGGCCAGTCCCAGCAGTTTAATATTATTCTCTTTGACTTTCCAGGCAAATGTATCACTGAGTTTTACTTTATGGCAAACAGGCTGTGCATGGTACAAGTGAATCCTCTAGCCAAATTCTTAAATGCTTGCGCTATATGAAATGAGAACTAAATATGGAGTCTATTATACTTCCTCATGACACAATGGAAGCACACAGTCTTTAACAAATATACAATAACACTTGAGATAATAAAGTTGTGCGGTTATAACACTATAGCATATATACCATTTTCCTTTTGATTTGTAAGTAAAAAAAAGAAAATCAAAGTAAAAATGCAGGACTCAGCACACTTGAACTAAGTCTAAGAATTCACACTCTTTGCAGATCATTTATGCTTTGACTATATCCCTGACTATATACATACAGTATTCACAGTCTGGATCCAAATGTGCAGATTAGAAGAGAATATGTCTGAGAAATGGGAAAAATATAAAATAAAAGCAGTTATAATGGAAAGGCTGAAGGGGCAGCTGAAGGAAATGCAGATACATAAAACGAAGCAGACCAGCTCTGTTGGAAATTTGTTGAGGATGAGTGAAGCGCACAATAATTGAGGTGTTGAAACAGGATACCAGCATCTAGACAAAAGACATCCTGTACCTTGGGAGGTTGAAAGAAATCGGATGAGCATACTCAGACAGTCTTCAGGTCTTACTTACTTTTCAAGTGATCTGTATGCATATTTCTTACTAACAAATGACCCTTTTAAGAAAGAAAGAATATCCCCTGGGTTAGGCTTTTCCAAACAAAGGAGACAGCTGAATGGAAAGCTGGAGGACAGAGCAAATCAGTGATGGCAGGGAAAAAGCGCAACAAAATTGGAGTAGACCGTACAGTAAATGCAGCAGAAAGGGAGTCTCACTAGAAAAGTCTAAGTGATGCCAGAGAAGTTATCAAACTAACATGGATGTAAATAAAAAACAGACTCACTCTTCAAAATATAAATACAACAGACATGTACATTAATGTTTCCCAGCTGTTTTGCTATAAATACCATGCAGAAGGTAGCTGGAGGTCAGAGACCAGTGGTAGCCATCCAAGGGCAAGGTAGAGGGTGAGAAAAGACCAGACTCTGCAAACTAAGGTGTAAATACAGGATCAAAAACTGGCATCACGAAGGCATCGTTCACGGGAAGGAGGGCAATGGCTCTACTCCCCGCCAGCCCTCTAGTCACTGTGTCACACGGAGGGTCTTTTCTGACCAGCAAAACAGCAGGTACAGCTATATATTCTGCTGCTAGTTATTCAGATGTCACTGTTGATGGTATTGTCTTGGACAGATGTTTTTTCCATAATTCTAGTTTGTAGTATTCTGAAAGTCAGAGCAAACATGATCTTGCTGGTTATTTTCCGACATCCTGGATCTGTTTGCTATATCTGATTGCTAGATCATTTCACAATTGCTCTCGGGGTTATGCAGATTATTATACAAATATTTACTTTCCAAAAGCAGAAACCAAGTGCATTAGACCCAATTCTTGAAAGCTTTGTTTCTTCCAGCTTCCTCTTGTGTGGGTTTGACAGGCAGAAACAAATGAGAAGGATGAAGACAACACTGTACAGTGCAGAGTCATTAAAAGGTCACAGCATCACCTAAACACTTTGTTGGAGCAAAATCCCAACAGTCAGCAGAGCACGAGACAAAGATGCAGGTAGGAATGGCCATGTTCAAGGAGCTCTGCCTGTCCCTAAGGAAAAATTACAGTGGGTGCTCTGGAGGCAGCCTTTGGCACAAGCCATTTCACTGTGGGTGAAACTCCAGGTCCTTCCTTTGTAGCAAGATACATGTCAGTCTGCAGTGACGCATCTGAGCTGTTCCAATTCCAGGCAACCAGCAGCAGTTGACATATTTCAAAATCACTGTGTGCCTTAGAAGTCAATGTTTTTTCAAGTCAACTTGATTCTTGCAAAAAGGGTCCAAGCTCTTCCACCCTTTAAACTCTCTAAGTTACAGCAGAAGTAACAGGCTAGGCCCACTTGCACTGCAGAGGACAGGCAAATGCAAGCTTTGAAGGAATGGGTCCCATTAAAGTAACCCAAGAGTGCTCCGGCATGCTGACCCAAAGACCCTTGGATTACTCACCGCTTTTGAAAAGCAGTGTGCTCTCTGCTTTCTGGCTGTAATCACACATCACATAAATCCAGATCAAAAAGCGATACTACACGGGATGGGGTCGGTCTGGACTGACTCCAAGGGCAACATTTAGGTATTTCTTTTTGTTTTAATCGTATTCAAGCAATGCGATCTCAGGTTCCTATGAATAAAGGTGTATATAAATAGCATGCAGTAATGAATGTCTGGGAGGAGTGTCAGCTCTTTTTTCTCTTAGGTAGCTATGCTTGATGTATTTAAAAAATAGATCAGACAAGTAGCTATTTTAGGCTTTTAGAGGCTGGGTAAAGGTGGTTCTCACCACCATATACAGTTCCATGACAGCAGCCTGGACTTGCTTCTGTTCCACAAGGAACACTGCCAGATACATTTTAGTCTATGGATTAGGTGGTAAAAGTAAGAAAATGTCATAGTTTGGTTTTATGGGGTTTCACAGCGGTTGTTTTTAAAGCATTATTTTAAAAGAAGCCTCTCGTCTCCCATCCCTACATTGATTAAACCCATCTTGTGAAGATACAACGCTCTACTCAAAAGACTCTTCTCTAAGCTATTTCCCTGAAAAAGCATCGGAATGTCACACAGGGCATCCAGCAGAGATAGTTGTTGTGTAAGTAGCCAAGGCCAGAAGAGCTACTTTGCAAAGAAATTGGTGGCAGTTTGGATAGTTATCTAGTTATCAGCAAGCTTCTTAGGAACCAATAGCACCAGGCACTCAGATTTATACATTTTTACTGGCCTTGATTGAAATTGACCTTGATTGAAATTTCCAGTTTACCTAAGTAGTATTATTATTATATGAAAATACCAGTATATCTAAATAATGGCAATAAGAATGAAACACCATTTCTTTATAATTTTAGGATTGCAGCCATGGTATCTTCAAAAGTGACATTCTTGACAAGAATCTTGGCAGGAACTTCCTGACTGAATCATCTGGGCTGAAAAGTTGCACTGTCCTGTTGTGTTCCCATCTAGAAAAGAAGAGACAGAGAGAGAATCCATAGTGCTGAGCCCAGCATGCAGGGACAGACCATTAGTCAGTTGGCTGTGAAATGTAAATAATATTTGTCTTTCAGAATATACTCCCTGGTTCTGTCAAAATCCATCACGCACAACTGCTTATTCAAGTAAAAGTAATACAAAGTAACGCTAAAAAAATCTCCAAACTCTCAGCCTAAGAGTAAACTTCAGCATTTCACTCAGTCATTCTTGTCACAACACCTTTGCAAACATTACTGTTTTACCAGCATCAATCTGTGCTGCCTGCTGCAGTAGCACGTAAACTATAGTTCATATAGCAAAAGCCAAATCCTTTAATAGTTACAGGTCCAATCCATGGTCTCCCTGATGTGAGTGCAGCACTCCTCTAGCCTCGTGTCCAAGATTTACAGAACTCTTATATGAAACCAAGGGTAGAATCTGGCCCATAATCTGCTAAAATTCACTAAAGGCCAAACTGTGATAGATTTATGTATCAACACTGGCATTTCATTGGGTAAAAAAAAACACTTAAGCTAGCACACACACTTCTCTGAACAGCCTCTTGATTTTCCTTTACACATGGTACTTTTCCCCCTGGCCTTTGCCCAGGGGAAAAGGGAGAAGAAGAGCTGCAATGACAAGATGCAGCCGAATTCTCAGCTCAATACCAGATCACCAGTGGGATGTTCATGCTGAACAGGGCTTCGCTGCCTCTCCTAGAATGACAGTTTATAAGTATTTTTATTGCTATTTCGCGAAGAGAAAGATTAAAAATAGCCAGGGAACATTACCTATGTGAGTCTGCAGACCAATAATTCAGGAATCTGCAATTCTCAGAGACTTAAGATATTTTTCCCCAATTCTGGTTTTCCAGGCTGATTACTTGGAAAAATAAACTTGAGTATATATTTAAAAGATGGTTTGATAAATGCACACTTTTGGATGTTTTCAAATGATCAGTCCAAAGGGAAGAAGGCTAAAAAATTAGAAAAACACTTCAATCTTCTACATTAAGCACAAACCAGAAGTAGGTACCAGGAGAAATACTCCAAATAATATTTGGTTTTCTTATCACAGCAGGGCTCCACCAGCAAGACTGTGAGCTGTTTTTCAAGATCTTTGTAGATGGAAATTAAGAAAAAATCACAGAATATTTGTATTGCTTCTTATAATTTTTGAAAAAAAAAAAGAAAAAGAAAAAAAGCAGATGCCCGTAAGGCAAATTTTGCTCTACTAAAATGGAAGAAAAAATAGTAGCATTACCTGAAAGGCAAAAAGATTATAAAATCAAATTAAAGTTGGTGACTGATGTATTTCTACTAATAGAAGACAACAGAAACATTGAAAAACAACTTTGTCTTTAAATAAGTCATTGGAGAGACACAACTTAATCAGAAGTTCTGTGTCCAGACATAATTGCAATGTTACACATAGTCATATGTTTTTCTAGATGTCGGGACTAAACCTAGGCTTTTGACCTTGCATTTTCCACTTCTTTGTCTTGTTGACTTGTGCTTGAGCATATCTTGCCCAGTTACTGGCAGACTCTGAGAGGACATCTTTAGAAAGTTGACAAAATTAAGATTTTGGTCATTGATGGTGAATGCTTTTTTCAATCTTGTACTATAAAACAGGCAATAACTACCCTGTCCCAAGTTAGTAGCAAAGAAGCTGCTATCCAATTTTAGTGTAATCGCTGGCATCAAATTTCAGAAAACCCTTTCTATCCTCATTTCTTTCCATAATTTTCCTCTGTGTACACAATACATTCTTATGACCCACCAATGAATTTAGAATGTCACTTTTAATTAAATACTATGTTGAAATACATCAATAGAAGCATGGAAGAGAGAAAGAGAGACATACAAAGGAAGGGGAAGGAAGGAAGGAAGGAAGGAAGGAAGGAAGGAAGGAAGGAAGGAAGGAAGGAAGGAAGGAAGGAAGGAAGGAAGCTTTAAACTCCCAGCACATTCTTTTAAGGGAAAAATTAATTTATTTCCTCCAAGTCCTAGTCTTGTTGTATATTTTCTAGCACTGAGGTAAATTCACACTTCTAATCCAAATTATATTCCCTTTCCTGCTTAGTCATCTTCTGACTTTAAAAAGTGATCTAGTCTAGCAAATAATTAAGCATTTCTAGCTGGTGTCTATGCAACTGAGAATCAGGCGGTTAACACGGAAAGTAATCAAAATTATTTGAAAAGATTTCCAGTAGCTTCCTCGTTGTATATGGATCTGACTTTGCTTTCTAGATAAAGCTGTTTTCCATGTTTCCTCAGTGAATGAAAGCAGCCTTCCAGCACCCAGGTCTCCCTCGTTCTGTGTTTCTTTTGTTTCTTTTTTTTCTTTTTTTTTCATAAATTTGTTAAGACTATATATACAAATTCCAATCTAGTAAAAGTTCTTAGTTTTAAAAGGCACCATTTTTTGTCACCAAGGCACTAAGGTGATGCAGAAGCTACTTTGGCACAGAGTATGTCTTGCTACATACAATCACAGCATTTCAGTCTGTTTCTGACTGACTTCCAGAGAAAAGGATCCAGCTGCCAAAAGGAGCAGCTGGGTTGCATTTGCCAGCATTGCCATGAGAAGCTGTTGAAAGGGCAGATATTATGCAACAAAAAGAGGTGGGTTTTCCCTCTCTAGTGCTTAGCTTTGCCCAGGGAGCCAGATTCTTGAAAAATAAAAATTCAATTGCATAATCCTTCCCAGGCTTTCCTAAACAACCAGATTACAATGTTATTCTGGCTCTTACTTCCACTAAGGCAAATTCTATTTAGCCAGGAAAGAGGTGTTCAGACAGCTGGAACCACAATATCAAGCTTTAATAAAGCCATGGTGTAAGTAATCACTTCATTCTCCGGTGGCAAATTAAAGTCTGAAAATTAGTATTTATTACAGATTTTTTAGAATGAAAAAAGGTGTTTATAGTGGTACTGTAATTAGGAGCTCCAGTGAGTTTGTGAGAGATTAATTTAACAAGAGGCAGCATGGTAATTGATCTGGGGCATTTCTGCCATTTCTCAGGCTTTTTTCATTTTTTTTCCTTACTTTAATAGTCTGTCTTAAGGACTACTTGGAAGTCAAAGTCATGGCACTAGTGATACTTTACCAACAGAAAATAGGCAGGGGCTAAACCTTGAACTCCTAATTAAAAAAGGTGACAATTTATTCACACACAAAAAAAAATATAACTGTACAAACTTTGGTAAAATTATTTACAGAAGGTGATGCTCATTAATCTGACTCTAGAATTTCTCCAGGTTAGACACGGCATCTTTAGGAGTCCCAACATAACACTGAAGATCTATCTAGGGAGGAGAGTCTGATCTAAAAGAGTTTGTATACATTAAAAAAAAAGAATAAAAAAAGAACTTTCTAGCTTTCTAGACAACTTTTGCCATTAACCTCACTTGGCAAGCCATACAGAGGCCTCAGAACAAGCCCTCATGTTGCACACTGCCGGATGTGCTGATCTCACTGATCATTTAGGATAAAAGACAGATGTATTTCTGAATTTTTGATTTTCAGACCAACAGTTGCTACCCCCAGTCTTCCTTTTTGTCCTTTTTCCTTGTCCACGTGTTGTTCTCTGCTCTGCTTGCAAACAGTCACCTGTAGTTAACACGGCAGCCCGGGTGATGCGAGGGCTGGCCGACCCCAGCCATGTGCCTGACACTGCGAGCAGGATGGACACAGCACACCAACATACTCCACGTGTACCACACACAGCTCGTCCTCATCTCCCTCAGCCTGTACATGGGACCACATCCTCACGTTAGGTTGTAACCTTTGAATTCCCCATATGAAAGTGTGCAGATTAGCTCCTTAATATTCCTGCTCTAAGGAGTTTATAAAGTAGTGATGGATAAGTGCACAAACATATGAAAGAGCCTGTTGCAGAAAAAGAAAAAGAGAAAGAGAAAGAGAAAGAGAAAGAGAAAGAGAAAGAGAAAGAGAAAGAGAAAGAGAAAGAGA
>JAUBNY010000188.1:10574-25539 GCA_032275445.1 Crypturellus soui
TTTTAAGCCAAAGCCTCCAAGAGATGTAAAGCAACCTCAGGTATGAGAAGTGCAGGCACACACACACATACACATGGGCATGTGAATGTTGCCCCTCTTTATATACATCATATACTACTTTATATCCTTTTTTTTCTTTGCTGACAAAATTTGATTTCATCCAGGTGTTTCCATGCCTGTAACCCTGGGAAAATTATTCTACTCTAGGAAAGGCCCTTGCAGCTTTTCTACCTAAAACTTCCAAAAGAATCCCTCCAGACAGCCGTATTTGTACATGTAATTAGGAACATGTACACAAAACCTTCAGTCTAGATGCATTGCATCTGATACAGCCTCAATTCCTCACTGCCATCTCACCACAAATACCTTGCAAACTTACACATTCACACAATTAAAAATATAGAAACATGGTACCACCAAACCAGCGCATTAGAAGTGGCAGGCATGCCTGTATAATACTGACAATGTGGGAAAAGGGGAATTTGCTTGTAGTTTTGGGATGACAGATAAAAGTTATGGAAAAGAAAAAAGTTTCATAGTGTCACATGAATCACTTTAAATCCTGTTGAATTAAAGCACATTTCTCTCCTGGACATTGGCATTTTGGTTATAAAAAGACTTCAGTGAATAATACATGGACAAGATGAGAAAAACGATGCTTGGGATGCAAGACAGTATTGAGTATTGGTCAATGCCTTCTGCATGTAGAGCCCATTCTGACACTGCAACACACGTGTTCAGGGTGTGTTGGCCCAAGCCCAGAGTCCCAGAACTCACTCCTGGGGTCCTCCCCTGCATGGGGAGATCAATGGAAATACCCTTGACCCTACCCTGGCAGGGTTGCCTGTAGGCAAGATTGCTTTCCCTTGTTATGGGGTAACCACCAACATAGTGTGCTGCAGTGGCAGACTCCAATGCCTGCAGCCTCAGAGCAAGCACGATGGATTGGCAGAGGGTTGCCTACTCGTTGATTCTGTGGATAGGAAACCCGCTCCTCATCTCTTGAGTAGAATAGCCTTATAACAACCGTTTTGAGTCAAGGAACCTGGTGATTTGTTCTGCTATTGGGAAGCTGCCAGAGTCATTATAAATGGTTGTTATAAAGCTGTTCCACTGAAAAGGTAAGGAGTGGGTTTCCTGTCCCCAGAATCAACAAGGAGACAACCTTCCGCCTATCCATCGTCCTCGCTCTGAGGCTGCAGACATTGGGATTCTACCACTGCAGGAATGCTATGTCTGAGGTCACCACATAACAAGGGAAAGCTGCCTTGCCTACAGAGAAATGATGCAAGATTTAAACAAGAACTTGGAAGGTTTGGATGTCTCCACCTACAGTATATCAGCACAGAGGGCTGCTCTAGATGAAGAGGTCTGGAAAGCTGTTAACATCAACGGGCAGGTGACACTATCCCTGGCTACTGGGACACAGGAATCAGCTTTCGGGGTCCAATGAAGATAATATGAATCCAAGTGACTGTGGACGTGGAGTCAAGGGAGATAGGGAAACTGACTCCACATATAGAGTGAAAATAATTCCAGGAGAAGATCACTGGTAGATGAGAAGACATGTAGCAGTTCTTCAAAACAGAACTCAGAAAACTACAGGGAGTAGCTCCTGAAAGGAAGCTTGGGAATGCTGAATGTTCGGGGTATCAAGAGACTGCAGGACACGTTGTCCCACCTAGCACTGCATCCAGTCTTGAAGGACGTCCTCATTTGGCAGAGGGTACGTACAGGGCAATACAAGAATTACCTGCTGTTGAGCGTCAAGCTCAGTCTGACTACAGCAAACCTAGATGCTGCTCTTGACGCCTGTGGTGTAGATACCTGAACTAAAGTAAAATGAAGTCAACCCTGCCCATGCTGGGTACTCGCTGCTGTTTGCTCTGCCCAGCTTCAACCTAATCAGCCTGCTGGGTGACCAGTCTCCAGACCCTCATAAAGCACAGTGAAAATTCCGTGAGGTAATTTTCAACGTTTACGTGCACATCAGCACTTGATCAGCTCTCTCTAAACACTGTGTTACAGATGTGGTGACAAGCAGCTTTACCTGGACATGCATCTCTCATTTAAAGTACCAAATATGACTGGATATTGATCATTTTAGAGATTTCTCTCTACCTGCTGCATGTTATTTATTGTCAGAGGAATTAGCTGCTGGGGATGCGGCCCACAGCTGGTGAGATAGACAAGCAAGAACCGTGACCATTGTATCTGGGAGCAGCTATTTAGCACTACCCACTGTTCCTGTATGCCTTCCCATGGTGACAAATCTGGCCCTGCAGATGTCTGGCACGGGCAGGACGGTTTTGCTACAATAATTATGCTCCTCCACTGCTTCAAAGAATTGCTGACTATAGCAGGGTTTTCTTAAACAGCAGGCTTTTGTTTTACTTTCCTCCCTCCTTTCATTTCCTCACAGCTTCAGAGAATTTTATTCCAAAATAATTTGCTGTGCTGACTGCTTTACAAAACTTATCACCAGTTCATTTGAGAGGCTGTAAAACAGCAGCTCTGTGTGACAGTGTCCATCTTCTAGATGAAGACAGTGTCTCTATAAGGCTTGCTCCACTGTGGGAAAATCAGAGCAGGACAGTAGCATGCAGAGACACTGTCTCATAAATTTGAGAATGTACGGGCAGTCAAACCAGTCCAGAGAAAAAGTCCAGCTGGTAGTTTTTGCATAAGTGTATATTGACCAGTGAAAATCTGATTTCATTTTTTCCAAAGTATTCATAATTTTATGCAAGTATATCATCTTCTCTTTTGGCTGATGCTTCCCTAAAGTGAAACATCCTAACCTGGACAACCCCTCCCTACAACATTCCCGTGGCCTTTCTAACCTTTTTTTGTACTCTTTTTAGTTGTACAGGGCAGAAATGCAAGTAGCAGGTGATTTGTAGGCCTGGTAAAATAATAGCTACTTTGTTCTCTGTTATTTCCTAGTAATTCCTAATATTCTATTGGTCTTTTGTGGCCACCAGTGAGCACTGACTCAATGTTTGCAGGCAAAAATTCTCTCTTCTGGTGACTTTTGTATTTTCTAATTCTAGTTCTCCTTTCGGACACTGAATTTCTACAGTAATTGGCCCCAGTACGGCCAAGGACATTGTATGGGCAGAGAAGTCCATGTTCTGTTTCCCACAGGACTGGGTGGAGTTTTTTTGTTGTTTCTTTGTTTTTATGGCTAGTGGTTATATAGACTCCTTTACAAGGATGACATCTTAGTGACTTTCAACAAAGCAACAGTGAGTGACACCCGGGGGCAGCCAACTAAGAGAGAGACAGAACCAGCCAACAGGGTAAAGGACACAGGTAAACCAGCAACATGGTATTTGAGGATCAACATCTCTTGAATGAGTTTCTAAGTTGCACCATTACTCAGACTCCTCCTGGCTGAGGAGGTGACATTCAGAATGTCCTTTCCATCACCCACCGAAGCAGCTGAGGGTCTCCTGTTACAGAGCAAGGGAGTGGGGTGGGCAGGCTGGAGGCCTCAGGATAAGACAAAGGGAAAAAAAAAAAAAAAAAAAAAAAAAAAAAAAGGAGCAAGTGGCCAAAGGGGGGGGCGGGGGCGGGAAGGAAAATCAGGATTAGATGCAAAGTATTAGCACCAGCAGCAAATGGATCTTAAAAAAGACAGCAAGAAGAAATGTCATTTGCTGACGCTCCTCTGTGACAGAAGCAGAAATACCACAGAAATACCACAGATTTCAGTGCTGTAAGGGGGAATGTAGTTATACTGAAGCTGTATAAATCTGCTCTTGTAAAGCACTAGACTTTTGGCTACACTGAGTGCCAGAATTGCTACAGTGCAGTTACTAACAAAATACATAGAAGGATTTCCCAGAGACATTTTCCAAAGTAACTTCTCATTCTTATACTGCAAAAACATTCCTTTTGCATCCTCAGGAAATTTTTGAATTACTTCATACTTCATGTTGGCAGATAGATTACCTTGGTTACCGGCCTAAACACTTCATGGCTTTCAGAGCATCCATCTGAGATGCAAAGGGAATGGTACAAGTTCCTGCTCCCTCTGTAGAGAAAAGTCAGTTGTACAAAACAGAACAGTGCCAGCAGGAGGCAACAACAGAGACACTCCACTGACTCGTGAGCAGCCTGGACCTCAGTGTGCTCATGTCTCCTATGGGATATAAGTAATTAGGGGGTCAAACAATGCTAATATCCCCACAACTGGAGGAGATTCCTTTTTTTCCCCACTAAAAGCTACACAGGTCAGTCCTTTCTATCCAAGCGACTTATCACAGAAGATTAGTGAAGATCTGTGTTTAGTCCAGAGGAGAAGGGGATATTATTTTAAATCTCAATAGGATTCTGCTCTAAGAAAATAGATCCCATATCGACTCCAGCTTGAGATGCAGTGCCAGCTTCGCTCAGTCACTGCTTTTCATGCAACACAAGTGTATATTGCTTTCCTCCCTAATAAACCCCTCTAGGTCCCTCAAATTGTCCAGTGCTGAGAATTCCCTTGAGTTTGTCAGTTTCCCGGAGCAGGACGCCACATGGGATCTTGAATCATGACCCTGCACTACTGTCTTCCTCATACATTTGCTAAGCTTGGTCTTTGCCTGCTTATGCCCAATTGCAAAGCTTTCATGCATTCTGATTCACGTTTTCTGCTGACAGCAGCGCCCTCACATCTGGAGGGCTGCGGGTATCTGTGAGGTGGTGGGCACTGGCAGGAAATCCTAATAGCAAGGCTCATTTACTAGATGATTTCCTCTTCCCATGGGGTATGATAGGTGCTTATGAGGTGAACTGTTGAATTTGACTTTACTGACAAGGAGTTGGAAGGGAAATGTTCTTTACCATTGGTACTGCTGTTCTTGGACTGCTGCTGCTGAGTTCAAGAGATCCCCTGCAGTGCATATAGAATAGAAGCTGCATATGACCCCATCAGATGCATCTATTTTAAACTTTCTCTGAGAGATGTTTGTTTATGGCCATTATGGACTGATGTTTTTCTCAAGACCTTTGCACCAGCACCTATCAGGTGACAAGCAGCCTGTTTCCACAAATAGAGTATCCACACAAAATGACTCTCATTCCGCACAAAGCAATGAGATTCATGTTCCATTTCCCTCACATCAGTGCTCCACTTTGATCCTGATAATCCAGTAGGCTTTACAGCGATGCCCTCGGAGAGTTCTTATTCCCGGCCTCTGGCCTTGATCTCCTCTGAACACACTCTGAGCACCATCCTGCCCTGCCTCGGACCCACTAACTCAGCCCGTTCTCTTACACACCTTCCCAGGAGAGCATAGGCACTCAGAGCTGCTCAGTCCCTACTCTCATCTCTTCCTGTGTTTTTTTTCTCTCCTCTCCTTTACAGATTCTTCAACTTCCAGAAAACGCATGCACAGGAAGTAGCCATGAGCAGGGCTCACACTGACAAGTCCAGGTCCTAGTAGCGAGAGCCACATGACCAAGAGCAGCACCCAACTCAGGCCATTCTCCATATCCCCATCCATGTATTCCCTGTTAGACACAGCAGTAGCTGCCATGGCCAGTGGATCACAATGTAGGCTACTTTCCCCGCTCTTGGAGCGCTCTGGGATCGCTGAGGTCTGGTACTGTACGGCAGCTTCCACACTCCAGCAGTGGACAGTATTCCCTGTAGTCATTATATTTATTAGGCTGTTTTCTGCAGAAAGGCAAGGAGTTAATCTGACTTTTTATAGTTCTCTCCCAATATATTTTGTGCTCCTGAGTTTGAAAAAATGCCTGGGGATATTTACTTCTCTGCAGTGCAGCCAGCATCACATAATGCAGTGCAAGATCATAAGTGAATTTTGCCCCAAAAGCAGTGTTAACAAAACAACATATTTTTACTTTACAGACTAAAAATAATGAGCCATTTCTTCAAACCTAAAATTAAGCTTTAAAAAGCTCTGTCAAGGTGGGTTTAAAATCAGATTGCCAGTTTTAGATTATCGTAGAGTTTCCCAAAAGTTTCCCCTCAGATTTCTCAACTCTCCTTCCCCAAACCTGATACTGAGATGACGCTTCTTCTCATCATTCTCTAGCATCTAAATCACTTATCCTTCTCACACACATTCATCTCTTTACCAACCCAGCCACCTCCCTGCACTCTCAAGTACAGCATAAACCCTACCTCAGCACTATGGTTACTCTCCATTGTTCACTCTCAGCTAATTAATTCTTTCTGCCAGAGCCACTTGCTCTCATTACACTTAATGCACTGGGTTGTTTTGTATTTGATCTAAAGACCTTCAAGGGCTGCTCCTGCTCTGCTTGGACCCCCAAAGAAAAATGGCTTTCTACAGCACTCTCTCCTGACAAACTAGGCTGTAGAAAGATTGCAGTAACCAACAGCCCTTTCGCATGTAGGAGGAGAACTCATGAAGCAGGACCCGCCTTCTGATCAGCAAAAGGGGCTCAGGGTCACAAGATTACTATCTTTTTTTCAATTGCCAATGTCCAAAAAAAAATGATGCACCCCTACCCCAAACCAATTCTCAAGTGGGAATGAAGGCTGGGATCAAATGACCATGCCATGTCCCAGCACAGCATGGTGCAAGCCCGGGTGCTGGGTTTGAGCAGTGTCACTTCACAAGGATTACTTGATTTATGCTCTTGCAAGTGAGAGAACATTCAGTCTTGCTGCTGAATTTTAACATTTTGGCAGAGAAAGGAGCTGTGCCTGAGCAAGTCTTTCTGAGACAAGAATAGCGTCTGCCATCTTAGGGCACAACACAGTTGTCCCACTCTGACGGCGCAACACATTGCGGTGGGATATAGATGGCAACCTGCCCTCTGAGGAATGTCTTTGAGAGCTATTAGTGGAAGCGTATCATCTACAGCAGCAGGCACGACCCAGCTCAGGAGTCTTGCAAGAGGCTGCTATTTTTAACTATGACTCTGAGCGTGAAGGGAGATGAGTGATTGAATGATCCTCCTGGTAAGGGCAGCCTCCGGCCTCTGTGAGCAGCCCCTGCTGCCTTGTCTCCCCTCCTGGGAGACAGATTCTTTACCTGTGAAGTCCCAGTTGATTGGTGGTTGTATCCCTGGGTGCCAGGAGGGGTTAATTGCTCCCGAGCGTAGGCTGCAGGAAGCTGTTGGGTGACTTGCTGGGATCTCACAGCCCAGGATCTGTCAACTTGCTGGGGACACAAGATCAGACCACACTGTGCAGCTGCACTTATGACAAGCCCTCCCTGAGGGCAGGCACCTGTCCCTGAGCTTGGGCCTTGCTGCTGCCTTTTTGATGCTCAGTCTCCCTTAGTGCTTCCCACTCACATGGGCTAATGCCCAGCCAGGGAGTATCAGCCAAAAACAAGTGGTCAAGATGGTGACTAAGTATTAGGTGTCTTAAAAAGTGTTGCCATTGGATGTGAAGCCACAGCCGTGGGGAACAGCCTGGTGCTGCCCTGATTGCCTGTCAAAACACCCCTTGGCACAGTTGCAGCTTCTTGACCTGTTTCTATCTATTTCTAGCATTCCTACAGCTGAAAATTCACTTGATTCAACTGACAGAGCAGAGGCACAATTATTCATTGATATGTGGGTTATTTTTTCCACCAGCTAATCAGCTAAGCTGACTACTCCAACAGCCTCCAGAGGCCTGGCTTTGCAAGGCACCCCCATACTAGCTTTGCCCAACCCAGGCATTATCACAAACAAGTGCAACTAAGTGTAGGTGGTGTGAAACGCCCCTCCTGGACAGTTTGCCTGAAGATCAAGCCGACTATAAAGCAAAGGCTTGACCCATCTGAGAAGGCTCAGGTTTCTGCAGTATTCCTATAATACAACCACACCAGGAGCCTCAGTGGGGATCTTAAATAAATTTGTTCAAAGCTTCTTTCGGCGTGTAATGTAGTAGCAGGCTGTGTAGAGGCTATGTCAGCTACAGCTCCCCTGCATTTTCCTCAGAGGCTCCCTCTGCTTGTGCTGCTGGCAGCTGGGACTCTGCACTGAACCATCCCTGCGCAGAACAGGCCAGGTAGCCTCATTTGCCTGTTATTCTGCCAGACCTACGGTGAGTCAGAGCCAAAGTCCTAGGCCCGAGGAAAGGAGAATGGGAGTTTACTGAGTACTTTGGACTTTGGACATAAATTCTTCTTAAAGCTGACAACCAGAACCACATCTACATTAGACTTTCCTCACCATATTCCTAGAGATTCAAAGGGCTGAGATATGGAGGAAGCAACACAGGAGAAAAAGAATTTCTTCCTACCCACAGCTTCTTGGACAGAAAGAGGCTTAGGGCACAGGAAGAGGGAAGCACATTTAAAATGAGTACCTATAAAAGTGTAAGCTAAAGAAGTATGCGGCCCAGAGGGGAAGGATCGTAAAAGGTAAAATGCAGTGTAGTTTTCCTAGGATCTCCTTTCACAAAGTCTCTTAACTGATGAAACTGCTGTGATGACAACAGCCAGAAAGAAATGCACCAGTTTTTGAAATGCAGAAGTCCTCTCCTTTCAGAGCAGTCTTTCCTGCAAGACGGCTGTATCTGTCTATAAAGCATGTATCTACTGGTTGGCTTGCTTGAGTAATTCAAAATAAATTGTACACCTGCCTCCTGCATCAAAGGCTTACCTTTGTAGAAGGAAGTTACTGGATCTGAGCTTTTCACATTGAGTGTCAGCAATATCTACACGTTCCTCAGCCTCTTTTAGCTTATCCTGTATTTTGCTGAATTTGTAGACATGAGAATTAGCTTGTTCATTCTGAAACTACAGACCAAAATGAATTAAAACCATCCACTAACATGCCGAGGGACAGAGACAAAATTTGAAATGATGGTCCTAGAAAACTCTGAGTATTTGCTTCAGTTCGGTGACTCACATCTTCCTCAGCTTGTCTTCTGCAAGATAGGACTTTCATCTGCAGTTTATCTGCCAGATCTTGCAACCTCATAATGTTCTTCCTGTCTTTTTCATTCTGTAGAATAGGAATGTGCAATTATATGTCCTTGGGAGAGAAAACATTAGGAAAATTGCTTTCTAATTACATGCATCTGGAAAGTTCTTTGACAAGCCATTCATATTTACAAATGTTTTTCATAGCCTCTGCAGCTTATGTTCTCCCTCCAGCTCAGGTTCTGACTCTTAGAGCTGGAGCATAAATCAGCAATTGACTTGGACCCTCACACAGGACAGAGTTAAGAACATCTGGCTCTTTTCTGTACTGAATATGAATGGTTCAACTCTACCTGAAACATTATAAAAACATGTGTTCAAATTATCTGCATGCGTTTCTATTTTTTTCTTTATTTCTGTTGACATCTGCAATTTTCCACTCAATCCTTTTCTACCCAGTATCTTACTGGATAAGGTAATTTTGTGCATGAAGAAGTTCATAAAACACTATCTGTAGTAGCACTTGTATTCACTTTGAAATATTGTGGGAACTTATAAGAGAAAATTTCTTGTTATATGTCCTATGAGTCATTCTGCAGGTTTAAGTGAAATAATAAAAAAATGAAACAACCTATGCCATGATTTGTGATACTATATAGATCAGTACAACTTTTTGCAGAGGGATTAAAAAAACCCTAAGAATATGAAGTTTGATGAGTGTGCAAACTAGTAATATTTTATTACCAGTTAACTCAAACTAAGAAATAAAAAGAAAATACACCTCCACAATCATACTAAAATTGAGGCCATTTTGCATAAACCTTAGTATAACTGAAAGAGATGACAGTCTGGACGTTCTCCTCTGCACGTTGTCCCTGTTGGAAGATCACTACTTGAAGATCTCATACTGTACCACACACACATACTACATCCACTCTCATCTCCTAGATGGCACTTCCTGCAAAATGTAAAAAGGAATAAAGCAATTGTACAAAGCGATCTTTTATTTTCAAATGCAGCACCACATAAAATTTATCTGATCAACAGCCCTATGCATGGAAACAGACCCCCTCTATCCCCATCACTTCACTACTCAGAATAGCACAAGTCAGGCTAAGAGTACGCTCCAAAACATTTCGACCAGAGGAAAAATATATTTGCAATCCATTACTCTTTTCATTTACAACTGATGTTAATAATGGGGAAAACTGTCATGAAGAAACATTTCACTTCTGTGGTCAAATGGGGAAGATAAGGCAGATTACAGGGCTGGTCCCATATGTGCAAGCTGCTAAGGATTTCAGTGTTCTCCATCTTTTGAACGTAAATATACAAGTACTTTCTGCTTTCAGTGCCTCTGCCAGCAGGCAAAATAGTGCAGAAATGAGAACAGCAGAGGTCCTCTGAGGAAGCCATGACTTACATGGCTTTTCATCAAGTAATCGCCTTCCTATGGCCAACATCCTTCTCTGATATTTGCCCAAAAGATACAAAGTAATTTTATCAGTGATGCAGAGTCCCTTTCAAATGAAAAATGTTTTCCATTTTTTGTTCCCAACAATGTTTCACAGCAGTCCCAAGCTTCATCTCATGGCTGAAATTTTGCTGCAAGTGACATCCGTTGGGAAGGCTGTTTACCAATTTTAATAATGGTAACTCCACTGAACACAATGCACAATTACAGCCAAGTCTCCAGTGGATGTTTGCATCAAACTTTGAAAAACTTCTGGTTTAGGATCTGTATTTTCTCATGTGTGCAGCAATAGAAGCAGAAATCTCAGTGCTCCTCTTACTCTGGCCATAATAGTCCACAAATTCACCATCTGGCCCAAGGAGATACATTATGATTGTGTGATCCACCTGCAAGAGAGCACACAGCTGTTTGGTAAAACAGATTCCACACATCTCTCAAAGTCTGCAGCAACAGTGCCCCATTTAGCCTTTAATTCATTAGCTAAAGCCAACTGGAAAACAACTTAGCAGCACCTCAGACAACATTTGTTGTTTTACATCATGCCCCCACCTCCATCAAAAAAAAAGAGAAAAATAGTATGTTCAAGATGTGTGAAAGAATACTGAAAGCAGAAGGGTCTTTCCTGAGCTGCTGGGACTGAGGATAGTGTGAGGAAGGTACAAAATAAGGTTCTTCCCCCTCACCCCCCTACATTTTTCATCGTTTTCCTCTGACTCTCTCTGTCCTTCTTAACTCCCAAGGTAAACAACCTTCTGACACGAGTATGATGCAAATCCCATATAAATTAAGGTATTTCATTAAACCAAATATCCTGTCAGAGCAAACAAAGGTCTAAGGATACCACTGGGTGGCGCAAGCTGTGGATATAGGATGCAGCAAGGAAGGAAATGCAGTGTCCTGGGAAGGGGCTCCCTCTACTGTCTGCTTATTTACATTTACAGAAATCACAGTGGAGTCAGAGAGGTGGTAATTGGAAAGAATCAGAAATAATCTCAATAACGCCACTGCAGGTATGATCTGCACCCAACTATGATGACATTTCCTAAGAGCAAAAACATAATATACTGAAAACTTAAGCTATAAATCAGCAAGCGCTTCCTTCAATACATAATCTTAGGTCCACTGGAGAAAAAGAAGCTGTTTGTAAAAGTAAGTTTGCCTTTGCTTTTAAGAAAGTACATTAGCATCTACATCATTAGAACCTAAAATGTGTTAAGTTCATTTCTGTAGTCAAAGGCATTTTTGTTTCTTAGTATTTTTATTGACATAGGTTTAAGCCAAATATTTTAATAGGTTTAAGGCAATTATTTTACTCCAGATTTTTAAATATTCAAGATATTATCACAAAAATCAACTGCCAGGAACGACTATTTTTAAAAGATTAAATCATAATTCAGATCCTGTCATCTTTCAGCTGAAAACCATGGCAAAAAAAATAAGTTGCCTGCTCAGAATATCTTAACTCTCTCATATAAGAAAGATTAAATACAGTCATCATTATTGAATAGTAACTTACCGGTCTCAGTTTGGCATGGGATGATTTGTTACTCACTTTTTTTTTTTTCCATTTCTTTCTTGCCTATTACCTTCCATAGTTCCACAGTTATATTTTCACTTTGAGGAACATTGGAAAATGGCATAGAACAACCTTCTGACTGAGATCACTGAGAAAATTTAAACACGTAGATTTAACATGACTCTGTCATATAGGACTTCACATATTGTAACAGTTGCCTTCCAATTTAAATTCTATAACCCACTTTATCCACAGTCTGCTATCAGACAGCGGCCCTACATTTACTCACTATGTAATCATCGTCTTCATCTTTGGGTCCTTCGCTGTAATATACACGGTAGGCTTTGGCTACTTGCCCAATCTGTTCTCTGGTGCCAGTCAATCCAATCAGCTTAGGAGAAAATTCTGTATGGGAAAAAGACATTTAGACATTTTACACATTTTGGTGAAAAGAATCCTATCAAGATCTTCCTTTTCAATGCTCTATATTACATGCTAGAAGACAATGAGGACGAAAAAAACTTAATACCTTTAACATATCTGGCAATAGCTTCTTCATTGTCTCTTTCAGGATCAATGGTGATGAAAAGAGGGGTCAAACTTGGCAAAGATGGAATTCTATCTGTGATAAGAAAGATTAACAAATGTTATTTTCCTCAGCAAATCACCTCTGAGCTCCCTCCAAAAAAGTAATAATCAAGCTACCATAAGATGAATCTACATCAATTCTAAGTGTCCAAAAAAAAAAAAAAAAAAAAAAAAAAGATTATTCTGTGCAGATGAATTTATATATTAGAAGTTCTGAAGGAAGTCAGGTTCACAAAAATCGAACATTGCTACACTTCTCTCTCAGTCTCCCTGGGACAGCCTGTCAGTGAAAAACTGGCTCTCATGCAGGAAACGCCAGGGCACGATCCACAGATCAAGGTGTGATGGTGGCTACAGTGAAATCATGCCAGAGATGATGAAATGGGTAGAAAGGTGAAGCCATAATCCAGGATCGTTTCCTCATGTTCCAGTCATATCCTCCACACCCCTGCTTCCTGCATTATATTTTCTGTATTATAGTTCATCCTTCTACCTGCTTGGCTACTATTATTCCTGCTCTGTAACTTTGCAGCCTGAGAAAAACATTTGCACTAAAATACAATGATTCTCAGAAGTCAAAAAGGGTATTGAGTCACAGTATTCCCGAAAACAAGGGAAAATGCCCAAAGGAGGCCAAGATGAACCTTCAGTTTCATAGTAAAGTTCATAGTAAAGATGAAGAGTTAGAAAAGTCTTTTAGGAGAACGTACCATCGAGACTGACAATATAATACTGTGCTAAGTCCAATTAAATTTAGTGCTGTTGCTCCACAGCCTTTACCTCCTATTAAATTAACATTGGAGGGACTGCTTTTTCCCTGGAACAGGCAAACATTCTTGCAAAGAAACACATATTCAGTGAATGAACACAAGAAAGCAAAAATGAGAGAGAATAAACAATAGAAACAACATCTCTGGGCAAAAATATTTCCTCTGTGATGGCACTTTCTCTCTTCCATTATCTTACTGAGAAGTCCCCAGTTGCGGAAAGGTCAGCCTCATCATGCTTTACATATGCCCACTGACATTCCAACAAGCTGGGGACAGGTTAATGCATGCAACATCTATCAGTTGATTTGCAAAACTGCTGAAGGTGGAAAGGACCTCTGGAAATCATCAAATCCACTCTCCCCAGCTCAATTAGGTAACCTAGGACTATGCTCAGATGTCTCTTGAGTATTTCCAAGGATGGAGACTCTACAACCTTCCAGGGCAACCTGTTCCATATGCTGTCACTTTCACAGTGACTTTTTTTAATATTCAGCTAGACCTTCCTGCATTTTGATTTGTGCCCACAGCCTCATGCTCCTGTCACCAGGCACCACAAAAAAAGCCTGGCTCCATTTTCTTTATATTCTCCCTGCAGATATATATACACATTGATGAGACCCTACCCTTAGCCCTCTGGCCTAAGCTAAACAATCCCAGCTCTCTCATCCTTTCGTCGACTTGGATACTAACTAGTAATTAACACTATTTTTTTCACAAGATCATCACTTACCATCATACCTAGCATTTCACAATAAACTTTGACCTCTTCTAAACATAACCTCCGTATCATTCAAATTCACATACCAATTTCTTCTACTACTTGAATCATCTTCTCCAGTTCATCGGGACAGATATCAGGACAATGAGTGAAGCCGAAGTAGATGAGCACCCACTGGCCAAGGTAGTCCTTGTTGGTCTTGGGCTGTCCCTCATGATTAACAAGCGAGAAGGGCCCTCCCAG
This sequence comes from Crypturellus soui, assembly GCA_032275445.1. Classification (NCBI taxonomy): domain Eukaryota; kingdom Metazoa; phylum Chordata; class Aves; order Tinamiformes; family Tinamidae; genus Crypturellus; species Crypturellus soui. The sequence goes on from JAUBNY010000188.1 coordinate 24,730, forward strand.
GAGTGGTTTCCCAATACCTCGGTTCCGTTCTTTCTCCAGCTCTAAAAGAAACAAATGTAGATCATAAAGTTCTGGGACATGTACTCATCCCTTCGCAGTCACATTTCAAAAACATTTAACACCTCAAAACATCAAGATCTACCAATAATCATAGTAAAATCCACCATGAAGAAGACTTCAAAGTAGAGCACCTGATCTGGGGCAAATTCCCCTATCAAATGCATCACTAAAATCCTTTGAAATATAAAATCTCTTTCACTGTCATCCAAACATACCTTTCATTATTTTTCTTTTTCAGGACAGACAAGTACATGGCCTGGGCTGGTTTTAAACAAAGGCAACTTTATAAATTCAACATATGAAAGCAACTGTGCTATGTCTGAGTTTCTGGCTTAAAAACATGAAAATTAAGACAGCAAGCAGTCACTGCAGAACAAGTAAATGCATACAGAAATAACACATATAGAAATCAGCGCGCTCAAAAAATACAATCTGCAGATCTGTGTCCCATGATTACAAAGAGGTTTCTCCTTTCCAGCTTTTGCACTGATCCATACCATGTTTACTCATAACAGCAAATGTAAGCAAGTGTAACCATTTCAACAGCAAAAGTGAATTTAGGGATCTTATAATACCTCATTTTCAAGTTTTCTGCAGTATACGAGCATTTATGCGCACACCACTCACACAACAGCACAAGTCATGAACACAGCACAAGTCAGAACTTGCTACAGAATGACAGCAAGATTGAATAGTTACACCAAAAAAATAGGCCATTAAATCTTCCTTTTCTTCTGCCTGGCACAAAAG
>JAUBNY010000188.1:44532-79698 GCA_032275445.1 Crypturellus soui
ACACTAGGCTTATTGTACAGTGATGGCCCTTAGGCCTTGCTGTCAAACACGGCATTGCTTCAGATCTCTGCATCCCTGCATTCTGCATGTCCCATCTTCCTTCCCGTGTGCCTTCTCCTGGCTAACTCTGTTAGCCTTTCATGCCCATGCACCTGAGAGCCTCATTCCTTCCCAAAAGGTTCCCCGACAAGTCTAAGTGACAATGGTGACTTCAAGTAATGAAAATAGATGTGGTTTCAACAATATTGAAATTGTAATTTTCATTTTTTCTACTGAAGTTTGTGTGGATGCCAGTGATTGCTGGTGTAAAGGATTGTTGTCTCTCTTAGTTGTGTGCGATATTAAAAGTGCAGGAAGTCTTGTGTGGTTTGTGTCCTAGATGTTTTCTGAAAAAAAAATGAGATTCTATGTGAATGAGGATATGCAATTTTGAAAGTGAGTAAAAAAGCACCTCAAACTATAATTGCAGCAATTTTAATTTCTCCCACTGTCAAAATTAGCAATAGTCTTTTCTGATGATGCTGTGTGGAAAATTATCATTTGAAGAATCACTGTATGAAATTTAGAAATTTTATCAATTCAAAGACAGAGGAGAAAAATAGTTGAAGTTATTCCACAACCTGTGGAATCTCTCGTTTTATCTCCATAGACAGGCAAAACTTAGAAATGCTCATGACAAGCTGTTGCAGAATCAGATTCTGTTTTCAATGTAAGCTGGAGGGTAGCTGGGACTTTTGAAAGTAGCCACTGCTTGGAATATGCTCTTTTCTTTGAAAATCAAAATATAAATATTTCATACATCTTTCAGGATGTGCAAGAAAATCAGGCATGTTAAGTAGGCTGGGAATTCCCAATATATTCACTGGAAATTGGGATTCTCAGACATCATCTTCTCTGTACACCCATCTAGACCTTTTCCATCTCTACCTCCTTTGCCCCTATTCCAGCCTTAATCTTTTTGGTTTTGGTGAAAATCAGTAATGTGTGGTATTTGTTTAGACAGGCTATTTTTTTTTTTTTTTGTGGATATGAGGCGGGGAACCTGCTGTGGAAGAGTAGCAGGGAAAGGGCAAAGGGGTGTTTGTCCAAGTGCTCTAAGTGACTAATTTGAGTCAGCTCTTGCCCTTGGCTGCTATCCAGAACATCATGTGAAGTAGTGGGGTTGGTAGATATGTTTCTGTGTAAGGGAGTTCTACCTTGCATTTTTCTTTACCTTGCTGGCAAGGAGCTTATGCCAGCCCAGCAAAAGTGAGAGAAAGATGCCGTGGGAGTTGAGTGTGTGTAGGGAGCAGCAGGCAGATTAAAAGCCAGGAAGCTGGAGGATGGACTTTGGTCTGTGAGTGAAAAGCAGAATCTGTGGAGAAGGATGAGTCCCAGTTAACAGACGTTTGCTTAGGGAAGCTCCAGAATTCGAGGAAGAAGACGGCAGACTGTCAGGATGTGGAGAGGTCATGAAGCCAATAGAATAGTAAATGGGCAGATTAGGTATGAAGCAATGTTTGAATAGCCGGGGAAAATGGAACATATAATTTAGATAAAAAAGATGGAAGATAGGAAAGAACATGATAAAAAATTAGAAGGGAGTGGAAGGGAGAAATACTGCTTGAACTCAGTAGGTAAAATACATATTATCTTTCAATGCATATTGATCACCTGTTCTTATTCTAATGTAGGCAAAGTAAGATATTGTTAACATGTAGGTACTGACTGAATAAAATTTGATGTTGACTGCAATTACTCTTGCCCACCGTGGAATTATAAAACTAGTTTTTGTTCATGTGCACAGCTGCTGCAAGCTGACATTTGTAGATTTGTTAGATAGATGTGTGTGTATCATCTTGAACGTGTTTGCATTTAATATGGAAGATGATTGTACCTTCATACCTGTAGCAAATCAACATATTTCAATCCAATTTTTACCTGCCAGTTTATTCACATGCAGTAGTTCTGCCAGGATATAGCTGACCAGGTCCACTTTATGTGTGTTTGTGCCCTGGTTTACACCTGTGCATGCAGTATCATATTTATATGTAAGTGTATGTTTCTGCACTTCAGTTCTACCTTTTGGTTTACTTGTAATCTACTGACATTCTTGCACATCTGTTCTCCTAGCAAAGGGGACCAAAGCCCCCCTAGATGCTAGTTAGTCTAATTAAATGCCAGGATTTTTTTTTCCAAGTTATTTTATTCTGTCTTGATTGAGTTGACAGGATTGAAAATCACCCCACTGCTTGTCAAAACTGTGATCATCCTGTGAAAGAAAGATGAGTGTGTGTGAGGAAGCAGCAACAGTGATTCTGCACTTCCCAAAATTGAGCTTCTTGAAAAGGGACCACCAAAATTAAACTTATTCTATACACCAAGGATTATGACCAAAGCATTAATTATTGGCTATGACTGCTTGCCATGAAAGTCTTGTATAGCCATAGCCATCTCCCAGTGCTTCAAACAAATATAAACATCTTGCTTATATCTTCTAGTTGGGACATCATTACTGCTTTTGAAGCCAGCACCTTCCAGGAGGCCTCCCTTCCAGTGAGAAGGGTAGCTACTGCAGCCTGTGGAAGTTAGGGAACAGAAAAACCAAAATCTATGGAAGAGAGAGAAAACCTGCTCAGCGTGTTTGTGTCCTGCTCTGTCCAGCAGTGTGGGAACCGGCAGCAGCAGATGTACATCTAGGTTTCATTGAAGTGATGTTTTCAAATAAGGTATCAAAAAATTTCTGAATGAATATTGCACTTCTGGCATTCTCCATAGGTTCCCAGATCTCTCTCGTACCTTATTTGAAATGCACTACACCGTTCTCTAAAGATAAATGCCTCCTAGATACCTGCATTCCTGTGGCATACTGAGACCACTGTATCCTTTTCAGGGAGATGGTAGTTACTGAGCTGCAACAAATTATGAAGAAAACTAAGCATGGTTTGTCAGTAGAATCTTTTCATTGTGGTTCTGAGGTTGTCACATAGACTCTTTGGGCTTGGGTCCTCCTTGAATATTATGGTCAGGAAGGATTATTATAGCTATCCACACCGGCTCCCTAATTAGGAAAAATGAACAAATGTTTCGGTAATTTGTGTGTTAAGGCTGATCGTTTGTGATGGGGTTACAGCACCTCTTTTACACAAAGAAACCCAATTCCTGTAAAGGTGCCAAGTTGGGAGAATCTTCTGCTTCCCAAAGTATGGTGTTCCAGTAGTTTCTATGTTTTTAGGTTGATTTCTGTTTCATTTTGGGCAATTTGTGCTATATTGCTGGACAGGTAGCCCTCCTTCAGAAATCTTCCTGTGCAGTTACTGACTACATTAGTCTGTTTGCCTGGCAGCTCTATTTCCAGTAAGGCAAATCCTACACCGTATTATTCAAGTCTGCTGTTGTTCCCTGCATAGGGCCTCTGTTTGTCTTCCAGATCCTCAGGTTTCTTTTTAACGTTGCAGGCTTGTCTGGTTGCAGAAGAGACTTGTGAACAGTGGGTAGCTGACAGTGCAATGCCTGCTGAGTCCTGAAAACTCTTCCTTTTAAAAAGGTGTGTTGCTGAACCTGGTTTAATTACTGTGTGGTAGTTAACTCATGATAAATCCCTAGTGAGGAACACTTTGTTTCTTCAGTTCATCTTGTAGTTAAGCTTGAATACAGCGTCTCTTCTAGGCTTTGATGATGGAATAGCTAATGCATGTTAGTTATCTGCCTGTATGTATGTGCCACTCTTCAGTGATGTTGACACCTCTGTTTGCAGAGTACTTGAAAAAAATTGCTGTGAGAATTGCCCCCTTCAATAGGCAACAGACTCAGATGTTTTGGATGATTAGGTCGAAATGATTAATTATCAAAATGTATAAGAAAGACTGTGTTCTGACTTAATTTGAAGGTGCTTAGGGGTTAAGTAGTTGCCTGCAAAGCATGAAATTGCAGGGAGGGTGCACTTGATTGCATTCTTCTGGGAAAGGGTTACAGGAAGGATTTGTGTAGCCTTGAAACCCTCTTTGCTTTTTCTCAGTGTTCTTTGGAGGTATGAACAAGACAAAATGATTTTTGCTGTGACTCTGGCATGCTTGGGAGCCCCTGCCCCACCTCTTCATACAATTGAAAAAGTTGGCTCTGTTATTAATCTCATGCTGATTCTCTTTGCTAGGTGAACTTGCTTTATAAACTGTGTATAAGAAGCTTGGAAAGCTGACACTGCAGGTGGCATGACACGTGGCAGCCCCTGTAAGGGATATGTGTTATGAGAAGCCCAAGGTTCCCGTGTTAGGAGCTTCATATTGACTGCAAGTGCTCATAAAGCTATACCTTTAATACAGCCTTTTGTAAGAGGGATCCTTGTTATTTCAACCTGCCTGTCTCTCAGTTTCAGCCCTGGAGGTTATGACCATCTGAGTTTACCTCAGGTTTATCTTCATTGGATTTAAACAGAGAGGGACTGCAGCCAACAAGTATTTAGCATAACAGCCTGATTATATAGAAAAACAACAACATAGGTTACATGATTGCTTTAATCTCATATAAGTCTGTTCTGCCCCTGAATGAGGTGACTCCTTTGCTCCCGTCACCGCCCTGCCTGGCTCCCCAGTCTTCTGCTTCCTCGTTGTCTTCCCGGCTGCCCGTCCAGTGAGCTGGGTCAGGAAACTGTTCCAGCTGAAAGTGAAGCTCAGGAAAATAAGTCAGTTGGCAGCTGGCTCAGCTCCCTGCTGCACAAACGCCTGTGCCAGCACAAGGAAGAGAACAGAGCAAATGGTTGGAGCTGGATGGGGGGCAGTCCTGTTGGTGATTAAACCAGTGTGGATGAATCATCTGGTGGTGTCTGATTCAGCTAAATGGATCCAAAAGGTGGTTGCTGTGGGAAGGGGCTTTGACCTGCCCCTGGTTGCATGTTTCTGCCTTCTCTCTTGTCCAGACCATGTTGCCCATCCAGGTACCCCCAGAAGTGGCAGAGCTTCCCAAAGTGCTCTGCAGAGCTTCCCTCCAGCCTTGCAGAGAGAGAGCAGGCACAAATGTGCTGCTGGAGGTGGCACAGAGGGGGAAAAACACCTTTCCAGAGGTAGCTTCAGATTGGCTTGGCTGCCTCACTTGTCAAATCACACCTGTGCACAAAAACACTGGGAAATGCTTATCCTAAATCCTGTTCCTACTAAACTAAGCCAAAGCCTACCAATCTAAGCCAAAGTCAGTTCATGCCTGTAAACAGACCCCTGCAGGGGGGAGACTTTACACTTGAAAGCTTTCTGTAATACACTTTTGTTGGTAGAGTTGTGACCTCTCCTTAGGTGATTTTGTTGCTTCAGTGTACCGCCTTTTATTAGCACCACTGCATGTGTTTGTGCCTCCCCATGGTTAAGCTGAAAGGTACAAATAAGACTTTTGTGAGGTGTCCTAGAATCAATTAAGTTTCTGTGTGCAGAGTTTGAGAATTTTTGAAAAAAGACCAGACATCAATCAGTAAGCGAATCTTGTAAGACTCTGTAGAGCCCATCGAGCCCCCTGGATGCTTGCTCCGTGCTTGCATCGACCGTACACAGGGCACGTGTGGTGTTGGCCCAGGTACCCCAGGAGAGATGGCTGATGCTGCAGAGCTTCTTCCAGGATGTGTGACCGTGACTTTCTCAACTTTGGCCCTCCTTGGAGGGAACTCTGCTATGATTATTTATGAGGAAATACAACGTGATGTTGCCAAGCATCTACTCCCTGCCTGCTGCCCAGTTCTGCTTTGAAAGGAGCTAGATAGCACTTAACATGAATGTGTGCAATAACTTTGTGCTTAGCAGGGTAGGACACATTAACTTTTGTATGAGCATCAAGGGAGACAAAGAGTATGTATAGTGCACAAATTGCATATTTATTAGCTGCTAAATTGATTTCCTCCTGTCCAAATCAAAGCCTTTGTATCTGCCCTTTTGTGAAGGCAGTGCAAGCCCTTCTGAAGGCACACATCTTGCACTGATCATAGGGTGAGCAAAGAATCTAAGCACTGAAAATTAGCCTGTGTTTTGCATAATTCATCCAATATTCTTTCTGAGATGCCCTTTGGCATAACAGAGAGAGCAGATACAGCTTGGCAGGAAAGGAGTTGGTCCTTTTTATCAGTTTATGTCCAGACTTTTCCTGTGGACCAAGAGGGTTTTATGGTTTGCTTTGGACCTGATTCTCTGGAAAAAGGTTCTCTGAGTTAGCCATCGCTGTGCTTTTGGACTGGAGAGCAAAGTGTTTGTACTTTGAAGAGGTTTGTGGACAGAGATAAAACAGTTTCCTTTAAAAACACATGACTGTGTTTCTTTGACCTGGGAGGGGTTATGGATTAAGATAAAAGCATCACATTTGGAAATCCCTTCTGGGGACTGATAGAACCATGTCTGAGTTTTCCTGTAATGACCAGTTCCCCTACTGAATCAATGTCAGTGCAGGATCTGGTGTCTTGCCAAAGAGTTGGAAACCTTTCCCTACCTTTGATGTCCTCTCCTGTCTTCCCTTTCCCCTCAGAAATGTGGCTGGTGGAAAATGAGAAAGAGTTCTCTAAGGGGAAAACTCTGTGGGAGGATGACCTGAACTCCTTCACAGAGCTGGTCAAGACTAGAAGGCCAGAGCCTGGAGTGGCCTTTCCCCTTTTGGACAACCTGATGTAGCTGTAGAGACTAAATGGACCCCAAATGTTTTTTACTGCTGAAAAGGTGTTACTACCCAGAAGAAAAATGATGCATAATTAAATGTAGTCCTGTCATTTAGAACTGAATATGCTGCTTCGGGATATGGAAGTTTAGTTCTTTCTTCAGAGGATTTTTTCCTCAGGGTAGTTCCTCATCCCGTGTAAACGGGAGTATTCGGAAGTCTGATTTAAAGCTGGTTTCCTTGCTGATATAAAGAAGAGTAGAAGACAGCTCTCACCTTTCTGAGAACTTCTGTTGTAACGTTGCCCAACTATTAGAGCTAGAAAATATGACTGTATGGTAGCAGAAGTGTGTATACAAATGTATGCAAAGGAATTTTGAGAGATCTCTGACATCTGTTGAAAGAAAAGGTGGTTAAAACTAAAGGGTTGCAGACTCTAAAGCAGCAGCTTGGCAATTGAATTCTTATTGCACTCAGGGTACACATGCTGGGACACAATTTGGGATTGTTTATGCTTCAAACTGGAAGTTTTATTTGATTTGTTATTGCTGCTTTGTTCCTACCCTTCAGAAATAAACTGTTAATGATAAATGTGTGAACCCAGAGTATATTTTAAGATATGTTTGAACTTTGCCATGATTCCCATTTGTGCCCCCAAATAACTGCCGCTGTAGTTCGGGCTTAAATGTAGTTACTGCTCTTGTGAATTTTAGTTCATTGCAGTGAGAGATGACCACTGTCTAGGTAAAGAAGTCTTTGGGGTATTCAAATATACTACAAGATACTCCTTCTCAAACACCACTTATTTTCAGCAGATGTAATGAAACCATTTGACTTTTGGGAGGACAAGAACAACCTCTTTGATCTTCAAGAATGTTACCGTTTACCACAGAATTCTCATAATAAAACTGTTATATTCAAATAATTTTTAATACCAAATAGCAAGAAATCCCAGAATAATTCCCATTCCAGTATTAACAATACTCCGTAATGTAAACTGATTTTCTCTTTACCTGATGTGTGCAAGTACTGGTTGCCTTCCTGGTACATTGAACAGTGCAGTTGCTTGAGACTGTGTTATGAATGAGGGATCCTGCAATGATGGGATTGTTCTGTATTCAGCACAGGCTAAAATTTATGTAATACATTAGACTTATTTATGATTTTAGAGTTAAATAATGAATGTTGAAACATAAAACATGATTCTTAATAGTTGTGCGATTCTTTGGCTTTCAGTGAATGAACAAGAACTTGTCTCTTTTGCTTTAGGCTTTCAGATAAACTTCTGTGAAAAGGCACAAAGTAAGCTACATATTTTTATAGTATTATCCTGCTTTTAAATCAATCTTGGTACTGGGAATGTGTCCACTTTTTGTTCCAACTAACCAACTGTGGCAGTCCTACTTTTAAGAGAGCTTCCATTTTTCACAATGCTGATAAAATAAAAACTAAACTAAGAGATTTAAAAGGTCATTAATTGGGAAAAAATGACCTTTTGCTTTCTCTTTGCCGGTAACAAATGAACAATGCTCTGGAAATACACAAATAAACTAAACGTACATCAAGGGTAGGAGATGTTAGAAATTTGCTCCCAGACAAATCGCTATGAAATGTGAGTTAGGTAAGATTTGGCAGTTTAACTTACAGTAGTTAAACCTTCTGCTAAATAAACTCCTGACTCTCTATGTACTCTTCCATTTAAGAAAATAGAATTGAGGAGTATAGTATGCTTATATATCCTAAAATTACCAAAAATTTCCTTCTTCACAGCTGGCAGCATTGCCAGTGGATTCTATGAGTTGTTTCTGTCCATGCTCCTCTTTGAGATGTTACAGCAGTATAGAGAGTTTTCAAAACAGTAAAACTGGCTAGTCAGCTAAGGCTGATGTTGCAGAAGTTAGCACTAACATCTGCAGCAGAACACTAGATACTGCAGAACAGTTTGTGATGACTAATGGAAGCTCTTTAATTTTTTTTCTTTTTCTTTCATTGGCTTCTCATGCTCTCTGTTGCTCTGTCCTTCAGTCTAAGAGCCCTTTGCAATAAGGCAATAGCTTTATTAGAAGAAAAAGTAAAAGTTTGGACAGCAATACTAGTCTGTGCTTGGATTTTTTGGCTGAATTGTAGAAAATTTTTGACTCTGCATTTCTTTCAATCTGCATTTAGATTGTTTTATTTGCACTTATTATGCATATGTGTTATGGTAATTGGAATATTTAGGGAGATAATTGTTCATGTTTTATTCATAGTTGTTGTTCTTGGGTTTTATCCCATGCAGTTAATGTGACCAATGTTCACAAACATTTCTTCTGAGGTGTTTACACACATAAAATGTTTTGTTGTCCATAGCTTGACCAGAACTTGTCTCTTTTGAAAGAGTTGCAAAGAGTTGCAATGCAGAGTGATTCCCGTGTGTCAAAATATTTCGCTAAGAAAAGATTTGAAAATACCTATTTATCCTGTAATATTTTTCTGTTAATATAATATATACATGTTTAGGGAACTTTATGTATGAAGGAATGATTTCAAGCCTGTTTCAAATCTGTTGAGAATTTTACTAGAAAGTAAACCCCTAAGATGGAGGATCCTGAAATGCAAAAAGTGATGGAAGAAAATCAGCCAACCAGAAGGAGCAGTTGTCTGTTGGCGTTTAGTTGATGGAGATGTGTTAATGGCTCTGCAGGTTAAATTATGTGTTAGAGACGGAATTTGCTGCTGGGAGCAGCTGGCCTGTCATTTCTTATATAAATCTTGGCAAATTAAAAAGGCAGATTAATATTTACTTAGGACACCATCTTGCTCTTGTGTCAGTGTTTTTACAAATTCCCAGTTGCCTGTGTGATAAAAACCCTGTAAATGCTTCTGTGGGGTGTTAGTTCCTTCCCTGGTAGTGCCTGGCACCTCAAACTGGGATCTTTTTGTTGGGCATAGGTGGCCCCTGTACTTTGGAGGAGCCGAAAACTGGAAAAAAAACCTAAACATTTTCAATGGAAAAGACATTTCAGCACAAAATAAGCTTTATGTTTCCCAGTGTTTTGGACAGTGTTTAGGTGCTCCAAAAGTCATCAGCAATAGATAGCCCCGAGGCAGCCTGGTCGCAGGATCTCAGGCAAAGGAGTTTGTCACGAGTTTGTCACTTTGCCCATTGCAGAAGGTGACAACTTCTGAGGCTTAAGCATCAAGTAACTAGTGTGTCATTTCTGAACAACATATTTTGTTAAATACATTGACTATCTAAAAGCTTAGGAAGAAAAAACAATCAACCATTTTGTCAGTGGATTTCCAGCAAAAGCAGACTTTGATGTTGAATGTTTTCCATTAAAAATGCTGTTGCCTGTTAAACAGTGACAGTTTGTTCATATGAATTATCCCCGATCTGTATTTTATTTGCATTTTTCTCCTAACACCGCTTTTCAAATGTTAGCACAGTATTAGCGGATTTTCTGCATGTTATACGTAAATGTCACATTTATTTAGAATGAAAGGGTAATGAAGGCATTAATGTATTTATGAATTCCCTTACCTACTTAAAGGCCTTTTGTCTTACAGGCAAAGTTTTAGGAAATGTTTACTAGCTTCTGATGAGAATGACAGGAGATTTTCCTTTTTGTTGTTTTTATTTTTCTTTTTAAGTCTGCAATCGATGCTCTGTAAGTGTTAGTTAAACTGGTGGGGCTTGCAGTGTGCTGGCATGATCAAGTTTCATCTGATACTAAATTAAATATATCTGTTTCTCCTCCTGACTGCTGTTTCTCCAGAGAAGCAACGATTTCTACTGTAGGCCTCTTTTTTTTTTTTTTTTTTAACCAGGAAAACCCAATCTAACCTCTTTATCTGAAGATGTTTCTTCACACTGAGAATTGGAGCAGGCTGTTGATGTTCTTCATATGCAAAGATCAAAGATGTGCAGCACAGGGGTTTGTTTTGCAGATTCTCTTTTTGTAATAAATGAAAGGAAAGTAAGAGAGACTACAACATTTCAGTTGTAAGGCGTTAAGAAGTGGCAGTATTTGATCTACATTTTTCTCGTGGAAAAAGAATAGTGAATATCGCTATTCCTTTCCCTTTCCGAATAATCTGACAAAATTTCCAGTGAGGGATATTGATTTTCTGTTGGACAGTAGTTGAGAGACCAAAGTACTAAACAGCCATTTTATTAATAAAGTATTTAATGAGGGAAGGAAAAAGGTTGCAATGTGATCTACTTCCTGCTCCCATAAAAAGAAAGCACTTTTATTTCTCCCTCTGCAGCTTCTGCTGTGTGCAGTAGTTGCAAGTAACTGAATGCAAAACTAAACTTTTCAGGGCAAAAATTGTTTAGCTAGTTTAAATCAATTTCTATTTTCCATGGCCTTTTTTGCAAAGGTGATACACGTAACGTAATCAAATGCCGCGTAATTGAGTAGCAGGAGTCTGCTCGTGTACAGCACCAAGACCTTTGCAGACCCCACCTGGTTTTCCTTGCTGTCCAGCTATGAAAGATCAGTAAGAAGGGGCACAAAGTACTCTTATAGCAATATTTTTTTTCTGATTTATTGTTATTTGTCAATAAATTGATATATTGTAAGAAAAAACACCATAGACTGCAATAGGCAAGATGGTAATCAGTACCTATTTTTTTTTTCTATTCTCCTCCCCTGTTTCTTTAATGGATGCAAATGTTAAATTTATTGGAAGTGCATTTCCCAAACTTTGATATTAAGGTAGTTTCCCCATGTAGTTTTACTTCTCCTATTAAAAACCTGAGGCATTCAGGTAACGTTACAGGAATATTGTGTATTTCTAGAGTAGCTCTGTTAGTGCTTGGTTCCTGCATAAGTTATTATCATTATTATTTTAATACTGTGTGTTTCAGATCACACACTTGAAATGACAGTTGTACTTTCATAGCGGCCAAGTTTTGTCTTTTATTACATCTCTCTTTAGCTTCTTTCTCAGGTTTTGTTTTGATAATTAATCAACTTGTGTGTCCTTTCCTGCTGTGGAACAGGCTCGTAGTCTTTCAGAATGGATATTCAGTATGTAAAGTGGGCTTCAAGGGGCACTTGAGACTGAAATATGAAAGAAGACTGAATGTTACTCAAAAGGATATTCTTCAAAGCATGCACATCATGCAGTATTGTGCATATCTTGAACTTGATGGGTCATATTTAGGAGGTTTAATGGAAAGCATATATGTTATTCAAGAGGCTTCTGAATAAAAGATGAGCTGCTCTCAAGAAAATGAAGGATAAAAGAAAGGATTGTAGCTTATGACCGAGAAACGAGTCTGTGAGGATGTATTTTCAAAAGGGCAGGTTCTTCCTCTTGCAGGTTAAATTAGCTTTTATACTTGGATTGTAGAGGAAAAGAACAGATACTTAATTCTAACAGACTGATTTGAGTCATAATTTGGAGAGGTTGATCCTTTTGATGACAAGAAGCTAGAACATGGGTTTAATGATCTGAGGGGGAGAAGGCTCTTCTAGTTTTCATATGTATCTTCCTTCCTGTAAATGAAGTAAGATACAGCTGTAACAGAGATGTTTAATATAGGATATTCCCAATACATACCTACTTTACTTGTATATATGAACAGATTTTCAGGATACTGACTTTTTCCCCCCTCCCCCATCAAAAACGTTATATCCTGATGTTGATTAATGTGAGCTTAAAGACTATGTTAGTCCAGATGTTTCCAGTAGAGGGAAGTGAACCCTTCAGGGGTTACTAGACTTTTTGGGAGGCTTAATTGACTGCATTTGTAAGAGAATTACACTGAGAGAGCTTGGGAAGCATCGCTTTGGATGAGACACTAAATGCTGCTTTCTGTTAGTAAACTTCAGTCACTGATTCAGTTCCTCAGTGGTTTGAACACAAAAATGGTGGAGCTTGTGATTTTAGAAAGACAGGGAAGCACTGCAATTGCTGTATTTTTTCATTGAGGTTAAATTCACTTCTTACTATAATTCATGTTTAAAACTATTAGTATCAGTTCTTTTCAATTAAGCAACTTCTTGTTCAAAAGTGTCAGTAGTAACTAGGAGTATATATTTTGAAGGAAAAAAATAACATCTTGAAGCATAATGTAGCTCAATTGTAAAGAATAACAGGCACAAAAGCTGAAAAGGTGGCTGGAGGCAAAGCATGCAGAGTGTCGGCTGGATGTCTCGTGCCTAGAGGACCACTCGAAAACTTTGAAACAGGAGACCCTTATTGTAGAAGTGTCTTGGGGTTTCTCAAGTGGCAGCAGAATGAAACCGATGTGATCCTTACTGGTTTTTTTCCTGCCTCTGGTTTTGAAAGCAGCTTTAGACATTTTATTCAGGCTGTTCTCAGATGAACAAAAGCATCGATAGCGGCTCTGGAGCTGGCCTCCCTCTTGGCTCTGGGCCGGGGGCAGTGCAGAATGACACAGGGTGTGCAGGTATGCTGGAATCAGGCTGGGTTCTTTTCATTGCGTACATAGATCCTCAAAGGTCATTTCAGATTCATCATTTCACAGTGTTTTAGTGATAGTGGAGCTCGTTGCTCTTTTGAAGAATTGGCTTGAAAATTTTGCTTTCATTTTCAAAAACTTCATCTCTTTCCTTGGGAGATGATTCAATATTTGTCATACCACAGGATTTTCCTGTCTCCTATCATTGCTGATTATTTTCTTATATCAGTTCTCCCTTTGGTATTTACACAGTTCCAGTAAGCTATTCTATTTATTATTCCTTTGACAAACAGCAGAGACGTTTAATTCTTTAATCTGTCTTCATGCAAATCACCTCCAGCCTGATGATCATTATTCTTTGAACTCCATCCAGTTTGGTAACACTGTGACCATAAGTGATTTAAGAATTCCATGCATTCCTTGAGGCAATCAAAACAACCTGTTAGTGGCTAACTGGAAATTTAGGAGGCTATTGGGCAGGATTATTCTAAAAGAAAGGGTTCAAGATTTACCGCAAATAAGTATGAGGTCTCAGTGACACTGGCTGCTTTTCCTAAGAGTGCCCAAAAGAAAGGAACAAGCATAACAGGCTGGATCTGCATCTCCAGGTAGTTCCCTGTCCAATCCACGAGTGCAAAAATGTTGTCATAATATGAAGAGAATACAAAAATGTTAGCAGATAACTTCAGATGATGAACGATATTTATGGTAGCAGCCTGTGTAATTGCAGGTTATCTGCAAGGTTTAGAGAGCTCTGACCATCTTTGTTGCTGTATCCAGCAGTCAGCTTGGAGGGTCATAAGAGATACTGGCTACCAGAGTGAGTTCTGTCCTTCCAGAAGCGTAGTACAGAAATAGAGCAACAAGATTTACTACTAACATTCAGTTGCTTTGACAGCTGAATGAAAATTTAGGGAAAAATGCCAGTGTTGTGCATGTTTCTGAAGACTTGTTGGTGCTGCAATTCTATTAAAACTACAAGTTTGGTTGTCTGTCTCTTAGGTTTCCCTACATGTATCAGCGTATAAAACATATGGATTCCTCCTATATTTTTTCTTTCTTCGGTATGTTAGTGAGGAAGGTTTCAAAAGGCACCATAAAAATAATAATTCCATCACTAAGGTAAACAGATTCAGTTGCTTCCCCCAAAGATAATTGTTTTTTAAAATGGAAGAAGTCCTCAGACTGATTTGTGTTGCTCTTCCTAAGAGTTGGATAGACGTTCAGTGTCTAGGTCCAAGGTATTTAACAGCTAGCGGGATGCAGACTGTGATTGACACTGCCACTTTTCTGGCATAAGCTAACTAGAGAGATGGTGGAAACATACTTGTTGCTTTATCTAAAGAAACCAAATCCTTTCCATTGACCTTAAGCAAGGGCGTCAAGGGCAGATTTTTTAATTAACATTTAGTCTAACTCCATGCTCTTAACCTTATATACATGTGTCTATATATGTATATATTTATATATATTTGTATATTTATATATATCTCCGAGTTCTCTTCTCCACAGAATAAATTCTTGCTATGCCCTTTTATGATGAAAAAGTACCTGGCATGGTCTTCTGTAGAATGGCTCCAGGTGCCTCACAATAAATTTCCGGGAGGAACGTCGCCGTTTCCTTCTGACAGCTGCTCAAGTACAGTCTTTATAGGATTGTACTGTAGCAGGAGGAAATGCAAAGTTGCCTCATGAAAAATGTTCAACATTTGCATCTTAAACAAAGAACTTCTTTGAGAGCATCCCTGTTTTCACAGGCACCTGGTCTGGCAGTGCCTCCAAATGCAGGCTGTCTGAACGGGACTTTCCAAGTTGTCTCCTACAAGATTTTGCCAAACTTGCTATTTGACTAAGAAAAGATATTTCCATCTAGAAATTTCTCATTATCCAGTTTCTTTGGAAAATTGGCTTCTAAAATAACTGTTTGGTTCTATCCAGCTGGCAGGGAGCTGCTGCTCATGGCCTGATATGGACACAGTTGGGCACATTGGTGCAAACAACTATAATCAGCCCAGAACGCTTGCCCAGGTCACAGGTTTAAGCTGTTTTACTGCAGCTCATCTGCTCCCAAGACTCAAATAGTTTTGACCCTGTTTATGTCTATTCATACGCACGATATTTCTGTGTAGGGCAGCATCAGGGATAAAAAATGCTAAAGGTTAATGGTGGATTTTAGAGATTTGAAAGACTTCACTCTCAGATCTTTGCTGTTTGGGAATTTTCAGTCTGAGAGAACTAATCTTAATCTGATTGGAATTTCTTGCACTCGAAGCCTAACCTACTTTAGACAGGCTTCCCCGGGAAGGTATTTATAGAAGCTGTTGCAAGTGCTGTTGGATGTGGCATAAAACATGTATTGCAAGCTGCATAGGTGAATGCTGGTGCTGAGGGCATCTGTGCAACTCTTAGCTATCTCTCATGGTTAAATCACTAAAGGGCTTTTGGTAAGGTATTGCTCAGGAGAAAAGTTGTATTGCTTATTGAGGAGAAAAGTTATATTGCTTATTGCTTTCATGACACGGGAAGGTAACAACTAATAGCTGTTCCGGAGTCCTGGCTGATCTGGGCTCTTTTTTGAACTCTTAAAATATGCTTGGGGTTGTAAACAAATTATGAATAAACACCGTTTCTAATGAAATGGCTTCTAAAAAGGAATGTGCTTAGCATGTTTCTGGAGCAGACCTACAGCTGAATTCAGACTCATGGGTTATTGTAAATCAATGGTTCCCTTTCTCTAACGTGCATTAAAGAGGCGATACATGTCAGTAGGTTACAGAAGACATAGTGAAAATATTTGTGCTATTACTCTTGAAAAGTAGGTTTCTTTTATAGAATCATTATGGTTGGAAAAGACCTTTAAGATCATCAAGACCAAGTTCCCTTTCCTTTCCTTACAGTTCTTAAAGCTGTTAACAAAATCACTTCTTTCATTCAGACTCCCAAATTAACTTATTCTATGTACTGAAATTCTTCATGTTTTGGTTCAAAATAGGGCTAGTTGTTATTTTGAAAATTTTAATTCAATATGTCTTGATGTTAAGGCTGGAAGCCTACATTGCTCAGATGTTAGTAGTGCTGATTTTGGAGTACATCCATCATCAAGATGGAAAGGGAGGAAATATAGCTGGAGGACTGGAAGAGTTTATAGGAAGGTAGAACTGTGCTAGCAGCAGTAGAGATAATGAGCAGTGAATTTCTTATGTATCAGGAAATCGGCAACAAGAGGGTTACAACTCTGAATGTGGATGAATGTTCCTCATGTCTGTACATTAAAGCCTATGTTTTGTTTGTTTTGTGGATAAGATCTAACAATTTGGACAATTTGGACAGCAAGAGTTGTTGGTTGGTCAGCCACTACTGCTGTTATGCAGTGACCTGTTGCTAAAACAGCCTCTTTTTATAAGTAGGAAAACAAGAAAATTGTTATTTTATAAGTACAGTGATTTCAAGCTAGGAAGGCTATCATTTTATGGATGTAAAATTATTTACCATCAAAAAGTTATTTGTCAATCTTTTTTTTAATCCAGGGGCAGCATTTGAAGCTTAAGCTTCATATCTGAAATCCTTGATTTCAAAAGGTTGCCAGAGATGATAACTTGTTTTGATTCCACTCTGACTTCTCATTCGTTTTATTGTGTTGTTGCAGGTGCCGTTTCATTTACAGTATGTGTTTCCGCGTGACTTGTGCTAGACGGGAATTCCCGGCATTCCTCAGGATATGGTTCTTTACTACATGTCTTGTTCATCACTTGGGCAGAAAGAAGCCATTCTATTCTCGTCCCAGGGATAGCTTCTGTATTTATATATTTCTGAGAAATCTAGATCTATGTGGAGGAATTATGTTATTGAAACTATTATTGGAAGACTGTTGAGACAGAAGTCAATTGATTGGAGTTTCACTGGGACAGAAAGTGTTCTGGTACTCTTTGAAAACAGGGGGAGACTTGATACTAAAAGCTTTGGGACTTTTCAGCTATGGAAAGAATAGGAGAAGCTTTTGAGAAGAGAAGATTTTACTGGTAGGCATTTGCAAGTCACTTAAAATATTGTGCCACTTCAAGGACAAGCATTTTATTAAGTTGTGTAAATGTTGTAGTTAGAAATGGAAAATCTTATGTACTATTGCCCTTCAAAGAGAGGGATAGTGTTTCAGGCATGTGAATAAAACAAAACTACCAGAATGATGAAAGCTGTAAATCATTGGACCTCGCCGGAGAGCAGAATTTATGCAGCCGTAACAGGAAAAGTGACTAAGGGGTTGTATAACCATTATCTGCAAGTACCTGCCAAGAGCTAACACCCACGCATGTCGACACAACGGCAGGGGCAGGACCGAGAAAGAATAAATAAGGAGGGGAAAGTTTTAGGAATACATTCTCAGACTAAGAGGTATCTGAAATGCCTCCCAGTAGGGGATTCAGTGATGGTGCTTTGCTCTAAGAAGGAGACACTGTCAAGGATGTTGTTGGAAGAGTCTCTTGAGATGAGTTGGGTGCTGGTGCGGGGCTGGGGCTGCTGGAAGGGGGACCCTGCCAGGAAATCGCTGTTTCCTCTCTGGTGTCAGAGCTGCCCCGTGCTGAGTGCTTCAGAGGAAAGTGGCAGGACTTGCCAAGAGACAGGTGTGAGATGTAAATTATTCTGCTTCTCCGTTGTCTCAAAGTCCCGTTAGTGTTATCTGGATATTCTTGTTGTTCGCGCTGATGTCTGGTCTTTAAGAATGTGCCTAGGTGATTGACCTCAAAGGTGTGGGGAAGTGATGAGTCCTGATGTTTCATTACACAGGATACAGTAGACTTGATTTTGCCACTTTGCTGGTGTTGGTCAACTCCTTCATTTCTGGATTATATATGAGAGAGAACGGATCTCCCATGTTTTGTTTAAGTAAGTGATTCTCTACTAGTTCACTGGGCTCATGCGTACCACAGAGCTTGGAAACTCTTCTTTCTTATATTTGTAGAAGAGACATATCTTGCTCCTCTGCATGTGTTGTGCAAATGCATGATTGGCACCTCTCAGCTGGAGGATGCCAGGGATGCAGGGAAGAAGGAATGGAGATCAGGACATGTGGATAGTCAAGTATTTAAAGAAGAAAGAGATGTTAAAAACACCTGGCATTCTTTGGAAGGTCACGTTGTTGCTCTTTCCATCCAGAGATACTTGCCTTTCACTGTCTACATGGGACTTTCAGCTGCATTACCTGCTACAGAAGGCTTTGGAGTGGCAAAGTAGCTGCGATTTGGTGTTCAGCTTAGAAATATGACAGTATTAAGTTTATAAATGCCCTCCTCTGTGTTATTTGTGAGGTTAAGTTGGTTTTGTAGATCAGTAGATCAGGTGTTTTCTGTGCTATGGAATATTGGACAGATGTAGTTAAATGGTTAGTTTGGGTATTCCTTCACTTTCTAACATAAGAGCAAAATAAATTATTTTTTTTAGAGTGGATTTAATAAAAGACAAAATAAGAGAATGCTGTGAAAGGCAAAATAAACCAAATCAGACCAGTTCTCAGCACCAACAGTGATATTTATCCATATTCTGACAAAAACATCTCTATTTTTACTCTGGAAAGGAGAGAGCCGTTTAGTGCTTATCTTGTTGCAGTCTTCTCATGATTTTTAAATGCAAGTACTATATTACAGAATCACAGCGTGATTTAAGATTGGAAGGGACCTTTTGGAGATTGTCTGTTGTTTGTCTCCTTATAGTTCTGCAGCCTAGACCCAACCATATCATCTCTGCAGGGGCAATGTAGCCAAGGAAAATGCATCAGGAATGGAATTTGACCCCGTTACCCTCTATTTCGTGACACTGAGCTCCTTAGTAGAGCAGTCCTCACCCCAGCGAGCTGTGGGCTTTAAGCTAGGTACCCTTTACTTTCTGGCTAGGAGTCTGTGCTATTCTTCTTCTGCACCTTTACTCAGGGTGAAAAGCCCAGCGTCAATGACTCTGTGGCCTTATGCAAATCTCCCAGTGAATTGATACGTAAAAATGATGATCTGTAGTTTTCTTTAGGTGGTTGATAAAAAGTTATTGCTAAATGGTTCACACTATTGGATTTTGGTCAAGTTTCTTTCTTGGCATTCATGGGTGACTTTTATTAAAAAGAGAGAGAGGAAAGAAAAGGAAAGTGCATACGGGTATTTCCACATAAATTGCTCTATCACAGTGGGATCATAGCTGAAATTATGCATCAATAATTTAAAAATAAAAGATATCATACAAGAAATACATAATAAACTCTAAGTGAAAACTACATACCCAGAAAGGTCAGACTTGCACTGCAAAAATCCCAGTGTTTTGGGTATGGTAACACAGGTAGCCGTAACTGTGTCCTGCAGTTAGTGCTTGAAGGCAGAATTTAAATCAAATACATTCTAACCCGTTTTGTAACATCTAGTTAATGTAAGTGAGAACTGCAAACATGTAGGAGCCCAAGTCGGGTGTGTGTCAGCGTCAGGTGGTCTCAACATCACGGCGATGTTGCCTTGATTTGTATTTCAGTCTGCACTGCACTTAAATGTCTTTTGCCTGCCTCCTTCGTTTGAAATTTTCTAGTTTTATCATGTTGGTTTTAGATGAATGTCACCATCCTTGTAATACTCCGTGGTCTGAAATTACTGTTCAGCACTTTCACATGTAATGAGTTCTATTTTTTCTCTTGGAGCTACGAAAACCACACATACAAGGGAGAGGAATATTATAGAAGGTGATGGTGGCTTCTGCACAGGGCTTTTGCTCTGAAGTACTTTTTCAGGACAAGAAGCCTATGATATAGTGAATTCTGACACCTGTTTTACAAGTGCGAGCAGAAGCAGGGTGTTGAGATTCAAGGTATTAGGCCCATTCCTGATGGCCACTGCCTCCCGGGCTGAGGGGTGGCAAGATGCACCTTTTAGATGAACAGTGAAGGGCTAACACCACCAAGTCACAAATCTGGGCTGAGCCCTGCTCACCCTGAGGGCGTTTCATGTCTCCTATTCCTATTTCTGGACCACTCTAGGGGCAGGAATGTCAGTTTGCTGTGGCAGAACAGGGATAAGAAAGAGTCTTTTGTAGGCCGTTGGGAGGTGTGTCCCTCACGCAGGTGTGACCCCGTGTAGCCTGTCAGAGCTTGTGCCCAGCCATCGTTTTAGGGTTCCTTGTTTTTAGGCTGGTTCCTCCTGCTTTAAGTCTTTCTTGTTGAACTGCAGAGTAGAGCTTTCTCCCCCTGCTTGGCTCAGTGACCTGCTTCGGCAGGAGAAGGATCCAGTAGATCTCTGCTGTCCTGAAACCGGGTTACATCCATTTGCTGTTTGGCTGAAGAGGGTCAAGCCAACACTTGACACGCAGTGGTTTCCCTTCCCTCCCTAAGCGAAACCTCTGTTGTTTCTGGCTTTGTTTAACATGTCCGTGTTGAAGAGCTTGGCCACCTTTGCTGCGACAGGCTGAAGCTCTCAGCCTGCCAGTCCTGTCGTGTTCCAAGGAGTGAGTGTGCGTGGAGGGGCATGGGATGGAGGGGCACCGAGGATCATGGTAGCTGGGAACCAACGCATGGTCTTCCCTGCATTCCCATTGTCCAAGAATGTATTTTGAACAACTCTGTTAAATGCCCAACCAACCTGGTAGAGGAGACCAAGGAGGCCCTTGGGATGAGAACTGACTCCATTTCTCTATTCCTGTTTTTCTCACAGCAATTATTATTTGTTAACATTGTGGTAAAACACATTTGCCTTTCCTTACAGTGTGTTTATTTATTTTTTCCTGCTTATTTCCGGGTGCTCTTACAAAATAATATTTTGTTGCTGTCAAAAAGTTTACTTTATGTTCGTTGTCTCCCAGGTAAACGCAAAGCGCTGAAGTTAAATTTTGCAAATCCACCTTTCAAGTCCACAGCAAGATTTACTCTAAATACTTCTGGAGTTCCTTTCCAAAATCCACACATGTGAGTATAAAACCAAAGGCACAAATAGTGGAACATCTTTGAAATTATTTAGCCGACACAGTGTTATTTTAAAAGTAGTCTAATTTCTTAGATATCTGTACGTTGTTCAAATTATGAGTTTGAATCACTGTAAAAGAATTTTTGTGATTTTCTCGCCCTCCCCCCCAACATACGCTTTTTTCAGAATGAAAAAAGGTTAAGTTTGGGATCATCCTGTTTTACACTGGAGCTAGTGTCTTCCAGAATTATTTAATTTTAGCTGAATTGTAGCTAGTAATGCAAGTTATGCCTGTAGTTAATTTCTGGACCTATTCACTGTCATTTTCCTGTCTCTTTATTCAGTGCTTATTACTTTTTATTAGAGAGAAGTTGTTATTTCTGTGTTACTTGTGAAAGACGTAACTGTGATAGAATCTTTAGTGCTTAAATAAAGAATGAGGAACTGAGGAATATAAAACCACCAAAAAGGAGATTTGAGGGAGTTATGCAGTGATTAGTCCTCACCAAATTTTCAAGATAGATAGTTACGACACATCCCTATCTAAAGTTTGAATACACATGTGGCACAAAGCTGTTCCTGACATTAATAAATAATAATAATACTTTGTCACAGAAAATATTAGCTTTGTATCCTCAGATCCACCAATCTAGATTGATGGGTGGCCCACCCATGGCCTGAACATTTGGCAGAACCCAGATAACATGCAAAGATATACCAAATTTTTCCCTGTTAGATTCCCTACTGGGTCTCAAGAGTTTTGTCAATGGCAAATCTCAAAGTGCACGTGAAGCTTTCCCTGCTGCCTGGACTCTTCAGGGGTGACCTTGGTTATAGCGTGCTTCTGCTTTGCTCTGCATGTTGCTGCCTCTTTCCTTTTGCTGAATTCCTTCTGCTTCCCCAGGATGTACTCTCTATGGTCTGTTCCTATTTCTGATAGCTTCTTTCATGCTGAAGATTTTCAAGCAAGCTTTTACTGTGTTAGAAATATGTTTTTGGTAATTAAAAATAAAGATTTTTACATGATTACTTTAGAAGATTACTCTTACCACCTCCAGTGAGTTTTCTAACAAGTCTTCCCTCTCTTTTTCTCTTTTCCTTTCTAGAACATATTTTAATTGGTCGTAGGGCTAAGCTTTGTATTTCCATTTTCTGTGTCTCTCCTCAACATCATCAAACCTTCATAATAATTTTCGAAAAGCCCCTTTTGGACCATTTCCTATCTCAAACCTCCCTCACTTCAATATATAAGGGATTTAGTCTCAGCTAGTGAGTTCCCATCAGTCTTCTCTACAGATTTGACTCTTCTGTGTTTATCTACATGGATCTCTGTCTTGGATTCACTGGCAGTCACAGTGGTTCCTGTCTCGAACAGAAGAGCTTCCATTGTTATTTGGAGCCATCTTAAGTTCCATGTTTGTGCAAGTGATTGCCTACATTTTCCATTAAGAAGATGCTTTTGTCTCTTTGTGAGGATTGCAGTTGCTGGTATGGGTTGGATTCTGGGCCGGTGAATAGTGTAACTGGTGTGGGAGGTTTGGAAATGTTTTGGGTTGGTTATGGGAGATGTTGAAATATCAAAAAATGAAGATGAAAGTCATGTGTCTGCACTATAACTTTCTTGTGAGGTTACAAACTGTAATAACGATTCCTAATTGAAAGAGATGGATGTTGTGGGTTGGACTGCTTTCTCTGTGTGAAGGTTGAATAAACTTGAATATAACTATTATATCCTCACATCTTTATATTGTCTATTATGGATTCTGTTCTTCAAAGGCAATGGTAACATCTTCTGGTCATGCACTTCTCCCACGAGCTGTTCCTCTCGCAGTTGGTGCATCACTGCAATGTATTTGCATTCCCTATCTGGTCCTCAGGTCCTCTGGATAGGCTGGAATGTTTTGGGGCTTTTTTTGTCTTCTGTTGTCAAGAATACTTTTTAGGCTTTAAATTTAAACTAGATATTCCAGACCGCTTGGCTCAGATGCATTCTTAATTCATGATTCCATTTACTGAATTGTTTCCTCTTCCTCAGCCTGATGGAGTTAAGTGGACTTGGTCTTGTTGCTGCTGTTTGACTTCTCATAAGTGCTGGCTCAACACTTCCTTTTGTGGATTTCCCTGTGTAGATCCTATTGGTCCAGATGGGTGGATCTGAAGATACAGAGAGGTCAGTTTCTCACAGGAAATTTCGGTTTCTGTGACTTGGATCCACCAATCCGGAGGCTGTCCCATTGTATCTGCCTCCAGAAGGGCAGTGCTTCCCCTCATCAAATACTCTTTTGCCTCATTCTTCTCTGAGCTCTGGAAATAACGTATGGGGAGCAGAGAGGAGGCAGTTTAGTGACCTGCAGGTGCCACAAAATGTAAATTGCCTATTAGCTGTATTTTGCTTGATTAACAGGTTTTGATCGGGGAACTGATCAGGCTGGATTGGTGGATACTCAGGTAAGAATGTGGATTCTTATTGTGTAAATAGAGAGCAAAGTAACAAAATGGGGTTCTTCATACTAGCACAGCGTTTGTTAGAAAGGAGGAAGCTTCCAAATGAACAACATTCCTGAAGTAAAAGAACCGGAAGAGAAAAAACTTGTGATGCCAGACACAACCTTTAAAATTTCAGATAATCAGTGTGGCCATATTCATCATCAAGCAGAAGGTGTAAGCACCAGAGACCAAAATTGTCTGCAGTCTCTGATCTCTCTTACTGGTCTGTGGAGCTGCTTCTTGGCTTTATGCGCTTGTGAAATGTGTGTGGCCCTTGCATATCTTGTGAAGGTGTGAGTTCAGTCTTGTTTTTAGGGTTTATTTCTTGGTGTGAGAGGTCTTAGAAGTGTTGGAAAAGAAGTTGGGGAGGAAATAATTAGGGGAATTACCCGAAGTAAGGGATAGAATTCAACTTTGTCGAGGAAGAGATGATGCTCATATTGGCTGAAGTGACCTGAAGACAGTGCTTGGTTTCCACAGTGAAGGATGACCCTAGCGATGTATCCTTGATCCGTGACTACATTGATTCCTACTAGTTGCTTGTTTGTATTCGCATGCTATCTGGAATAAATATTTGAAATACTATGAAATCCAAATTTCAAGATGTGAAATTATTAGGAGCCTTGGAATATTCTGGACTACTAACTGTATTTCTCTGTTGTTGCAAACCATGTGTTAAACCTTCTATAACCTAGTGAGCTGTGGGACAGGATCAGGAACATCGTACTCCTATTAGTAAGCTATTTCCAGAACTTCCCGATTTGCCTGGGTAAAACCCTTTTTGTTAATATGTAGAGGTCCCTGGTATGCTCTTTCCTGAGAAAGAGAGATGGTAACTAACACATTGCTGCTGGATGAAGAAAAGTTATTACCTCATGGAGAAAGCTGGTGCGCAGGTTCTCAAAGCATTTTCTTGCGCAAATCATTCCCCCTCCATTGTCCATTCTATCTTATCTTTCCCATCTTCTGCAGTGTTTTTGAGCCACATCCTACAGCTCAGTTCTGAGGATGGAATTGCATTCTTCTGGGTTATATCATAAAGCAATGTGCTGTCATGGATCTATAGGGAGCAAAGGTGTGTGCAAAGCAACATTACCAAAGACTGGACAGTATGGGTGAGAGCAAGTTAGTTGTGCAACGTGTAGGAGCGGACAGAGCCTATGGGTGGTTGGAACATCTGAGCTTAGCAGTGGCATCTTGATGCGGTCCTTGGAGATGAGAGATGGCCAGGACTGTAGTTTCTGACTGGTAGTGAGGGGGACTGTCAAGGACCCCGGTGCTCCTGTTTATCCCTCCATGCCCATATTTCAACAGGCTTCTGCCCCTGCCAGCACATCTCACTGCCCAACCCTTCTTTCCCCTCCGCTGAAGTCTTATCAGCTGCACTGGAACATCTGTGAAGGAGCAACACTTCGTTACAGATATCCAGGAAACAGAGTGAGGAGGAGTAGGATGGAACTAAGTGCTACTCATCAGCGTGGGCAGAACTCCCCACGTCTTCTGTGGGACTAGGATTTTGCCATTAATATTTTCTGAATTAGAACATCTGGTAAAATTAGGGGGCTTTAAAGTGACCTTTAAACGGGAAACTGACTCGGACTGTCTTTGAGATTTGAAATTGGAGGTGCGTTGCTAGGTGCCGTAATTTGGCCTATGGCTCCCTGAAGTCTCCCTCCCTGGTGATATGGAGAGTTGGTGTTGCCTTTTTGCAGCTAAAAACCTCTGTAAATGGCTTTTCTGACCCTATGGTTGGGCAGAGCTTGAGCTGACTTTTGAAAGTCTCTACTGTAGCTTTGTGTTGCCTGTGATTTTCTTTCGTGGATAGAATATATTGTGCAATAAAATGGAGTTTTCATCATGATCTGTGTGCTAACAGCAGTGCTTTTAAAATGCTGATGCCTGCTAAAATCCAGAACTTCTCTCAGAAGTTGAGTTAATAACTGATCTTCTGAGAGGTGATGTGGTTTTGGTTCCTGTGATGGCATCTTTCAGGGCTAGGCCCCAGGGTGTAGTGAAGCAACAGGAATCAAGGCAGAAGTTTTGAAATGAAGATGAATTCTGCTTCTGTGGCTGCATGTGACTAATGAAACATGAGCATGACCAAGATTAAAGAAAAAGCTAAAAAGAGTGAGCATCTTGGTTAGTCCAGCTGTGACTGCTGCTACCAAATCTATTTTATGAGTGTAGTGAGTGTTTTTTTTCTCTAGTTATGATATGCTTCCCAGCCTGTCTATAGAGCATCTAGCATGGTAATGTACATAATTTGCATGCAACCTATGCAGAGCAAAGACAGAATAGAGCCTTTATTACAGAGATTATTTTGAAGAATAAAGTATTTAAGCAGTTTATGTCTGCAAAAATAAAATCTGTGTCTTGCATGCCACATTAAAGCAGAGCAATGTCTTTTCAGAGTGGTTGTTCAGCTAGTTAAACCATCTTCAGAGAGTGAAATTCTTACTTGAAAGGGTGCAATCAAGAGAGATGTAAATACTTTACTGACAGCTGAACTCCCAGTTCAGGAAAGCATCTGCACCTGCTTAAGATGGGTCAAACTGAGGGAAGCTGGTACGTTGTTGCTGTGCTCTAAAGACTGGGTAACAGTAGATGCTCTGGAGAGGTGTTGCTTGAGACCATAGCATGGCCTCATTAGTTGAGCCTGTATTGCTGATTTACACAGGGCTAAACACTGTGTTTTACTGCAACAGATACTGCAGAGGCTGGAGATCACCAGCCATGGTTAGGGCGATCCTTTAAATACCAGAACTGCTGCTTTTTAATTGCTACTTCCAACTTACTGGAACAGTCACACCTTTTGATTCCTCTGTTCTGCCTCCAAATAGGATTTAGGTCACAAGCAAAATTAGATTACTTAATTATCTGCATGTAAGCCCACAGAGCTACTTACGACTGGTGGCTTTTGCTGCAAGGAGGCTCAGATAACACTAACCCTAGAACAACAGTGTGAGATGTGACTGGTAGAGCTGGGCATGAGGTTTGCCTGGTCACAGTCTGCATGGTGTTGACTGGCTTTGGGCACAGTAGAAGCAAACTGTTGGGTTGTGCTATCGTTGTGTTACTTGGTTTTCTGGGAAGCACTGTACTCTTCTGGTGTGCAGATGTCTCAATCTTGATTTTAGATTACAGGTTTTAGATCCATTCACGGGCTACAAAGTGAGCATGCACAAAAGATTTTATTTGGCCTCTGTTTCACCACATGTTATTTCTTGAGCATTTTGCCTGTTAGCTGGGAAGTGTGTTGCCTTTTAGGTGTACCACCTCTCTACAACTTGAGCACAGCACCTTGTGGTCCTATTTGGAAAGCTGCCAAGGTGAAATGACCTCTTTTAATGATTATGAATCCAGCATCTCAACTATCTGTTGGTCTGTAACCTCCTTGTAGCACTTAAATGTCTTTTCTGAGATCATCACTGGAGTTACATGTTACACCCTTCCTCCTCTCGTGACATCTGAGAGATTTAAACATCCTCTCCGGAAAGATGCCCAAGACAAGAGATGTGTTGTCAAACATGTATTTAACAGGCTTTGAGATTAGATTCCTCAGAAGCTGACTGAGGTCCTGTTAGTTGAATTTCAGACTCTGCTGCTTCTTTTATTTCAGCATAGTTTAAGGACTGTCCTTACCTGGAAAAAAATTCTTGCTGTCCCAAAGTCTCTCTGAAGTGTCTGTTTCTCTTTTAATCTCCTCTTACTCTCACCTTAACCCTTTTGGCACCTGGTTTCAGGCTGCTCTCTAGCTGCCTAACCCAGAGCTGGCTGCGTTCCATAGGAAATTCCTTATCAGAGTTTTTAAGATTTGTCTGAAAAATACTAAAACATGAAGTCAGAGTTTCTGAACCTGTCGTGTTCACAATTACTTGGATGAAATTACCTGCAAATAGTTCTATGACTATCCTCATTTCTATCACAGTTATTCCACATCTTTAATATTACAAATTTCTGATACCTTTCTGTTGCATGATAGCTTTCTATTCGGTTAGATGCCTGGAAGTCTTAGAGATTTCAATGGAAAAGATTGAGAATCAACTGAGAATATTTTTTTTTCCTTGTGAACATTCTGCAGCATTTCCTAAAAGTTGCATTATCTAAATGTAGTTACCGGGAAGCTTATTTGTATTTATGCTAAGTAGAAGTAAAAGGGATACCAGGACTCAGCCAAAGCATTTAAATGTTTGAAGGAGTCCATAGAAAATGTTTTAGTAGGTTTGCACTTTTAATAGGAGCACTGCAGTTAGATTGAGTGCTAGAGCACCCCTCATATTTTTTGAAGAGCTTTCTTGATATATTGATGAGTTTTGTCAGTATTTAACACTTGTGCATCTTTCCAGAATTTTGCAACAATTTTAGTTGGCCAGTGATCCCTGTGGGTTCAGTGACAAAGAGCTGGTATGGTTTTTAAAACATCTCTCTTCAGTATCTTAGATTTCAAGTAGATGTGCTATTTGGAGAGGTTTTTACCAAAGCTAGTGTGAGATTTTGTTTGCACACACTACCTTAAGCTCTTTTTTTCTCACCTTCTAAATTTCAGACTTTTTCTAACATGGTAATTCTATTTTCTGCAGAGGAGCTTTTTGCTTCTCAAAGTGAATTTCCATGGAAAGCTCCATTTCCTTTAGAGCATCAGTGCCCTAGTAAGACTATTTACCTCTCTCTGCGTGGGTTTTGGTACTGCTCTATTCTGGATTAGAGCCTTTCATTTCTTAAAGACCAAAATGTGGAGCCTGGAACTCTACATTAAGCCAACATGTACTGATTTTTCAAAGGTGCTGAGCATCTGTAGCTTTCTTTTAATGTAGTGGGACCTGGAGTCCTCAGAACTTCTGGAAACCTAGAAACCTTCTGGAAATCCCTGCATTTAGGTGATTTCACTGATGCTAAAAGCTTTTCTGGCTCCCATTACCATGGGTTTTGAGTTCTTCACACCTGTCCCTTGATTTAGCTGTGCAAGTCTACATAGTTAAACACAGACCTGTGTTCCTCATTTTGTAGATAGGAAGCTGGAGAGTAACACAATATGGGAAATATAAAGGTTGAGCAAGAAGTTTGTGGAAGGGTAGGACTTCGGTATGAATCTTCTGGTCATTTGTGGTCCAGAAGTTAAGTTCTACTTACCTGTCCCATCTCTTGTGTAGGAGCTAGTCTCCTGGCCCCTCGCAGGCACATAACAGTAGTCAGGGCTGCTCATTTGGGAGCAGAATTTGACCTTGCAGCCACCAAACTGTCTTGGTGCTATGGGGTAAGACTCATCCCTCTTTCTAATGGTCCTCTGCAGTCTGCCTTTCCAGCAATGTGAATGAGCACTGCCCTGGCAGTTGGTACTAGATGGCTGAAACACACCTAGGCAACTCCTGCGAGTTTGCAGCAGTGTTATTTTTTAATTCAATTTTTAAATTCAGAGCCTCACATTGCCTCTTTAAGCCTTTTTTCCCTGGCCTGTAGAGAGCAGGAACAGAGGAATGGTCCTTTCTGCAAGCGATAGATGCAGAATAGCTACTTTGTGTTTTCTGGAGGATGTTTTTAGTGCTATTCTCTCCAGTTTTTCTTCTCCAGGAAAATCTGGATGGCTTCTAAGGAGATTCTCTGAAGACTGGTGGTTTTAAGGTGCATTATTGTTTTTTTTTTTTCTTCTTTTCTTTTTTTTCCTGCAGAGTGATATTTCCTATACTCAAAATGTGGAAGGAGGCGAAGCATGTACTTCTGGGGAGATAATAAATTTATGAGGCAGAGAAATGAGGTGGAAATGCTTGTTTTCAAAGGAAACTCAATTTTATTAGTCCTCAAAATCTGTTCTCTATTTATCCACATACAAGAATCTATACAGAACACTAATGCTGGGACACTAGTGGTCTAGGAGACCATGAACACTCATGGCAAAAGGCAGGAGCTTGCAGCCCTTGCTCAGGGGGCTGCTCTGGAGGTACCCGTAGAGCTTAATCAGTCCTGTTTAAATGCCCAACTTTCTAAACCTGAATGTGGAGTGAATATTTCAGTTAACAGTTTCTATAATCTAACAAGGAAGTTGCAAAAGTTGTCTGTCTGTTTTCTTGTCCATTTAGAAATATTCTTCCCAACATTTAAGGATTTGATGTGTTTCAGGTGAGGGACAATACTCATTTTAATTGAAAGCAGTTTAAAATTTAAGAAGTTTTGAGAGTTTGATGTGGTGTAAGAACTTGGGTTTATTTGTTTCTGCTGCTTGGATCCTGCTTGTTCAGATGTATTAGGTCTTTTTGGAGAAGCAGATGTAACATTAGTATTTAGGAGACTCCAGGGATTCCTGAGTTACAGCTTTCTATTCATATATCAGGAAGAACTCATCTGGTCCTAGCAGAGCCGTATTATTCACTTGAAGATGTAACAAATGCAATGCTTATTTGAGAAAAGTGGAAATAGGTCAAGTAGTTTCAGAATCAATATCAGCTGTGTTCCTTTTGTGCTATTCCGTTAATACAAGCACGTTTTTTCTCTCTTTTTTCCTTTCCTTTGTTCCTAGGTGTTGCATCCCCTAGCAAGGACAGCAGTGTACATGTTCATATATAAAGGTTGTAAAAGCCTGGTGTGAGGAGATTTTAAAAGCATTCAGCACACAAAAACAGCCTAGGGTCCTCTGGAGGAGGAGCATAGGAAGGAGCATAGGTCCATTTTCCAATGAATTTTTAAAATCGCAATGTATTTTCAGATTATTCTGTTTCTTTTTTTTTCTTTTAATCTTAACTAAGCTTAACCATTTCACCCAACAAATATTACAAGCCATTCTAAAACTTCTATTTGATACCTTGTAGAGGAATAGAGGAAGAGTGATATGTTTCCATCTCTGACCTTTTTTAATGCTCAGTCAGCCTTCAGGGGTCTAATAATCTGTAATCATCAGTAAGTTTTTCATGACTGATAAATATGCCTAAGACCCAAAATTTCTCCTTTCCTTCCTCAAGCAATGAGGTGTCTTTAGGACTTGAGCTTTTTGATAAAAATGTCTTGTGGCACCTGTACATTACCTGTGGCCTGTCCTCCAAAGTGCCATTGGGATCTGTGGAGCTTTCTCAATTGCTGCTATCCTGCATAAAGGGGAGAGGAAATTAAGCATTGCCATATCTGAATTCAACACTTTGCAAGGTGTACTCTGAAACCATTTAAGATGCTATTGGTTTCAGTAGCAGGGGGTAGGAGATTATCTTTGTATAATAAGCTACAGGCTAGAATACTTTCTTGGCATTTTCATTTTAGCATTTTTTTCTTCTGGAATGATGAATCTTACATTCTTAGCTGTGGTTGAATCCAAGTTCAACAAGGAGAATAAGTGTCTCATCCTGCATGTCTTGTAACTTAGCCTCTTGGGATGTGGATTAAGTCCTCAGAATAAAGAAAGCCTAGATTCAAGGTTTCCACCCTTCCTCATGGATGTTGTTCCAGATACAATAACAACTCTCTTAATACACAAAATCTGCTGGTCTTATGAGAGGAAAATGATGGTCCAGTCTGTGCTCCTATGGATGTTTTACTCTCCAATGTAGAGGAAGTCATTTCAGGGTATGTCTTCTAACTGCATGTACAGCATCCACTGTAGTTTTCAATACAGGGACCTAAGCTCAGGTGAGGAAACCCCAGATGCCCCCTACTTTGCACCAGTGAGTTAACTTACATGTCCTAGCAGTTAGCCTGCTCATGACAGATCCAGGGTTCTTGCGAATTCTGCTCCTAAAGCTGCTTGTCCAGTATTATATGACTGCACATCAATGTCTAACTATCTTTTAGGAGCCAATCAGGAGATACCAGTACCTCTTTTATTACAGTTTTTATGTAAAAATCTCTGTGTATATGTATATATATGCATATGCATCTGTGTGTTTGTTTGTTTTTGTGTTTGTATATGTATATATATGCATAAGTAGGTTTTTCTGTACTCTGTTTTGGGGGAAATAAATGTTTTGTTTGAATAATTATTTACAGGTATCAAAGTAGGACATTGATAAATCACTGGTACCAATTTAATGCCTGTGTACAGGGATCATCTGTGCTGTGTTGTGTGGATGGTCTATCTAGTTTCTGACCTTAAATCGTGGTCACTGATGGGCTCCACTTAATGTTTCGTGGTTAGCCACAGAAGCCTTTGATCATTTTGTGACATAAAGAGAATGAGAAAGGGTTTATGTACAGATAAATACAATTATGATGTGTGATTTAAGTTGGCCATGAACCCTAAGTTTGCTCGTTTGGATTTTCTGCAGTACATTTCCTCAGGAAACCCTAAGGGACTGGCAAACTGCAGAAACAAACTTCTTTCCCTGCTATTCTCTATGTTCAGGGTCACTATATTTCATCAGAAAAGAGCTACATAATTCCTTTCTTCAAATATTGATCATCTCTCTTTAGTAAAATATTTCACATTTTTCTCTGTTACAAAGAAGTGATCTGAGTCTTCTGCTTTGAGTCTGAACTGAGGGATTTGATTATCCCTTTTGGCTCTTGTAACCATCAAGAAATTGAGGGAAAAGAGTCTGCAGATTCAGAGACTGCCTCAACCTTGCAGCTCACCATCAACAAATTTATTTTCTTCCCATGAAATGAATCACTTTCAACATGTATCTGCACAACCAGAGGCTTAAATGAATGGGATGCACACAGAGTAAAACAGCCACTATACAAAAAATCCTAATGCAAATGGCTTGGCTATGCACTGGATGCATTTGATGGAGGTGGGAACCGGCCTGCAGGGCTGAAGTGGTTTTGCTGCTCCATGGGGTTGACTTCTGAAAAGGGCTTAGATTAACTGGGCTCAGCCAGAAATTACATACCTCTTCTTTGAGATTCAGCTGGATGTTGTTGCTTCCTGTCATGAAGGTCCCTGCATTTTGGAAAACCTCTGAAAAAAAGAAAAAAGAAAGTCCAAAAGGCCAAGTCTGTATATAGTGGGTCACTGTGACCCTAAGTAGTCTTTTCCTTGAGCTAGTCTTAATTCTCTCCTTCCTAAATTGTGCTTGGAATAGATCTGGATGGACAATTGCCCCTTTGTGCCAAATGTAACTAATACATTTGCTGACAGAGTGCTCATCATTTGAAAGTGATTTTTTCGAATACCTTCTGCTAGAGCAGAGCGAAGGTGATTGCCATCTTTGAGGAATGTGAGGGGCTTCTGCCTACTCCGTTTGGGTCTGTTCAGGCTCTCTGATGTTCTAGGTGGATTTTCATGCCAATGCAGGATGGGAAAGGTGGCTCTCTGTGCTCCTGGCCTAACTCCAGCAGAGCATCCTTAAAAACTCTGAATCCTTTTATTACCTCTTAGACCCTAACTGAGAGTGGATAAAACTGTGCCCAAAGAGCTGTTTGAAGATACCAAAATTTAAATCTTGTAGTAATACCATTAACTATAGAGCAAGGGGGCAGTGGACAGGCAGTTACTTTCACAGGCGTATAGGAATCTTATGTTTTATAAGAGGGGCACTTTTACAATATAAATCAGATTTGATCCATTTAGTCTTGTTATGAGCTCTCTTTTGGGCACTGAATATGATGGATGCATGTCTGAAAAAGCAATATCTGTCTTGCAGTTAGGTTATTGCTTTGTCTCTCACCTCTCCTTGTCTGTCACAAGAAAAATTATATCACCATGTACATTTTTCCACTGAATATCAGCTTAATCCATGTGATATTTCTAAAGTTTTTCTATCCCAAACAGAAAAAAAAGACCCTGAAATGTATTTTGAAGAGCTTCTAACTTTCTTGTGCTGCAGTTGGAGCTTTCTAACATGCAAAAGTTTAAATTAGAAAAATTGTCCATTAGAATAATTGAAGCAGAAGTGTTTCATGGAGTTGAAATAATATTGAAATAAGTTGAAACAAGAAAATAACCTAGTTATTTAGTTCTCTCAAGTGTTTCCATTAAGAAGCTGAACAAAATCATAAGTAGGCATTTCTGAACCTGCGGACATGGCTCATTGTTCACTTGTGAAGTGCCTGTAAGTTTGTTTTCTGTTTGTCTTCCACAAAATGCTTAGTAAAAATCCATCTTGCATGAACTACTAGGACCATTCTGAGGTAATGGATCTAAATACTGGAAAAGGAGAGGTTTTCAGGTGGAAAGCTTGAGAGACCCCAAGATTCAGAACCTGACTTTTGTTCTTAAAGAAGACTTTAATAATATAGAGTGATAATTGATTCTGTGGTTCATCTGTCACTTACACAGCTCTGAAGGTAAAAAGAAACTATATAGTATATTTAAGAGGTGGAAACTTAACTCACTAAGAGATGGGTTGACCAACCAGGAATGACAAATCCACAAGGAAGAGAGCACCAGTCTTAGATTGGTGGATCCAAAATGGGAGCTCGAGTTCTCTTTTACTAAGTTCTGTTTTCTATACCACAAGAATAGCAATGCAGTGATGGTCAATGTGCCTTGAGGCAATATGTCACTTATGTATGGATATTTGGTTAGTAAGGTTAATCTAATTAGTCATGTTTTAATCATTATAATAGTACAATTGGAAATAATAATTGCCACTGTTGTAAGAAAACAAATTGCTTGCAATTTCATGTGTTAAATTACAGTTTTAATCATCAATTATATATGCTGTTGCTTTGCTGCTAGTGAGAGAGGGGTCTTTAGGTGAAATGTGGAAGAAAAATACACTAATTTCTTATGTTAACTACTCCAAAAGTAGTGTGACTAGATGAGTATTGTGTTATGCGTTATTGTGTCATGTGATAACAGCACCATGTTTTCCTGTCATTTTCACAACTTTTTCCTGGCTGAAGTGATGCACAAGCAACACTGGGTAGTAATCACATTGTCCCGTTCAGTTTCAAAAGGAGAGAAGCGGACCTCATCCAGAAACTTTCCAGCAGGCTACAGTAAGCTTAACTGTCTGTTAGCCATTGTCAAATATTTTCCATATCAGCAAAAATGGCATCTGTAAAATATTGGAATTTGTCTCAGAAATAGTGTCATTCCATGAGTGATTTCTGTGTAATGATAATGATATTGCATCTCAGTATCATTTTCCAAAATACTAAAATATATGTATATATTCTGATTCCTTTGTTGATTCCTATCAATGTGCTCATGTCTCTGTTTCCTGTTCTTTCACGGATAGCTGACCATGGCTCAGGAAATGTAATGTTTCAGAAAAAGAGTCGGCATTCTCAGAAGGGTTATTTAAATTAATTAGCTCAAACTTTTTAGGATTATTCCAACATGCATAAAACCAGCGTAGGCTTAGAATACCCAGCCGAGGATGGAAGGTTCAGTGACTGTGCTGCGGTCTGGCTCATGTCCTAATAAAAATGAGTTTGAGATTAATATCCTTAGTTAAATTCAGGACAGGTTTCACCATGACGAACGGAGAGGGTTCCTCTGTGTCAAGGGCAGGGTTAATCAAAATTTATTGTAACTCAGTAGTTTACCAAGGGAGCTTAATATAAAATATTGACATTTTTAATGCCTCAGCCAAACCCCATTAAACTCAGGGAGAGTCCTAACAAGCTTGAACGTGTGCTGGTCTGACACGCAAGGGCTGTGCAAGGATCTGTGCAGTCTCCCAGGCTTTGTTGTTATCTTGCTTTTAGTGATTGGAGGAGCATAGAAAGCCAGAGAAAAACTGAGAGAGAACTTCATCCACTTGTTCTTGACGACAGGGAGCAAAGGTGTTTTTGCTTTTAATCTGAGTAGGCAAGAGATGCAGAACTAAATTATTTCCTCCTTTGATACGTTTCCTGTAGCTCTTCTTCATC
>JAUBNY010000188.1:79798-93055 GCA_032275445.1 Crypturellus soui
AAGTCTTGCAAGACCACTAACATTTTCAGACCTCCAGAAATAACTGCAGATTTTCTTTTGGAGGTTTTCTCCAGTGAAATTTAAAACAGGATTGCTGTTTTATGAACATTAGCCTGCATTAGGTCTAAAAAAATGTCTTAAAAATAACTTGGGCATTTAGATAGCCTAGAGAAATTGCATTGTTTCTATTTAAAATACTTGATAGAAATGTTTTAGCCAGAGTCATAAGCCTCTGAAATTGCGAATAATGTACAATGTTATAAAAACTTTGTAGTTTGCATGGAAGCTTTTTATTTGAATTTGAGTTTTAGCACCTCTTTGGCTTATTGACTGTACTGACCACAGATCAGTGTCTAAAATTCCATCATTTCCACCATCTTTTTTATCAAACTTGTGGAGAATTAGAATTGTGATGTGTTTTCATCAGCCAGAGCATAAATAGAAGCTTTAATGAGAGACTTTCTTGAAAAATCTGGCATTAGGCAGATTTGTAAAGCGCAGCTGGTCTGTCTGGATCTTTTTGCCTATGCAGATCTGTTTTATTCATGTCAACTGTAATGCTGAATCCATCACGTTGAAGTTTCTTTGCCCTGAATCCCGCAGATTTCTTAAAGCAATGCAAAAAGCAGTAGATTTAGGGAGTTAACCTGTAGCATCTTTCTGGCCTTGCTTCC
The DNA here is from genome assembly GCA_032275445.1 of Crypturellus soui. Lineage (NCBI taxonomy): Eukaryota > Metazoa > Chordata > Aves > Tinamiformes > Tinamidae > Crypturellus > Crypturellus soui. Next base: position 80,473 of record JAUBNY010000188.1, read on the forward strand.
TATCTCATAACTTTCGATTTTGCCTAAAAACACACCAACGTTTCTCTGCTTGTCTCCCCAGGCCTCCTTTTTTTCATGCCAAAAAAATGCTCATTTTAAAGTTTTGGCGTCCCTTCAGTTAGGTGCTAATAGCAAGGCTTGAATAACTAACACAGCCTGTCCAAAAGCTTCCAAACGTCTTTGTGGTTCCTCTCCAGGAGCTTTTGTGGGTCTCGTAGCTGGGGCAGGCTTTCCGGTGTGGCTCTAGCTCACCAAGCTTGCAGGGAGCTAACTGATGTCCCGACTGTGTGTGACACTGTCCTTGGCCCAGCTGTGGTGCCTGGCGCCAGCAGTCTGTGTGCCTCCTGCCAAGCTGGATCCACAAACATTTTTATTTCTGACAAAGGGCAACTGTTAGGAGGAGTTGTTGTCTTGCTCGGTGTTCCTAATCCCTGGGATAACTGCTGTGACAAGCATAGTAACCATCTGTAATAAGCCCCATACGTTGGTGTCTTTCCAGTGCAATCACCACCACCTCCTAAGCCTACAAGAGTTTTTGCATTTAAAATTTTTCAAAGGCAAAAAAAGAGAGTTAAAAGCTCAAGTGCTGGACAAATCAGCAGGAGTTACAGTCCCAAAGGCGTATTTGAAAATTCTGCTTTTTAAAATTATTTGAGGATTATCTGAACATGGCCACGTTCTCTAGGTATTGATGCAAGGTTTAAACAATCAAAGCCCATCAGGTCCATTGTAGGCATTCTGTTCTTTCGAAGAATATTTAACCAGTTTTACACAAATATTGCTAGCTTTAGAGAGATTTGGGTTGCACAGCTTTAAAAAGAAATGCTAAGAGATTTATGTAATATCTGTGCAAACTGTAATGAGCACTAAACACAGTCATTGAAATCTGATGAGCTGCAGAAACAGGAACTAGACATTAATTTTACCTTCACTGGACCCCATTCTGTACAGTTACTTTTCTATCCTCTAAAGCAAGATAGGATAATATAATACTGCACTCGGATGTAGTGTAGGGTTTAGGCAGACCTTGTATTTTTGAGCACATCTGCCCAGGGGATTTATGCATTCATATATCTGCAGCAGTGCAAATCTAGTAATAGACATACTGCATTGATGCTTTATTTGTTTGAATGCTTCACTCGATTTTACATCAGAATATTCCTGTTTTATATCAATGCAGAGAGTCTGTGCTGGATTTGCATTTTTGAGCTGCCTTCCTGAAATCCTTTGGGTCTTTTTTTTTTCCTTTACGTTTAGAAATTGCTGGTATAAAGCATAGCATTTTGATGCTAAAAGTAACCATTGTGTTTCAGTTATGGTTTTTAAGCTAGACCATGCTGCTTAAAGGAAAACTGCAGTATTTACATCTTTCAACTAGCTAAATGAGCAAAACCTATATTAAAATGTCTGTCACTCTGTCAAGCTTGTCCTTTGGTGTTATGACCATTTCTCTGGGTATTTGAAGAAAAGAAAAAATGCAGGAACTCTGATCACAATGCAAGGCAGATGGCATCATAAATAAGCAATGGGAATTAAGCCAGTCTAAAACATTTGAGGTTTTATAGGTGGACACTGACAGTACATCCCATTTCAAACCATATACCCGAATAGGCTGAGAAGTTTTGTAGTTCTTTGGAGCTACTCTGCTTCATATCAGAATAATAGCTGCAGAAGTCACCTAAATAACCCCTTAAGAGAGGAGTATTTCCTAGCTCACATCCTCACCCCTGCTGCTCGATCCCCCTCCTGCAGCTGCAGGGACAATGCCTACATTTGCTGTCACACTACAGCTGGGGAGAAACAGGCTTCTTGTTTAACAAGAAATGAATTCAGATGTGCTTTCTCTTCTGCCATAGGGTGAGAAAAGCAAAGTTTCCTGGGCAGAGGAACAGACAAAGGAAAGACGTGAGACTCATTTAATTCCTTTCTTCGAATAAACAGTGTCAACATTTGATTTTTTTTTTACCACTCTGAAAACTAAAATATTGAGTGTTGTTTGGAAACCAAAGAGGCACAAGATTTGTTCAGAAAAAAAATCACCGCTCTCATTTCCTCGTGGAAATAGCTCTTTGCCTTTTCTTTTTTCCTGCCTTTCAGAACAAGATTTTGCTCTTTTTAAATGGTCTTGCTTCTTCCTTCCCTCCAGCTCCTAGGAGGTAGGCAGGAAATGTCCATTTAGCAGTGCCTCCCCAGCAGGCTGCTTGTCACCTTAGTTCTTCCATCAAAAGAAGAACTATTTTTATGGTACTGACAAAATAGAATGGTTGAGCAGTTGAATAGCTGATTCCTGTTGCCTTCCTTCCACTGTAAGCTGCCTGAAAGACAGCTGGCAAGACGGAGACCTATTTCTGTTTTATCGTTTTCCTTTCTCTTCTTTCTGCTCTTTCTTTCTCTGGTCTTTTTTCTTTCTTGGCTCTTCTTTTTCTTTCTCTGCTCTTCTTTTCCCTTCTCTGCCCTTACTTACTTATTTTTATTCATTGCTTTTTAGTAAGCAGATTCCATGGAAAACCCAACCAAATGCAGGGTTTTGTTTGAGGAATAAAATGCACAAAAACGTGAAGAATGTAAATAATGCTAACTAATGGATGCCACCCCTGCCTCTGCAGGCTTCTGTGTACTTAACATCTGCAGCACTATTAATAGGCCTTCCCCTGAATTATTCTTAAGGGCAGTGAAGCTGAAGGGAGGCTCTAGAGAGCGGCAGGTTGGAAATGGGAAGCTAGGAAAATTGGAGAAGGGGACAGAACAGGTCAGTCATCGCACAGTGTTGGCGGGGGGAGCACTGGGGGGACATAGTTCGTCAGATGGGTCAAAGGTTCAGAAAATGCAGCTGTTCAAAGCGCAGGGAGTGCTAAACCAACGTGCCGTGGAGAAGCCAGCGTGCAGCAGATGAAGCCATTGGAACCTTAGTTACTCCAATAAATTGACCTTTAGACCTGACCTCATTGCCCTTTCACAACCCAGATTCCAAATAAAACCCCGTGCAGGTCGGGTTTGGGTCCACCATAGCATCAAACTGGGCAGCGCTTGCAGCTGCTGGTTGACAAATAGCAGTATTTATCAGCATGGAATCAGCCGTAACGTGTTTATTCCTCTGGCTGATAAACCTAGTTTTATCCATTTGATCAAATACCTTGTGTGTGTTGGGCTCATGGGAGCAGATGTTGGAAAAGCCAGTTGCTCAATCAAATGCCCAGGTGAAGTGATCAGAGTCCAAATGATTAGTTTGACAGAATCTCCCTTGTACATGAGGGCATTAAAAATACCTGTCTGCTTTAACGTGTGTGTGAGATTGGAGTGTCCTACATTGAAAAGCATCTTTAATGCTATTACTGCTACTATAAAGTAGGAACCTCAGGTTTTTGACATGCTTTATGACCAAAGACCTTTATGCTCCTTTAATTAATGAAAACCTGGAAACTTGTGTGGCTTTTTAAGGTGAAAAATGTTGAAAATGCATGCACATTGCCTACTAAATGAGTGATAGCATTACTGCATTTGAATGAGTAATTGGAAGCACCTTAAAGCAGCTGTGGAAGTCTTTTACTTTTCTCCCACAGACTTTGAGCATCATTCTGCTCCTTATTTGACCAAAATCCTTTAAGCTTTAGTGGGAGTGATTTTTGCCCAAGAACACTAATTTAGGTATTTGAGAAAGATGCAGTTGAATACGCAATTTGTGTTTTCAGATGTCACAACTTATATTGCCTTTTCTGTTGTTGTTTTTTCTCTTTTTTAATAGAACATAAATTATTGGCTTTTTTTTTTTAATCAAATGGTCACCTAAAATGCTTTGAAATTAATTGCAGTTTTCCATTAAGAGCAAGCTCTCTTTAAAGTCCCCCTGATACAAAGAGAAGATATGGCCCGGGTGGAATAAAAATCAAACTAAAAACGAGACAGTTGCTGTGGAGCGGAACGGTGTAAAGATGTAGAAGCTCTGGGGCTCTGGGACTGGGGAGTGCTCTTCAGACTCTTGGTTCTGCATGTTACCAGATCCTGCTTTAAGCCTGATGTATTTTGTGCAAAGCAGAAAGAACTGTGTAAATGAGTGAGTAGAATGACTCTAATATATGAGACATATTGATTTTTATGCCACAGCTGGAGAAACGTGCCATTAATTGAAGCTGTGAGCAAGCAAATGTCATTTTTGATTTAACATCCTCCCTCCCCCTCCTGCTCCCTCCTACCCCCTCCAACCAAAATCCTGCGTGGAGTCAGATTGTTGCTGTAGCCTTTGTGAACCCCTCTCTTTTAATGTTTAATCAAGTGCTGAAAAAGAGAAATTTACAGACTATTTAAAATGTGGAAAAATTGCTTCCCAATATTTTTGACAGAGAGAGACTGAGAACACACAGCATTGAATCATCAGGAAAATTGAAGATTTCCCCTGAACAGCATTGGGATTTTACAGCAGAGGACTTGAAAGACCTTGGAGAAATTGGACGAGGCGCTTATGGTTCTGTCAACAAAATGGTCCACAAACCAAGTGGGCAAATTATGGCAGTTAAAGTAGGTGATGCCCATATTATGTTTGTACTTCAGTCCATTTAGGGTTGAAATGTGATGGAGAATTAATGTTCTTCCATCTGTCATTCATCTACTGCTCTTTTCTATTTATTTCCTGTATAAAGGCTGTTTTTTTTTTCCTGAAAATACATTGTATAATGGGCATATTGTCAAGTGATTTGTGAAGCTCTCATAATTGCTTGTGCCCTTTTGAAAATGCCTATCAGGAACCTACTGTTTTGAGGGGATCGCATGTCTCTGGAGACTGATAACGTGAAATGGACCTTCACCTCTGGGTCACTGGTTCAGATATAGCCTAGATTGGTAGTAGGCATACGTTAACATCCATTGGTGTTTTTTGTGAAATAAGGTAGTGGCTTAAATTTGGGTTTTTTTGGAAGCATTTGGCCATGGTGTAGTAACTGACAGTCTTTGCAAGAGGAGCTGGATGGGGAAAATGCATTTCAGGGAGTGTTCTTCTGTGTCGCTATATGATAGTGTCCTTGCTATCTGCCTACCATGCCGATCCTGCTCTGGAGATGGAGATTGTAGTGGTTTCCAGAACTGTCCCTGTTCTTCCTAATGCTATCCAGAAATTCATCTTAAGATCAATATGCCACCTCACCTCCCAGCTAGGCAATAGGGAGTAATTTCTGTCTTCCTGTAGTAGTGCTGCTTACTGGGGGCTGTGGAGGAACTGCTTGTCCCAGGAGCTGGGTGGGTGGACAGCAGCCGTTCCCTCCCTCTCTCTCATGTCCTTTCCTTTGCTTGCTGCTGGGTGGTGACTAATGACATCGGACTTTCAGTTCCATTGAAGAGATTATTTGCAAATACTCCTGTGGCTCTAATGAAAGAGCAGAGCAGAGTAGAGCAGTAAACTTCACAGCTTTGCATCACTCTCCTTTTCAGCTCTCTCTGCCTTCTTTGGAATATTCTTTGATCTGGTCTGGAAATATCTGCTGCTGCTGGTGTCACATATCAGGTAGACATGTCTAAGCCTCAGCTCTGGCTACTGGGAAGGCAATTCATACTTCATTCTGAAGCGTGTCAGGACACCCAGAGTAACTACCATCCTCTAATTTTTCTCCGATAAATGTTGACTTCCTCACAAATAAAGGGATATTGGGCAGATCTCTCGGAGCTTTACGGATCCCAGGGCAGTGATATTTCTACCTTTCTTTTTACCCCTTAAAATCTCCAGTGGAAGTAGAGAGTCCTTGTAGCTAAAGACTTGTTTCTCATAGTTGTCCTGCTGGAACTTGTAGATGGAGTTTGCAAATCAGAGGTTGAAAGTGGAGATGTGGTGAAATGATGCCAGTGTGTTGAAATGGTGCTGCTGTGGCATGCTCAGCCTCAGGCCTAGGTTATGTGGCCTGAGTGACAAGCATTGCTACCCAAAACATATCAGTTGTAGGTAGAAAAAAAAACATACCTATAACTGAATGATTTTGTTAGCAAAAGCTCTGCAGTGGCTACAGCTCGGCTGAGAAGATTCTTGGTGTAGCTGCCATCATGGAGAATGGACAGGCCCACCGGTGCAGCAGTCCTCTTGTCCCAGTCTGTGTTTGCACAAAAGACTCTTCGGGCCATAGAGTAGTCTTGGCAGTGTCCAGTGTCAAAGACCCATGATGCGAGAACAACTTGGGAAGTGGGGGGCTCCAGTGCTGTGCTCCTGAAGTGCTCAGCTGGAGCATCCCATTGCACAACCTGTCCCAATGGTAGAGAGGTGGGTTGCACCCCAGTAGGATGCTTAACTTGAGGAGTCAATATTAAAAATAAAAAAAAAGGGGGGTTATTATTTTTTTTTTACACGATCTGAACCTTGAAATGTCAAAATTGGGACTGGAGTGAAGGCACCTTCTTTTCTCTGAACCCACTCCCCCTGGGTGTGCGTGGCTAAGCCTCAAGCACTTTTTTAGCCCTGACGTGGCAAGGAAGGATGGAGAGTCTGTGGAAGCAGTATTCGTTTTGAAGCTTTAAGCAGCAAAACAAAGGACTGTTCTATATGGCCGAGTGGAGATATAGCATGAAATTGAGAAAAAGAAAATTTGTGAGTGGAACAGTGTGTGAGGTCTCCCAGGCGGGACTAGTTACTTCTCAGATAGTTTTCAAGGCAGGGTTGATCCTGGGTTAGCTCTTAGTTCATCCCAAACTATTAAGTCTTTCTTTCTGAGATTGCTTAGACTGTTTCTTTTGGGGTAGTCTAGCTTGTGCATTTCTCTCTGTGCTCTTGCAATATCTTATTCTACCTTGTGAGCCCTGTGTACCTTCGCTAGTGTGTCCCTCAAGCCTGCAGTGTCCTGACAGCTGATGATGCTGTTGCTTGCAGAAGCCCCTGTTCCTCACCTGCATTCAAATAAGTCATCTGCTGCCTATGGTCTCTCCTTGCTTTTATAGGCAGGAACTTTACCCATTACATTGTTTTTTTTTTTTGTATTTTTTTCTCCCTCCACTCCCTGCCCTTCTGTAAGAGAGGGAAGTTTAGAAGGGGAATGGCTACTTGGGAGGAAATCACACAAGGATAGTGCTCAGATAGTGCTTTCAGATCATAGCTAAGATCTAAATGGCACCTGCTCATAACTCACTGGCATGGCATGGGGCCATATGCAGGGCATTCGGGGCTGCCTGTAATCCTGCAGAACTTCCAAGCCCTGATCCTTACTTGGTGAACCTGCTCTGCTTTTCCTTTGCCTCTCCAAGAGCTGATTACAGCAACATCAGTGCAGCAGGAAAATCATCTTTGGAAGTACATTCAGCTGGAGGAAATAGCTTCTGGAGGCCAGAAGCCAAAAGTTGTTGGCTGTTCTGTACTGATGAGTGAAATAGAGATGTCTCCAGAAGCTGCTGGTTAGATGCAGAGAAAATTGGTACATGGGCCTCCTCCAGCTGCCATCACTACCCACGGCAGCTTTCCAGACCATCTTTAAGTTTTCCTCTATGTATTTCTGAAAGGGCCAAGTCCTTTCAGACTTGGTTGAGGTTGCTGTCTTCAGAGGGCCACCCCTTGTGACTTGTCAGCCTCCTTTTGCTGTGAACAGGTTAAAATTCTGCTTGTTCTGCAAGTATGCCACGTTTATATTTTAACGAGCAGATGAAAATGTGCTCCTTTCCCCTCTGCTTGATTGCAGTTCTTGCTACATGGAGGCAGACAGGGGATTCTGTGCAGTTGTCCTGCTCACCCCTCAGCTTGTGCAATGTGGCTCTTCCATAGCACGCAATCAGCTGCTCTTTCCAGCTCCTTCCTCTGAGTTTTTTTTTCAGCCTGTCACACCACTTTCATGGTGCTCTGCAGTCTTTGATTTCTGAAACTTGGTTTAGTTTATCCTTCCACTTTATTTCTGCTTTGTATAAGTCATTCTCCCTGTGACACAGATGCTGCAGAGCACCCAGGCTCCTGCTGCTGGCTGTCTGGTCCTCACTTGCCTCATTCCTGAACTCTCTCATCAAAGCCTTTTGCTGCCCTTGCTGTCTACATTTCTTACCACTGAGGGAAAGCCACTCTGCCTCTGCTGCCACCCTGCATGTGCTAAAAGATGACCAAAATAACCAAGGAGAGATGCATTTCTCTTTCGCCTTCCACTTTCCCTGTCTTTCACGCAGTTTGGCCGAGTCAGCCAATTTATGGATCCTGGCAGCTTTGATTCTAGCACCTTTAATGAGGGTGTCTGGTTGCTCACACCAGCAGCCCTGTCAGTCCCCTAGATGAGTCAGAGAACTCTCATTTGGCACAGAGACGTCAGTGGGAGAAGAGCAGAATATGCCTGGGGTGAAACCACTTCAGCAAAGCCTCGGGCCTCCCATAGGCTGAGCTGAAGCAGGCAGAGGGCTTTGGTAAGGAGCCTGCTCCTTGCTTTCCTCCCCTTTTATCGTTTTTTGCCTCTACAAATACATACCTGAGTAACAAAAAGGCATCACCAAGACTCCTCAAGAGGCAGACCAGAGGCCGGAGCAGCAAGATGGTCACCACAGAGGCAGAGAGCGAGGAGCTGGGCTGTCCTTTTGCAGGTCGATGGTCGCTGTTTTCTGCGATGCTTTTGCACCTCTTGCCCTCTCTTCCAAAGCAGGCCTGTTCCTGGAGATGTCAGAAAGAAGGGGAGACAGCAAAGGAGCCTTAACAGAAGTGTAACCGGAGGATTTGTGTCCAAACCTTTCATTCTGTCTCCCTGGGAAAAGTTGTAGTATGTTTTCACAGTCTTGATAAAAAATAATCCTCTCTCACAGACGTTCCTGTCAGGTAGCTAGTATTGAAGTCTTCTGCTTGGCAGAAGAAACTGTTTATTTTCCTGAGAATTTATTAACATCCATCTTATGTGAAGACTCTCCCAGGTGGAAGAGAGACAGCTCAAGTTTGCTCAGTAGCATCCGAGTCTGGGCAAATCCATGATGGCAAAGTCAGTACTACCTTCACGGCTCCTTGGCAGGTTTCTCTTCTGGACTCCATGTTTCTGTGAAGGAAGTCACAGGCATTTGCCAACAACCCCAGCAGTGTTTTACTCCACAGTTCTGCCTACTCTGGTTACCAGTTCTGGTGTCCTCTGACTTTATTTCTAGTTTCTCATTTTCTTTTTGGTTATAACTTTTTGGCGAGTCCATAGACGTTCATGAGTGACTCGTGGATCTGTCTGGCTTCTTAGTCTGCTTTGTAGAGAACCCTACTTCCTTCCCAGGATCTGCCCAAGTCATTTCTGATTCATGTCCAGAGACTTCACAACATAGGCCATTTTCTAGCCTGCTTTGGTATTTGCTCTCCAGTATCACTATGTGTTTTCCGCTCCATGTTGGTTATGAACCTTGTTCCTTGGTGATAGTACTAAATCTATGACTGTCTTTGGTATATCAAAGAAAGTTTAGAGAAGCCTCATTTCATTCAAATGAAATTTCAGGGGAATTTGAGGGTTTTGTTTGTTTGTTTTCTTATTCTTAGATTTCCTTCTGACCTTGATGATCATTGTCACAAAAAAGGGCTTCAAAAATCTTTGACATACTTTGTTTTCTTACTGGTATAAATGTGTGTAAATAGAATAAAAGCCTAAACCTGAATGAAAGCTAGGCAGTATTCTTGCTGCTGGAACAGGAAGCTTATTACTTAAGGAGTACATGTTGTACATAGTGTGCATTTTATTAGCCAGGGTGTTTGAAAGGCCCCTTGGAGGCCAGGAAAGTTTCTTCTTTGAAGAGTTCACCCTGAAAATAATCACATATTTAGAATAGTCAACCTTTATTCTGCAAAGGATTAGAAGTCTGAGAGTGACAGTGATGTCTCTGAGCCCTCGGAAGGTTGGCAGAAATGTGCAGTTCAGACGTCTGTGCCCAAATCCTCTCTCCTATCAGATCAGCATCCTTAGACTTTCTAGAGCATTTTCAGTAGGGAAATCCTCTGATATTTGGGTTTCCATATTAGGATTTTGTACTTATTTCTTCCTCTTCCAGTTCTGTTGTTTTGAACTGTCTGAAAAATTAACCGTCAAGAAACGGGCAGAATGGCTGGTGCGTCAGCTAACCCTCAGACATACTGTCGTGGGCACAGGACAGGGTCATGCACCACTTTTCTACTGAATGAATTTTTTTTTGTCAGAAATTACTGGGCCTAGGAATATAAGTGAATTGGGGAAGGGGCATTTTTATCTGGAATCCTTGTGTTTCAGTTCTCCCTCACCCAAGAAAATATATATTTTTTTGTATACACCAGAATTTTCTTCATATTCCAATATCTACCATATGAATCAATCCATTTGCCTTTCCTTGCAGTATTACCTAGTCTAGTTTTCATTTCCAGCCAATGCTCTTTGACTTGGTTCCCATTTTCTTGTTTCCTCTTTATTCTGACAGTATTTTGACCATTTTTAGTTAGCCTTCTATTTCTTATTGTGTAAACTTGTCCTGAAAAAAATCAGAAGCAATTTCAAAATCAGCTGAGGAATCAGAGAAGCTGGTCAAGGTGCTGTTTGGAGATGCATAAAATTCAGTAGGATCTCAAGCCTATGAAATATTCATAAAAGATCCCTGTTCTTCCCAGAGGACTTAGTAAGGGATGGAGCCATTTTTTGCTCAGAGCACAGTGCTTCTTTCACATCATTTTGCTTTGTATTTGCTGTTTACTCTCATCCACTGCTTTAAAACAGATGTTCACGTCTTTGCTTGGCTTTCGCAGATTGTTTTCTCTGAGGCAGCCTCCCACTTTGAAACAGGTTGCTGTATATCAGATATCCTTGAGAGCAGAAATTTAACATTTATTTATGCTTCTATAATTTCTTCTTCCTGCAGCCAAATAGTCCATAAAAACCCACTGAGATGACACATCAGTGTATTAAGTTCAGTCAAGGGGCAAATTTCTCTGTCCTTCCTATTTCCCATATGTCTTCTGAAGAGAAGCCTAGGGACTTTTGCACCCTGGAATATGGCTTTGTTTTAAAGCATCATTTCCATTATTTGCACTTATATGTATCCTCTCTGAATTTGATGCTTTTTTGCTATTGTTTATTAAGCAGATTTCCTGTCTCATTCATCTGTTTTGGTAGCTAGTTGAGAGGCGGATCAGCGCTCCAAGGACTGCTGATACTGCACTGAGAAAGGAGAGGATGAGAAAGAGGTTAAAAGGAAATGGGGAGAGAGAGTGAAACTTGTTATAGGAGATGGGAAACTATTTGAGATCAGTGAAAGACCTTGCATACTTCTGTCAGCAGTAAAAATAGTTCAGATGAGTGAGTAAACCTTCTCTTCCTGAGCAGTGAATGGGCTAAAACACCCTTCTTCCTGGTCATTTTGCATCCTTAAATCACTGTAATTCCCTAGATAATATCCAGCCCTTCAGTGACACTGGCAAGCACTGCTGTGGTGTGCTTTCTTGCTGAACACAGCTGAGGACAGCTGTGAGTCTGATGACATGTGAACAGAACAGCACTGTTCTTGCTGTCAGCTCAAGAAGTTTGTTTTCAGTTTGGTGTTTGTAGCTTTTTGGGTGTTTTTTTTTTTTTTGTTTTTGACTGCCCCCTGCACCTGAATCTTTTCCTGTACATGTTGGGACTGGGTGATGATTTAGGTCTTGTTGATGTTACCTAGGGCAAAGCAGACAATTCTTGCTCTGATATCAGGAGGCTTTGTCTCAGCCTGGGTTTATACTAAAATTTTGTCCTGGAGGATTTGGTGCAGTTTAAGTTTGAGGCCAAAAAAGGAAATATTAAAAATGGACTTCCCATAAGCCTCTACAAAACCTTTTTTTCATATACGTGACTTCTTTGGCTATGACAGTGACTTTATGCAGTAGAGTAACCAGACTGGGAGGTGAAAGACCTGAAGCTAAGTCAGACCTTTCCATCCCTCTCCTAAATGGCATTCTCAGTCTGCCTTGCCTGGCCTTGCTTCCTCCACCATCTCCCACATCCTCCGGGGATTCAGCCTGAGATGTACTGCAGTCTTGCACTGGCTGGGAATTAGATAACACATCTTCATTTTGGCCTCACGTGCTATTTGGGTAGTGGCTGCTGTTCACCTCAATCCCCTTTTGCTGTTTCTCCTTTTCTTGTTTCGCTGGTGAATGCTCGTTCTGTCGCTGGGTGGTTGGGATACAGCAGGCTCCCTGGTGCAATCTGTCTGCCAGGGCTGTCCCCAGCTCGGCAGCTGTGCTGATGCTGCCTCTGTTCTTTTTTTCTGTCCTCTTGAATTTGCAAATCTCTGATCTTGAGCACTCTTGTGTAGTTCCCCCAATCCTGCAGCGTGTAGCTATTTTCACTCTCCGAAGGGTCGTTTGCTGAGGAGTCCATGCTGGCTTTTCAAGGCATCATTCACATTCCCATTCTGCCTGAAAATTCTGCAGTATATCTGACCTCCTGTCACTCCTTTAGACAATTTCCTGCCAGTTCTATCTCTCTCTGGGGATAATGTGTTCGGAAAAAAAGAGGAATCTTTGGGTTCATTGTTCTGAAGTGCAGTTAAAATCACGTCCTCTATACAACAGGTATCTTGCATGTCTTTTCGAACTGGAGAGGTAACAGAAAAGAAGGAAATGTCAGAAGTAAGAGGAGATGCTTTCAGGTGAAGGTGTAGAGTTTGAGAAGCAAGCTAGGATGGGAACAAG
>JAUBNY010000188.1:139933-150428 GCA_032275445.1 Crypturellus soui
GGAGGCTTTGACTACCTAAAGTCTCAGGGCTCTGCAGTTTCTCACCCTAGTTGTGGTTAGGAATTTCCACTTTGCAGATGGTTGCAGCTGCGCTTGCAAGGAAGGACTCCCTAAAGCCTTGTGCCAACTTGCGCATGGCTTTAGAAACAGTAAAGCACCTTCCGCTGGGCCAGGCAAGTCAGCACTGGGGCACGTGGCCTCAGAACACAAATACAAGCTGAGTCTCTGGTGACGTAAAGCTAGAGAACAACTTAGCATATTTTTAGCTGTTTGCTCAGCTGATATACAGGAAGAAATGATACAAAAATTGGTCATGGTTCAAAAAGTTTGACCTGTTAAGGACAGAGGTAAAAGAATAGCAAAAACAGCTACAGCAAAGGAAAGTCCATAGTACAGTATGTATAGGATAGTGAAAAACAGATTTTATAAGAATTTATGTGGCCAGAAGAAGGGAATGGAAAGTGCTCTCTGTGTTCCATAAACATGAGAAATAATTATGGGCACTACTGAAATGGCCACAGTATTTAATGCCTTTTAAATCATCTTCACTAAAAAAAAAGAATGGCTATTTATCAATTAGTTGACAAAGCCAAAAATCTTCAGCATCAAGAGAATAGAAACTCCAGTTACCAACTTGTAGAACAGGTTGAAGAATATTTGATAAATTCAATATTCCCAAACAGTTTGAGATACGCAATATTAGTTTCCAGGAAACTGAACAAGGAAGTGCATATTTTTTAAAATTATAAAAGCGAAGGAAAAAGGGAACCGGGAAATTATAAACCAATCTGAAAAGTAATCAAACTATCTATATAAATGCATTTTGAAGATAACAAAGAGGCAAACAATAGCCAGAATGGAATCATCACGAACAGATGATGTCACACCAACTTAATTTCCTTTTATGGACAGAATAGCGATTTCTATTATAAGAATAAAGAATGTCACGAAGCTTGATTTTAAGCATGTTTTGACATTATCTCACATGTCTTTCTCGTATGCAAGCCAGAAAAGTTTGGTCTGGATGAGACTAACATAAAAAAGGAACGTAACTACAGGTGAGAGTCACCTAAGAAATCAGAAATATTTCACAGTCTAAACACAGGAATATGTCAAATTGTATTCTACAGCAATTTCCCCTACTATTTAATATATTCATTAACATCCTGGATGAGAGAAGACACACTTACGAATTCTGAATCATTTAAACAGATTAAAATGCAAAACAATTTGAAGAAATAATCTGAAATACATTGGACACAGTTCAGGAAGGAATCAGAAAGGACTATATTCAGGTCATGGTTAGCCACAGCTAAGCCAGCTGATTAATTGCTGAAGCAGATGAAGAGCCAATGTTAATCCACTGGAGACATTTCTATGCTGGCCTTTCAACAGAGACTTTCAGCAATAATTCATTATTATGTAAATATAGAAAAAAATACAAAAAGCTCTGGAGAATCTAGTGATCAGGACCTGAACCACATCCCTAAACCAGTGAGCAACTTTCTAGGAGATAGAAAGAAGAGTATCAGATGGGTCCTAGGAAGACCAAAGTCCCAATTTGGATCCTGCATCTGAAAGGACCCAAAGGGAGAGTCTGTGGGACAGCAACAGAAATCCTGGGTGTAAGAAATGAGGAGAGACTGAAGTGAGGGGACACTGATTAGTCCACAGATGAGAAATCTGAAGAGAAACAGGATGCAAAATACTTCTAAAATGGGTTACAAGAAGGAAGATAACCAGTTCTGCACGTCCTTGTGCCTAGCAGAAGAATTAATGGGCTTGAACTGCAACAGTAAGGCTTGTGCTGGGCGTCTGGGAAGACCTGCGAACAGTACAGGTTGGAGAGCACTGCAGTTGCTTCCCGAGAGGGACAGTAGATCCCCCGGTAGTCGGGAATGTTGGGGATGAACGAGTTGGGGCTGCTGTGCTTTGGGGCAGATGCACAGTAACTGCCCCGCATCCTCCCTGCCACGCTTGCTGGAGCACTAGGAGCGGTGCCAAAGCTGCCGCGCCAGACGCTCGCGAAGCCAGCCTGTTCTCTGTCCTCCACCCCAGCAATCTGTTACAGGACATGGACTTCAAAGTCTGCTGAGCTGGCCTGATGCCAACCTCCTAAATAGCCTGTGACATGTTTAAACAAATAAAAGACGTTTTATTTACTGAAGTCTTTGCAATTCCTACACTTCCCCCCCATTTTTCCCCAGTTTATTTTCACCAACACAATCCCTTGCTTGGACCATGTGTGGGTTTGACTGGTTTCCTTGCCAGGTCACATCTAGCTGGGGTCTGCGCTCAGATCATTGGTTACATTCACCAAATGCATTTCTGGTTAACCCGCAGGTCAGGTCCTGGCTTAGGTTTGAATTACTGTCCTACAGATGTGGTATCAGCATATTGAACCCAGGATTCACACTGTGTTAGGCTGACTTGCTGCTGCGATGTAAGTTCCTTTTGACCTTTCCTGTTTATAAGCTCCATTTGTGTTGCGGGTGCAAATGGTGGAAAACGACCTTAGATGTGTTTTTATTTTTATTTTTTTAGCATCAGCTGAGGCAGGAGGCTTTCAAAATACATGAAAGCAGTTTTTGTTATCTACTTTCTTTTTGCAGAGTATCAAGTTGGAGAAGTATCAGCTGAAAAAGCAAATGCTATTGAATGATTATCTGAAACAGCTGCTGCTCCTTCCCTGCTGCAGTTCTAACCAGAGTATCCTTGCAAAGGAGGTATGTTTTTGTTAAGCCCTGTGCTCATTAGTGTGTTTGTTAGCGTGCTCTGAAAATTCAGGCCTTTTCAGATACTCTAGTCTATCCTTCCCTTTTCCCCAGGCAACCAGCCAGTGAAAGCCTTTGAAGGAAAGACCAAGACACACTAATGTATACTTAAACTGTAAAATATATGACACTTCAAGGATACTCTGGATTGCTTGCAATTTTCTAAGCATGTTAATTTTTCAGAGTTGTATTGTGCTTCTTACGCTAGCCATTTATTACTGCAGGAGACTCAGGGCAAGTGACTTGGAGTGTGTTTAAGTTCAGAAGAGCACTTCTCCATATTTCACAGTCATTCCTTCTTGCAAAAAAATAAAGCTTTTCTGGGTGTTTGCAAGCACGTCTTGCAGATTAATGAAACGAAATCTTATGTTCAAGTAAAACCTGTGTGACCGACCCCTTTGCCATGATGTGTGTGGACATACCTCAGGATTTCCCAGAAAGTGATCACATCATGAGCAGTTTCGATGTGTTCTGGAAGTGACTACTTATCTTATCTCTGCCTTCACCAGTATTTAGGGAAGCCTGAGCACAGTTAGATAAAGGGGCTGGTGGAAGCCTGGCCTGCTTAGCCCCTGAGACACATAAAGACCAAGCTGTGATGCTGAACTAAAAGCAGCCTGTCATTAGATGCCAAATAGTAGTTCCCAGGGGACTTGCTGCAGTTGACAAAGGGCATCCACATTCCTCCTGGACGCTCACTAAATACTTCAGCTCCATCCTGTTTGCTGCTTGTCCTCTAATCTCACAGACTTGAGCAGGAGCAGAGAGCAACCAGTACAGTGAGGAATGGGCTGTGGACCTAGCTCAGAAAACGACAGTAGTTTCAGCCAGTGTTTTACTGGAAGTAAACAAGTAAGAAACTGGCTGAAACTACTGTCCCAATTGTGAGACTTGGTGATCTTGATGGTCTTCTCCCACCATAAAGGTTCCATGATCTATGTTTCTATGCCATATTGCTGTGTCCTGCCCACAGACTCTTGTAAAACCTGGGGAATGATGACCAAGGAGCTTCTGCAACCCCCTGCGTCCTGTGGATCTTTTTGGCTTCTCCTCCCTGTCACCAAGCCCCAAAGGTCATGAAAGTGGCACTTCTGTCCTTCCCTGCAGGTCCTCCAAGGAAAGCTCACCCTTGTGAGCCACAAGAGGTGCAGATACACTCCCCTCCCCAGGGCTTTGGGAACAGATGGCCTCTCTGTCCTTCTAAATATCTGCTGCCTGGGGAAAGATGTATCTGAGTACATATAAACCGTGTTTTGACCCCACCATGTGCAGAAACAAGTGAGAGTCCCTAATTCTCATCCTTGGCCACAGACCCTAGATGGAGGGTGCTGGAGAGGGACACAGTGCTGGGAGATGTTTTTGACTCCAAACTTGTCCAAAGAAAGCCCACGTGTTCCCTCAACAGAACGGGTGCAGGATTTACCTTGGCTCGCTCCAGACTTTTTCTTTGGTCATGGAATGCAGATGGGCTTTTCAGTGCTGCAACAGGAAAGAAGAGGAGCAGTCAGCACAAAAGCAGAAGCAAGCAGCCACCGGGATATTCAGCAACAGCGTTTTAATGAGTGCTATAAAAATAGCAACACAAACTAGCCACTGTCTTTATTGCGGTTACTAAAAATAACTCAGGAAAGCTCTGGGAAATCCCTCACTCTCAGCCAGACCATGGCGAGAGAGCAGAGGGGCTGGAGAGCGTAGAAGGCACATGGGCAGGGAGACGGTGCAGGCGTTGGAGGGTGGTGCTCAGGGGAACACGTCAGGGAGCAGAGGCAGCTCTTCCCGGTGTGCTTTCTGCAGGCTCTGGTGCCACAGCCCCAGAAAGCAAAGACCTGGGAGAAGCAACAAGCTGAGAGAAGAGCTCACCTGCAAGGAGAACCCAAAAGACCTGTCTTGCCTAGTGGGGCTGTGCAGGAACAGCCTATAGCCAGCATATTTCAAAGCAGGACCCTGGTATTTTGCCCTTCTCCCATCACGGACTACCTCTCTGTCTCCTTCAAGTTTCCTCTCACTAGACACTAGTCCAGTCCTAGCAGCATCTGTGTTAAGCGGTTCCTTCCTGGAGCTGCCCAGCGGCGCTCTGGGCAGCAGGCCACACTCTCAGCATCTCCTGAAAGCCAGAGGGGCTCCTGGGAGAAGGACAGTGATCTCTGGCCTTGGACCAGCCAGCACCAGTCCCATAGAATAACCTGTGCTGGAGTCTGGGAATCCTGCACACTGCCTTGTTTATGCTTGTCTTGTGAAAACTGGAGCAAACATTTTTGGTGAAAGGGGTTAATAGTTCTCAGTTCCTGCAGAAATCCTTTTCTAGCTACCTGAGCAAGCAGAACTAACCATTCCCAGTGGGCCCAGGGGAAAGACCAAGTATCCTGACCCACAAAAATGGCCTGCTACAACTCTTTCTCAGTGTTCAATTTTCTTTCCATCTTGTGAATGGGTTTCAGTGAGGACAAAATTTCTTTTCACACAGGACATGAAATCCTGCCTCAGCCTAGAAGAGCAAGAACAGAACAGAGGGGACAGCCTGGAGATTTTGGGAGGCCATCTAATTGATTCTGGGTAGGCAACACCCATAACCTCAAGTGAATCATAGGAAAATACATATGGCAATTCCTGCTTGTATTGAGGAATGCACTTGCAGATAAGCCAGTGTTATTGTGCTGTGTTCTGGTGAGCAGCCATAAGGACTTGTGACAGCTAGTTTGATCAGAAGCAAAATAAAATTGTGCACAAGAGAAAAAGAAGCAAGAGAGATTACTTTTACAGCCCCATTCAGTGTGAAGTCCCAATGTTAGGAGTTTGTCATGGGCATTGACCAAGTCAAACATCGTGCTATTCATGAAGAAAGTGTTGCAGAATTTAATAATTTACCAAGACTTTTTTTTGAGGAAATATGTGGATGCTGCAGCTTGTATTAGTCTGCAAAACAAATAAAGGCATGACTAGCACCGGTTACTCAGACAACTTGTTAGGGGATAACACATGTCCTCTTGAAACTGCTGAGACAACAGAGTGGAGCTGCTGTGCTCAATAATCTTAGAACTACGTTTTTTTTTATTTTATTTATATTTTTTGCCTGTCAGGGAATGAGGCTGTGTAGAGCAAGGGGGTCTCCACCACTTCATGTGCAGCTGTTTCTGCAGCCCACCGCAGTAAGGAGAGTCTTGCCTTGAGAAATCGTTGATCTTTCAAGCCAGCCTCCTGCTCTGTTTTGGCAAGTGAGCAGGACCTGGCTCGGGTCCAGGGCTGGCCCCTGCCCAGGGGCATGGGAAGGCTCCTTGCCCACTTGGCCTCGCAGCCTGCCTTCCTCCAAGTGACCCACAGGGCTGCTTCTGATTTAAAACATGTTTGCCACATCTGTACCAGTTTCACTATGACAATAAAACTGTGCATAATGTAGTGGTACATGAGCCAGGTACCTCCCACTCACTGAGCCTGAAGAAGGGGCCAGGTTCTGCTTTCAGGAATTTTTTTTTAGTAGTTTTGCCAGCTAGTTGTCTAATTTACCACCAGAAAACATCTGCTGATGTTCAGCTTCAAGTCTGAAGGCTTGTGCAATGCTACTGCCCTTTGCTCCCAAGCATCATCCTTGATGCAGTTTCCTGCTTTTTCCAGTGATGGGGCCATCCGAGTTCTCCCATCTCTTCAAAACCCCATTTCAAAATATCCAAGAAGGTGCAGAGAGAGCTAAGGTATGTAATGGCATTATATTGCTCCTTGTTACACCAAACACAGACTAGGTTTTGTTTGCATAAAGGCGTTCATCTTTCTGGGCTGTGTTTGGGTACCACTAGTACTTCACTGGGTTATTAACTTGGACATCAAAACCCAATCAGCTTCCCCAAAATCACTCCGGGGTTTCACGCTTACTGTTCTACAGCCACAGCGCTTAACAGTTCATCGGCTCTGTGTATTCACCAGTCCCAGTTTCTATAAATTTCTATGAACCTTCAAAGCTTTTATGCAATGCTGCTCTATTATTCTGATCCTCCATCTCCCTTTCTGTATAAAATGGAATTGTTACAAAATGAAAGACTGTATGTCCTGGATTTGTATTCAATGAAAATGTAGCCAATGGACTGAAAAATCTGCATGAAAAATCTGCACTGAAAAAACATGCAAAATCTGATCTGCAACATGGGATCAAGTGCAAGCTCCAAGTCTGGTACCATACCAAGCTCTCAACCTGGCCATACTCCTCTCTGCTCTTTCTGGAATGGCTCTTGTCAAAGAGTGGGTTACAACTCTCAGAATTCATTTCTTATCCCCTACAGAATAAGATGGGCTGTGATCCAGTCCATGTGCATCTCCTAGGGCCCATCTTACCTGGATGGTGCTCAGGTCCAACAGGCCATGGGAGGATGTGATTGAACAAAGCTGTGTTTTTTATAAAGAATGTCTGCACATGCCCAAACCATAAGGAAGTTGGAGGGACTCCCACATGTTAAGTACTAACATTTGACCCAACCTCCTGAGGTGAGAGAGCAGTTACATTCTGCACATTTGTTTTTATATGCCCAAAGTGCCTTTTCTTTTATTACTTTCGATGATTGAACTGTTTGTGCTTAAACTTCCCAAAATGGCCTCCTTGGACAGAAACCAGACTGCAAAATGTCAGCATAAGTTGGGAGTGTAATGAAACTTCAAGAAACAGGAAAAGACCCTTCAGTTGTCATCAAATAAATTGGGTCTAATACATGGCTTGCAGCGTGAGCATTTTTAAAGTGTTAGGCATCAATTGCAAAAGCACAGTCCCATAGACAGTCCCACAGAGCAGGGCAAGTTCAGGAGACTTCTGCCCACTGCCTGTACATATTGCCAGCATTTGCAATGCTATCCCAAATGTCACACTACTTTGCTCAAAGTTCCAGCTTCTGGAGTCCTGTGATTAAAGTGATTGCCTTTTGGTGGCAACATAAAATCTGAATACTTAAAGAAATGAAAAGAAGAACAATGAGAAGAACCAGCACTCATCATTTTTAAAACACTCTGGTCATATTGACAGGCATGATTTTTGTCATTGCACTCAAGGTTTCCTAATGCTTGATGCTGACAGTGCTGTACCAAGACCTTTGTTGCTGGCTACCTTGAGCTCTGTCCTCTAGGAAGGCAGCTGCATGAGAAAGGGGTAGCAAAGGGACACACAAGCGCAGCATGCAGTGCTGGAACGGTGCTGTTAGCGAGCTGCTGTGCTGCTAGTTAAAGATGAACCAAAGAGGAACTGTGACACAAAAGATGAGTCATGCTCTTTGAGGTTAGGAGGCAGCCATAAGCGATGGAAGTAGCACAGCCTTTGGAAAGCTGTGTTGCCCCAGAGACCAATGATGATATAGAAATATCTTTCCACAGGTATTTCCAGGATACTTTCCATAGCCATCCCAGGATAATCTGCTACCTAGCTTCTAACTAACCACAGACCCCAGCCAGACTCTAACTAACTAACTTCTAACTAAGCACACACTGTAGTCTCCAGCCTAGACGGGGCTGCACTGGCCTCCATCACACTCTGCCAGTTCTGCCCCGTGGGACCCCAGCTGGGCACACCATGTCTCTGGGCATCAGTCTCCCTGATCCAGAGGCTGTGCCTCAACTTGGGCACAGTGAATCCACTGCTTTCTTTTTGCAACAGCCTCATGCAATGGGTTCTCTCTGCTTCTTCCTCTGTCTGTGGGTTTAATCCTGCCACATCCTGGAACCCCCTCAGATGGCTTTTACATGAGAAACTTGCCTTCATGAAGTGCTTTCTGAGTATCTTGGAGCTGGCTATGCCTGTCCTGCTACAGTGATGGAGATGGACATTTATGTAGATTCAGCTAACTTCAGCTTAAGCAGCAGCATTGTAGCTTGTGTGGCAGGTGTTGGGCTCCCTTTTACAGCACCAGGAATCACAGTATGGCTGCAGGGCAGGAAGCAAAGTCTATTCCAGGATCAATATGCACAAAGCTGAGGGAAAGTCTGAGCAGACAGATGGTGCCACACACAGTGCCCCAACAGTGCCGAACATGAAGACAGCCCCCCTGAGCCAGGAACGGGTGAAAAGGGCAGAAAAAGATACTTACGTGGCATAATGCCCTGGTCCGCCAGCTGCTCACGGGTCCTTCTCTGCTGAAGCCGTAGCTGTAAAACTGTGAGAGAAAGAGTATCATGAAGGGATGCAGGCTTGCTCTGAGGCACTAACACATCTATCAGTGATGGCGTGCTGGGGACTGTGGCACAGAGGCCTGCTGCAGATCCGTGGTGCTGCTGGAGCAGCTTTGGTGCAGCCAAAGGAGGCAGCAAGCCAAGGAGCAGCTGAGGAGGAGGCTGGGGAGCCTGCACCAACCCAGGCCTCACTCTTGCAGAAAGACAAGCGGAGCAGCGCTGGTTCATGTGCAGGTGTGCAGCAGTGAGGAGCAGACTCTGATCCCTGCTGGGTGCCTGCAATAGCTTGTGAGTGGACAGGGCGCTGAGAAGGAGGCTGGGTTTGAGCTTCTGTCACTACCTCCTGCAACTGGATATTGCCACCCCAAGCAATACAGGGCTCAACTCTCCTCAAGGGTGGACAGCAGTATAAGAAGTGACAAGGTCAACAGAAATTCTGACTGGATGCAAGGAAAAAAAAAAAAAAAAAAAAAAACCACCATGAGAACAATTGGTAACCAAGGATTGCTTAGAATGCCAGAGAAATGTTCAATGTGTGGTAAGAGCAAAAAGGATGAAGATGAAAATAAAGCAAAAGGCATCTGCAGATGATATTGGACTAAAACTACCACCCACAGGGACATGATGTGACCCTGTAAACCAGACTTCTGAGAGGTTTTTAAGTTTGTACAGACTGCATAGTTTTGAATACTTGAAGAAGCAACTTCTCTTTGACTTCAGACAGCTGAGTCCGATGACTGACCTCTGGGTATCTACATCAGATTCAGTTATCTGCATGCCCAGAAGCTTTCCCTCATTGGGGCACCTTATATTCAAATCAGAAAACCCATGCTTTAGCACTACCTGATTTTCTTCCTTGACTATGAGGGAGTTTACACCAACCAGCTCATTTTACATATCTTACGCAGGGTGATATAGATCCCCGGTTCTCTGTAGTTTCTTCCTAGTCACGGCATCTGAAGAACCACGTATGGCTTTGCACTTCCTCCGAGGAGGAGATTTAGCTTCATTGAACGGGTCATCAAAAGAAACTGGAGATTCTCCAAATATGCAAGAAGCCCTGTAGCTCAACCAAAAGTGGTGTCAACTCTCCTAGGTTCTGGTCCAATGTCCCTGGCATTATGGCATCTGCTGTAAACTGTGGCAGTTTGCACACAGCATCCCATCACTGAACAAGAGACAGAAGTAGCAGAGGCTTCTAGGGTCTTTGGAAAACCATGCAAAGGACATGGCATTCTGCCCTGTTCGCTGCAAAATCCCCCAGGTGAGGATGCTGCAACACATCCCTTCACAGCTCCCAGGCACACCACACACTATGGCTTTGCACTCTCGGACTTCCGTACAGCCAGGCCAAGGGGCACATCACATCCATGTGAGCGTGGAGGATGCTAGCAAACAGAGGATCCTACACTCACATACTACTTCTTTTGATCTTGAATGCTTCTCCTGCCTATTTCGTAGCTCTTCCTGGTAGTCACGTCTTTATATTTACCAGCCTCATGCTGCAACCAGCTATCAGGTAGGTCCATTAAGTGAAAAAGTTGTTTTCATTTCCCCAGAGGCACAGCTTGGAGGGTCATCCAGAA
>JAUBNY010000188.1:181916-193745 GCA_032275445.1 Crypturellus soui
TCTGGATGCCCTGAGAGATAACCCCCATGCTTCCTTTGCATCCTGCACCATGGGCAGGTGGCTCCAGGATTGCTCCTGTATGGGTGATCCCAGTGGGATTTCCTAGCTCGGAGTCAGTCAGGTATAAGCAACTGTCTGTCATTCCTATTCAACAGAGAACAAGACTGGTTGCTCTGCCTCCCTCCTGTTTTGCCTGGAGCAGATGTAGTGATCCCACGCTGGCATTGCCTTGCTTCGGTGCCTTAGCATCATCAAAAAAAAGCCACCTTGTCCCCTCCCGCAGCGTGAGCAGCTGCTGTCACCTACCTAGCGAAGGCCCCATGGAGGAGCAGTCCTGCCTCAGCAGAGCCACCGTCCCTGCAGGGATGCGCTGGGCTGGGGCTCCTGCCTGGCTCCTGCCTCCCGAGCGAGTCAGGAAACAACTGCATTGAGCTCCGTTCCGGGGAAAGACTTGGGACTTTGCAAAACACAAAACACAGCTCCAGCAGTGCCCAAGCTTCCCAGCTCCACCTTGTTCCGAGGAAAGTGAGAAGAGGGAGATAACTGCAATAATGAGTTTCCTGAATATTTATTCAAAACATAACAACAGATAAACTCCGATCACATGTTGCATTCAAATATTGGAATATTTATTCCAAATATGGTCCTGTTGCAATTGTATGATAAACATGAAAGCGAGAGTGCAGTTATTTATGTCCTGACTTCAGCTTCTCAATAGCGTGTTTAAGTTTAGGGTATTTACGCTCTTTCATCCAGCTGTCTGACTTTATCAATTCCTGTAAAACTTGGGAGAAGCAACTGTGCCAGCAGCAGAGAAAGCCCTAACAGACCTTCATCGGATGGGCTTCCCTTGTGGAAAGCACATTATGTCCCTCCTGCTTCTCTCCTGGCCCCCGTGGAGCAGTACTGGCAGAAACTGTTGTATTACATAGTGCCCTGGCAAGGAGGGGAAGCCTTTCTCCCTGGCTGGAGCTGGAGGAGCTTCCAGGATCGTTTAAATGGAACAATAACTCAATGGTAGCAAGGGAGGGTTATCTGGGGTGCTCCAAGAAGGCACATACTGTGCCCAGGAGCAATGGAAAATTAGGCAAAGGGAAGTTTTGACTGTATAGTCAAGAAAAGCTCTTGGCAGGACCTCCTGTACTGTGGAGGCACCTCTTGTGGCAGGATGGATGCCCGCCTTCATTTCTGTTTTGTAACAGGATTCACACTTGCTGCTGTGATTTTTTCTTTGCACCTTTGTGCTCTGCTGTGCTGACCCATTGGTCCAGCATGGTTAGAGGCCAGAGGAGGAACAGGGCTGGAACTTTACCCAGGATAGGTAGTCTCCCACTCACTCTCCAGAACTGGGGCCAAGAGCTACAAGGCCACCTGATGTAAGAAACTTGAGGGCATCTGAGTGGGATGATGGAGGCTGGACAAAATCACTGTCACCTGAGGTAAATTCAGAAGCAAGGAGGAAAACGTACCTTCTGCCTTGCTCCATCCTGGTTCTAGTTGAAGCCAGAAAACTCCATTCCACATGGCATATTCTAAACCTCTGGGCTCTGTCACAGGACAGAGGCTCTTTGCAAGTAGAAGTTTCATACAGAGTTATTTTATTAGAAGGGTTCACATTGGATCAATCGCAGAGTTGTGAAGACAGACTATGTTGTTGCTGACTTGCTAAGCCATGAGAACAGCAACATGCAAGCACCAAAGTAAGTCAGGAGTGATCTAGCTTCTACCAAGAGCTATCAGCATCACCAACAGGCCCAGCAGAGAGACTCTCTCACATCCTGGAGAAAGGAAGGCCATGGAATATCACAAGAAATACTCTAAGCACGGCAGCTCCCAGGCTGTACAGGCAAATTCCACCCGGAGTAAAACTCCTTGCAAATAGCCATGAGCCCCCCTGAGCAATGCAGTTTAAAACTATCCTCCAAATCTCCTGAGGTCCTAGTTCTTTCCTGCCTGGTCCTCTCCTCCCCATTTGCTATCATCTCCCCCACAATTTTGAATCATGTTGTGCTAGTTCTTCCAAGTTCTTGTTAGGTTATGATCTACAGAAGGCTCCTTAGCAGCTCAGCCACCTCACATCTGCCTGCAGCAGGATGTACAGTCTGTACCTGTCTCTCATACAGGCAGTACTGGATGTTTTGCAGAGCAATATAAAACTTCCAAGGGCAGACCAGACAAATATTTCAAGTGCCTACCTCGTACCAGAAAGAAGGGTTGGATAATGCCCCAAAGCCTTAAACATCTCCTCTAAAGCTTTATCACAGGCCATGTTCTTATCGTTATAAATGTATAATATGTTTGGAATCCCTGAAGTTTCTCTTCCTACAGCATCTAGTTTCTCCTTCAGCTTCAAAGTGTTATTTTCTATAGTCACTGAATTATTATTTCTATGTGCATAAAGACAACAAAAAAGGAAATGGGAACCTCAGTAATCTCTGATGTTTCTCTGCTGTTCCAGGTTTTGTGTCCTCTCTCTCTACTGCACCACAGCAATTATGTACCTTTTCCTCAGGGAGGACACTTTCTATCACTTCATTTTCCTGCCCTTTTCTTCACCTTTTCTATCTTGATGACACCATTTTCTGAGGCAAGATGACTGTTATATTCCAGAGAAATTAATGGCAGCCATTTATGTAAGACTGTTGGAGGATAAGATGTGTTATTCACTGTAGCACTACAAGTGCATTTTTGAATGCTTTTGACCACATTTTTGTGTAGATCTCCTGCTTGAACTCATCCCATGCAGTTTCTGTGAGTGTGCATATTTTACACTTGAAACACTACAACTCTCTTGTCAGACTGACCTAAGTTGAGCTGGGCTCCTTCCAGCCTTGACTACGTTATATAATTTTCCAACACCTGCAATACTTGCCATTTTGCTATTCATCTCCTATCATGTCATCAGTCTATTATTTAATATTGATTCCTGTAAAGATGATTATCTACTATGGATGTCCCTTTATTCCCTACTTTGTTTTTGCAGATGGAAAGAAAATATGGGAAGAAGTGATGGCTTCATTATTAGTTTGGCAGTGTATTTTCAAGGAGTTCTAATACAGCAAAGATGCACAAGCCCAAACTGGCTGCCTGCCCACCCGAATCACTGTGGGTCATGCAGAGGAGATGGACTAATGGAAGACAACCAGGACTCTCAGACCTGCAAATGTAAGAAGATCATTCTGAGATTCCAGGCCATAACAGACAGTTTTGGAGAAATTGTTTTCTGAACTAGCAGATTGAAGGACCTTCGGGACGTCACTATTTCAAGGGGGACAGTCAAGTGGGAGAGTGTGCACATCTTCCCAGGCTCAGAGTGTTGTCCTCTGCACAAATGAGAGCTCTCAGCTCACTCACTAATGCTCCAGGCCTGAGAATACAACTTCCAGGGCAGAGCCTGCAGCTGGGAGGTTCATTCCTCACCCAGCAGAACTCCAGCGCTTGGCAGGAACTGATTCCTTCCACGTTCACCCATGTGCCACTCCGTTACTCCGAGGACTCCTGCCCAGGCATCTCATAAGTCATGGAGAAGGCAGGGGGATTGTACAGGCGTCTCTGAGGCTGGGATTTAAACCAAGCATCACAAAGTCCCGCACGTCTGTTGTTACTGAGCGTGGCATCTCATCTGGAAGGAGCCCAGCGTGTTTCCTACAGCCTGGAGTGCTGTGGTGCCCGCTAGGGAAGACCTTGCTGCTTTTGTCAGCTGAGACTATTGCGTTTGGGATCTTCTCCTCAATCACTTCTTCTTGCAGCTGCTTTAACCTCCATGCTCTTTCTTTACCCTTGCTCCCTCAAGCACAGTGGACAGCCCTCTTTGGCTGAGCTGAAACCAAAGCTGGAGGCAGGGAGATAAAACCAATTCTCCCACTGTGCTGTACTCAGCAGAACTAATTGAGGGGCCTATTAGGAAACAATACCCAGTAATATCCACATTATAGGCTCATTTTTGGAGGCCAGAACCACATTTTAAAACATCTTCCAGTTCTTTTGACACCCTTTTCTTTTCCAATATAAGGAAAATGAACAGCAGGGGAAGTTAAGAACTTGCTGATTGCCTCAGATTAGTCAGTAAAATTAGCTCCCTCCATCTATGTGGTCTTGAGGCAGTGCTAACATGGAAATGCTGCAGGTACAGAGGCAACCAAATCTATCTAAGACAGTATTGCAAGTTTGCTGTGTTGCTGCTAAAAGACCCAAGATTTTACTCCCCAGACCCAGTCTCAAATTCTGTGAGCACCATTTACCTACAGCAACAGAAGCATTCCCAGTTGTTTGAAACCCTGAAAGCAAGCTGGCTATGAGCTAGGAAAACTTAGAAGACACGATTTGGGTTTGACATATGGGAGTTTAGGACTAAATTCTGATAAAGATGAAGATGATAGTAGGAATAGGAGCTTGGAAAGGAGGCTGAGGTGTGGCCCCAGTCCAAATGCGGGATTACTGTGGTCTGAGTGAAGCATCCAGCACCCTGCAGAGGCTGGAATGATCCCACCCTGGTGGAGCGGCCGCTTGCAGGCTGCAGTCTCCAAGGGATCCTCAAGGTCAAAGAGGACCAACGCAACTGAGGAGTGACCACGGTCACCCAGGAAGCAGAATGTTTTAATAGGGATGTTTTTGGAGCAGTCGGATGCCCCATTGATGGGCCTCTCGGCAGTCCAAATAATGAGTTACCAGCTGCAGAGCCAAGCATGGGAAATGCTTCCTTGGTGTTTCTGCCACTGCATATGGAAGTATGGAAGGGGAGCATCAGGATGGTTTGTGCTCAGACAAGCTGCTAGGAGACAGCGTGCATGAAGTCAGGAGGAGTACTAGGGTTCACGAAGAATTATGCACACAGTAAAAAATAATGAATGGCTTTAACCTAGGAAAGAGAGCAGGAGGAGAATGAAATAGAGGTTTGGAGACACATGGCATCAGAAAGAGGAAGTGGGGTTTTGGCATCAGCCCCGAGTCTGTCGGGAAGGACAGTGATCTCTGCATCCCGTGTGGCTCCTCTCTGGCTCGCTGCAGTCCTGGGTGACCCAACTGTCAGGGGAAGGGGAGAAGCTGAACAGAAGCAGGGCAGGGAAGACATGCAGCAGACTTACTTAACATATGCTGGCACAAGGATGCAGCTGTTTCCATTGCCAGCAGCACACTCAGACCTTGCAGTATCAAGAGCATCAGAGCATCAGCCACGGGCGAGCGGCTCAGAACTGCCACTTCTGTAACTCCAGCTCTGGTGAGATGGTCCAAGCACCAAGCAGAGTGAGGTGCAGGCTGGAGATTAACTCTAGCGACATAAGAACTGGGTGCACTCAGGTAGAAAGTACTTTATGAGACCTGTATTGCAGTGTATCATTAAAACATCTTACGGCAACTTTAAGGAAAAGAGCAGAAAAATGTGACACTGGACAGTGAAATACTGATCAAATAGATGACAAGTACTGGGAAGTAGCAAATCCCCCAGGAAACTACATGGTTATACAGGGACAGCCAGGTAGGTACAGCTGTGAGAGACTGGAGGAAAATAGAAAACAAAAATATGGGTTGAGATCAACAAAAGTTAAAAAATGCTGCCTGTTGAGGGGAGGAGGGAAGCAAGAAGGTGAGATTAGGCTGCTGTTCCTGAGTATTTTTCATCTGAATCAATCACCTGAGGTTTTTCTTACAGACACCAGAGGAGGGCGAGATGTGTCTCCTCGGACAGGTATCAAGAGCAGTCTGAAAACTGCTTTCTGAAAGTGCTTCTTCTTCTCCATCAGCCCCAAAGGGAGTCCAGAGAGACCCATCTAGACTGAGGTAGCTGATCAGTAGTTATCTGGAGTGAGCTAAGGTGAATCCCTACCTGAAATCCAGCAGCTCTCTAAGGGAATTGCTGCTTGCAGTCCAGGCTTGTTGTGGCCTTTTCCATTTCATTTGCAAGTCCAGAGCAAGGAGGCAAATATTTACTGAGATGTTTATTTGAAAATAAGTTGGTGGGAAGAACAGCAGGGCTGATATCAAAGGAATGTCCAATCATGTTATAGTCTTTGAAAACAGTGTTTATGATTAATTGATCTTCTTAGACCAGCACTATCCATAGAGTGTTTGTTATTTATTTACTCATTTATTTTCCTTCCCTGTATTAATCAGTGTGATTTATAACATGTAATGAACCAAAGATCATTAGTGCGTGACTGAAGAACTGGTACAAGCTTATCTGCAGGACATTGCTCGGCAAAGCACCAACTTCTCTTCTGAATTTATTTTTCCCCATCAGTGCATCATCTAATATGTGGTGTTTTCTTGAGCCTGGTCATTCCAAAGATGTTATTTCCCTTTGGGAGGCCCTGGCTGTTCGAATGTTCAGCAGTTGACAGCTGCCTGGAACACACTACAAAAGGATTAAAGCCAACAACATTTCTATCTTTTCATCTTTCTAGCCTTAGACTGAATCAGGCACTGGCTGCTACTTGTTGCTGCTATTCATGACATAGCTGGTGTTGCTGTGACCTTTTCTCTGTTATGGTCTTATCTGATGTTTGTGGGACTTTGTATAATTGAGGGGTTTATGTGTAACAATGTAGCTGGGTCATTTTCTCTCCTTTCTTGGGGGAATTTATCATTGGTGAGAGGTGCTCCACTAATGACACCATAGCATGAAATCCTGCAGGAAGGCAGATATTGCAAAGGGCAGCTCCGCTCCTGCATGCTGAACAACTTCTTCTTCTTCTTGCTTCTGCGCGGGGCAGAGAAGACAAATGCCACCCCACGTGGACTGTCCTGAGAAGCGGGACACAGGAGCTTTGGTAGCAGGTGAAGCTGAAGCAGCTGTTCTTGCTCCCGAGCTGCTCTCCAGCAGGGCCCTGTGCAGCCCAGCAAACGAAGCACGAGTTCAGCACAAGATGGAATGTGTTTTTATGGCCTGCTTAACATTTCTAACAAAATCTCACTCAACCAGTGTGGCAAGGCTTTTGCACTGCTTTTGCAGTATTAGATTTCACATGCAGGGTGCTCCAGATGATAGAATTTGATGCCACCACATCCCCTTTGCTGCTTCACATGTTACCACTCAAAGCTTCATGCCCAGCTTCCTTGGGTTGCTGTTATCCCTGGAAAAGGCACAGTTTCATGGGGCTTTTGGCTGTTTCCTCCTGCTGGATTTTCCTCTGCTTGGTGTGTGCACAGCCTGGGAGAGGTGTCCTGCAGGATGCACCCAGCCTTGCAGATCACAGTGAGTCTGTGTAGAAAAGGACGAGAGCTCGTGCTTCTGGGCAAGGGTTTTCATGGGTAGCCCCATGCCAGCTGCAAACCCATCAGAGGGAGGAGAAGATGATCTTCAGCTGTGACTGTTCCATATCTTGTGTGGGACTTGTGACTTCAAAAGCACCTGGCTGATGGAAGTGAGGTTGCCCACCTACATCCATGACATGGATCCAAGACAGTTCCCACTGCACTTCAGAACAAATTTTAACAGCATTTTTAACTTTGAGGATGGGACAGAGCCTCTCTCTGAACAACCTCAGGCTTTGGATGAGTTTTAGTGTCACTCCAGTGTAAGATTCTTAAGCAATGACTTCTCTTACACCTCCCAACTTAAAATAAGAAGATTTGAAAATACTGGCTGAGTTTATAAGCTGCAACTGCTGAGACTGTGAGATCTAACACTGCTTTCTGCCTGGCATTACAAAATTTGACTTCTACAGCAAATTTTGTGAAGGTTTATCACACTTTATTTATGAAAATAAAGCCACATTAAAGAAGAGCATTTGTCTAATCTCGCTTTTAGAGGCTGCATTCTCAACACTTGGAAATATATTGCATGAAAAAAATAAAATAAAAAAAAAATCATTGTATAGACTAGTCTGTGCTTGGTTCCTCTAAGTCAAGCGTCTGCCTTTCTTATTTTGAGGTAAGTCAAGTCAAACAGTATCCATCTGCCCCAGGCAGAGCACATGCTGCACCAAAGGAAGCCAAGAAGCATTCCCACCATGCAGCGGTGAGGCATTGCTGGAAAACAAAGAAATCCTCAAGGAAATCTTGTGAATACACAACTCCAGTGGAGAAAAGTGGGGGTAGTCTGGCAAGAGGAGATATTGGCTGCACAGCTCTTCCTTTGTGAGAATAAAAATGTTTCATAACACAGCAGCTCTTATGTGAGGCCCTCCACACACGGCTGTTGTAACAGCACCCTTGCAGTGAATGGAGAAAAGAATCACAGAACAGGACATGTTGGTGGGAAGGAACCTCACAGTCTCTCATCCAGACTCCTCCTCATAGCAGAGCTATCACCAGCGCCAGACCTGGCCAGGGCTCTGTCTAGCTGAGTCTTCAAAACCTCCAGGGATAGAGATGCCACAGCCCATGTATCCAGGGATCTGTCCCAGTGCTGCACTACCCTCCTGATGGAGGTTGTTTTCTTTTTTTTTCTTTTTTTCTTTTTGAAATCCACTCTGAACTTCCCACCATGTGTGGCCTCTGGCACTTGTTTTATCTTCTCCTACTACTGAAAACAGTATGACACTGTCTTTTTGTAGCTACTCGTCAAATAGCTGTAGGCTGCTATTCGATTCCCTCTGAGTCTCCTTTTGCCAGACTAAACAAGTGCAGCTCCTTTCACCTCTCTTTGTAGGACATCTATTCAAGTCTCCAACGGTCTTGCTGGCCTTCCTCTGTTCTGATCCTAGTTTCTCCACATCCATCTTCAGCTGGGGAATCCAAAACAACACAGTTCTCCTCGTGTGGTCTCATTAGTGCTGAGTAGGGAGACAAAAACTTCCCTCAGTCAGCTGGCCATGCCCTTCCCAATGCATCCCTGGATTTGCTTTGCTGTGTTTGCAATGACAGTGCTTTGCTGGGTCACGTTCAACTTGGTGTCCACCACGACTCACAGGTTATTTTCAGAACTGCTGCTCAGCCCACCCGTTCTCAGCCTGGACAGGAGAAGGGATGTCAGCAAAGCTCTTCATACAACCTACATTTGGCTCTGCAGCGTAAAATACAACTTAACAGGGAAAGCAGAGTTCAGGATAGAGCTCCATTTCCATGTGGGCTTTCCTAGGTCAGTCAGTCTAGGAATTATAGCTCTAGCTACAATCAGAGGAAGGGGAACATATGGACAGCCCATCTAGTCAAGGATCCAGGCTCTGACAACGTTCAATAGCAGATGCCTATGGAAGATGAGGACAAGGCAAATATGCAAGGCAACCCCCCTAAACCACTGTCCGGCAATGCAGATCAAACACTAACCAAAGAGTTGCTAGTCTCGTCTGCATATGATTATACAATAATAGTGGCCAATAAACACTATGAGTGCTCTAATTGATGTTGGTTTTAAGTAGATGAAAGTAACCACTTTTGCTCACCTCTGTAATGCCAAATGGGCTTTCAAATCTAGGGGTAACTCTGTGCACATGGGCACAGGAACCCTTCTGTCCTGCACAGCCTTTTCTCTGTGCGGGAGCTCAGCATTGCCCACAAAGATCTGGATGGCAGGAGATGACGATCCCACTCCACATGTTTGACCCTGCATGTTGGGAGGACTGTCCACTACCTACACAGGACACAGTGTGTCCGCGAGGGTGCAGAAAGTCGGTTAAAGGCAGAAAGAATGGAAAATGTTCCCTGCTGTTTCTGTTTAACTTTAGGAACTGATCCAGCTGAGATAATAACAGAAGAGTTCACTTTGCCATGTCAAATATGCAGGTACTTTGTAGTATTAAGAACTGATGCCCTGTTCTTATAAAGCTGGCCCCTGCTGATTATGGGAAGACAAGGTTGCCCATAAACAATGTTTTATTTCTTATTTAACGCAAATTCTTGGGCAAAAGGAGTCAATCAATTTTTCATAAAGTATAAAACAGAGATAAGTGCTTGGGATCATGTGTGAGTCCCTGTCAAACAGAACCGATAAGTCTGTGATGCAGTACAGGGAGTGCTTTGCAAGTATTGTCCAAGTGACCTTTTCATTAGTTTGCCTTAAGCAGTTATTCTTTTTTTCCAGGATACAGACTATTTTAAGTCCCATTACATCATACATGCATTTCAAATATTATTTTTTCCTCCATGTCATGCCTCGGAGGATCTGGTTGTCCATCTTTTTTTTTTTTTTTTTTAACACGGTCCTCCCCATCTTGCTGAATCTTCCAGCAGGGTCAGAGTTAAAGGATTTCCAGACAAGCATGGAAAGTGCTTGTTTGCAGTGAATGTGTGATGGCTGAGGGGCAGGATGTGAAATCCTGTGATTTATGAAATCCTGCCAGTCCAGAAGCAGTGATTGGACTTCTCCAAAGGCAGCCGTGTGATGGCAAAAGAACTTCAAGGCCAATGAGTTGAGGCATTTATTGCCTGCGTGTGGGGTACCATAAACGGGAGAAATGCAGCCCTCAGCCACTGCTCCTCAGCAGGGCTCCAGCTTCTACAGAAAAATACTTGAAAATGATTTAGAGGAAAAAAATGTGTTTCAGAAGTGTTGCTGGCATGTTGTTGTTTCGGACTTGTAAATCATTTCAAGTTCCCCATGCCACTTAAAAAAAGAGGTACCAGTTGCTACCTGCCAAAGAAGATTATTCTCCTTAAACAAAACTGTCCTTGGGCCCTAAGCTGGTGTTTGCAACATGTAAAAACAGCACCTTCGAAGTATTCCTGTCTTCCATGCATTTAGATTCACTGATCTCATAACAACAGAGTTCCTCATACGGACATGAGCATTGCGTGTAGTTCTCACTTTATTATTAGCCACAGTTGAAAGAACAATAATAAATCAGCTTCGTTCTTTCAGAGTTAAGGGTAAAAAAGACAGTGATATTTATAAGCAAAGTTACGAAGGATAAAGCAGTGAGATGCATTGTTGATATCCAGCAATAACACGGTGATCCCGTGATCCAACAACAGCGATCCTGACAGGATCGCAGAGGCACATGTGTGTGAAGGTTTCTGAGAGCAGTGCAGCAAAGTCCAATACAGAATACCTGAGCTTCTCCTGACCAAACTCCATCTCCCCAAACCTTCCGGAAGGCTGGCTTAGTCCTGGCATGGTCCCACCAGTGGTTCCTGGGCAGCTCTAAAAACTAAACTGCCCAGGTTGAGCTGTATCTTTGTGGCAGTCTAGGCTGAATATACAGATCTGATGTGGTGCTTGTCAAAGACTGAATCATATTCAATTCAGAAAGTGCTGATATCATAGCCTTTCCCCTAAGAATTTAGCAAACGTGAGGAAGGAGTTTAACTTAGAGACACTTCAAAATCAAAAATGATTTCTGAATATGCAGCAGGTCAGCCCAGTGTTATCGCAAGAGCCAAACAGTGTTCAGAGCTACTTGATTAACTGTTAGCAAGCTGAACCTCCTTGATGACGCTGGAATCAGCCTGCCAGCCCCAGGGCCTGCCCCTGTTAAGAAGCAGCAAACACCTCTCGGGACCTGATCCTCCACGTCTCCCTGAGGAAAAATCCCATCACAAAGCATCTATGCCACTGCATATACAACGCACAAGGAACATATGGACACGATCTTATACAGACTGTTGTGGCTGCTACAAATATGTTAAATGTAAATTGTGAAAGTGAAATTGCCACGAGGGCTAATCTCTGCATTGTATTAGACAAAATATCAGCGCGCAAGCAGATAAGCACCAAGTGTGAAGTATCCAGCGGGAGGAGGTTTCACATTCCGCCTGACTCAATGGGGACTTAAAATAGCACTTCCCACTTCAATACTTTAAACAAAGACATCCAAGGGATTATTAATACCATGAGACAGAAAACAATTTCATCTCTTCCAACACAGACGGGCAGAAAGAGGGTTTTACGTGTTTGAGCCATGCAAGGATGCATGTGAAGGGAGCCCTTGCAGGCAGCTCTGCCCTTCCAAA
>JAUBNY010000188.1:268938-279257 GCA_032275445.1 Crypturellus soui
AACCAAGGCATAATACAGAGATTTCTTTCTTCCCTGCCAGGACCTCCCTACCATTGATGCCAACACACTTTCAGAATCACTTCTGAAAATAGAAGAAGCTGTTTTACCAATTCTTATTTCCATCATCGAATTAAGTATTATTAAAAAGTACGGAAACACCAAGAGCTTTATGATTAACTTGGATGAGTAACACTGACCAACTCTGTTGTGAAACATGCTTTGGTAGCTTGCAATTTGCCAAAATCCAAATCTGACTTCCAGGATGTCTGCTTCCACAGGAAGATTTTGCTAACTCTTAGCTTAACAGACCATCCATTTTTTCATAGTGGGATTTTGGAAAAATGTTTTGTTTTAGCCATAATGAAAGCAAAACAAACAAACAAACAAAAAAAAAAAACAACCAAACAAAAAAACCCACCACCACCAAACCACCTCCTCAAAGCCACCATTCAGCCCTTCAGAAGTTAGAACCTTTTAGCTCTGGCGCAAGAGCTCAAAATCAGTCATCTCTGAAAATCCAGTTACATTTGGTCAAACTTATGTCTCCGAAAGCCTGAGTTTACACACCATGTCGTGTGGAAAAATAACATCTGCTCATATAATCCAATGTTATATCAGAATGAAGGCAAATGAAATTGCCCAGGCAATCAGAAATGTTTAGGAATTTCTTCTCAGAATTTGAGGAAAACATTTTGGCATTGAAAAATGTAGATGTGTCAAAATTTAAACTTGCAAGTACATACTGACTTTCACATTTTTAACAAGCAAAACAAGAAAAGTACAAATTTGAAGATGTTGAAATATATATCTGTGCAAAATCTTTCCAGGTTTTCTTTTAACAATGACATTCTGTTTAAACATTCATTTTTTTTTAAGTGAAAAAGAAGCAAAATTCCTTTGAAATATTTCAAATTTTCTGAAATAAAATATTTCTGCTGCTAAAACCTGAGCATTTTTTAAGCACCCAGTTGTGGAGAAAAACAAACACACAAAAACCCGCTAACTTGGCTCATTATTAGCAATGCAATAGAAATTTTTTAGATGTCAAAATAGGTTGCATGATGGGGAGACACTTTCCTGGTGACCTAGCTCAGGCTCGCTGGTCCCAGATCCTCTGAGGATGCGCAAAACACCAGGAGCAGGACATGATCAACATCAGGTATTTTTCGAGGCACTGCCAAGCTGCCTCCCCGGGGCACCAGTGTCCCCAGTGGGGCAGGACAGGCAGCCTGGGGCCACCACAGTGAGGGGTTGGAACGTGCCCACGGGAACTCCTATCGCTGCACGTGCTGCAGGGCCCAGCGAGCAGCGTGTCAGGGCAGCTCTTCCTCAGGCTCAGGGACTGAATGGCCAAACACTCACTATGGACTGGTTTGGCACTGGTGCGCCAGAAGCTTTTTGGGGTGAGGGTCCCAGGTCAGCTTTGGAGATACACACAAGCATGGGAGCATGGGCAACCACGACGCTGGCCACCAGCTTGGCCACCAGCCTGTAGGGGCTTGCTGGGCTCTCCTAGCAGCGACAAGCGCTTCTCACAGCCACTCAGACTGTGCAACCCACACATTCTCCCTTCCCTTCGACAGTTGCTGCCAGAACCTCCATCAGATGCAGAAATCCTCATTCTATATGTCTGGATTGAAATGCTTAGCTCCTTTCCAGCATCTCTGTCCCGCTTTTCCATCCTACAAGGCCCTCCGTGCTATGCAGCCGCCCCTCATTGCACCCCAGCCTGGCTCTCCCGCTGATTTAAATCACGAGGGTACATCACCCTTGCCAGCCCCCCCAGGCCAAGGCCTGTCCCCACCGTACCTCAGCAGAGCCTCGTGGTGGCCGGGGCTGCTTTCCCAGCGGGACCCACGGCTGCAGGCAGCCTGGAGCATGTTCTTGGGTTGCATCCACTATCTCGCAGATCTCTGTGCTGTTGTCAGGGCAGCCGGGACGAGGAGAGAGCTCACAGGCTGGAGGAGCTGGCTGCCTTCCTCCGCTGTGTGCCAACAGCAACGCAAGCTCAGGAATTTCCAAACAAACCCATGTCTCCCCAGCAAACCCAGAGGCTATTAGTATCCCCTGGCCTCCTTGCAGAACGTCACTGCTGCCCCATGGACTCGCACAAGGTGCAAAGGGGAGGTTGACATTTCTTCTATTTCAAGTCCCTGGTGATGGAGTGCTCTCCTCAACCATCCCTTCCTTGTAAGGTGGCTCAAGATGGACAACCCAGGACATCAGAGAGCTCCTGCCTAGGCTACGAGCCTGAGGAAAACACACACAGCAACCAGGCAGGCCAGCAAGGGGAAGAGAGGATTATGTGAGAATTCAGCCCCTGAGGCTGTTTCAACTGTGCCAGGGGGAAGCAATGGGCAGTGCATCAAAAAGGGAGCAACAGGACCCTCAACACCTGACTGCAATTACAGGGCAATTTGCAGAGTGGACTCAGCTGAGCAGACTGAGCCAGTGTATTTAAGAGGATCCAGGTGTCCTCACCCACCTGCTCACAATGATTTCAATCTCACACTGGTGATAACTTTCATCTCAGTTCTCCAAAGTTATTTCACTCCCTTCTTTAGTTTAGGTAACATTTCAGTGGAGGAAAGATCTCACTGTGCTGTTATTCCTCCCCTCTGTTCCTAGCTGTAGAAAGCACTTATCTAGGTCTCCAAAGGGCTGAGACAGTAACAGCAGCAGCAAGAATTTGGTCAATATTCGGAGGCACATGGTCCCTCCAGATCCTATGGGTAAGCTCGCCTCTTCCACATCCTAGGTCCCTGCCAAGCCAGCCCCCATTTCAGAGGATGGATTCCCACTGCAAAGAAAATCCCCACTCTAGCCATTTTGCTGCACCAGGCTTGGATGCTCCACAAAAACGACAGCAACAGCTCAGCAAAAGCAGCTCCGCGCAGCTCCGTGTCTGAACCTTCAGGAAACAGTCCTGTCCATAAGCTTAGTAGCAAACCCTGGCTGCCTTGTTCCCATCCCAGTCCAAATTCTCACAGCGTGGGTGGGTGGGAGCTCCCTGAATTGCTTCCCCACTTGTTGAAATTCACTGCTGAAATGGGCTGAAATTCAGAGCTGATCACATTTTCCCCTGTGCCTGTCAAAGCCCAAAAGGGAAGCCCAGTAACCGACATATAAAGCTACTACTGATAGCAGCACACTTGTTCCAGACAAAAGATCAGGAGACATATGTCATAAAAAGGCAGAGATGTCTTCCAGATGTTTTTGTGCGTTGGGTCTGCACAGATGTTTTCGATGTCTGCCCATAAATGTTAGAAATGTAAAACATTTGTGTCCCACAGATGTAGAGATTAAATTATGCAAGAGATGTGATAAATCTCTGGGTAATGCGAGAAGACCATGAACTATTCACATTCATTGTTTTTAGTAAAATCAGCCCGATTTTCCAGAATGAGGCTGTGAAGGAGACTTTTATTGTTATTAAATGTGACTAAACATTACGTAGGATGTTGAAAAGCAGCACACATGGAGCTGTATAAAACCATATATTGCAAATAGGTTTTCAAGACTTTTGTATTGGTGTGGCCTGCTGAGCCGGGCGGTTAGTGTTGATGCATCTCAGGGGTGATCAGGTAGGACACGTAACAGCTTCTTTAGGCTGCTCGGAGCAGCCTCCTGCCAAGCTGCGGTATTAGGTCAAATGGGAGGACTAATGTGCAGCCCGCAGCAACCTGTCCACTTAGAATCACAGAATCATTATGGTTGCAAAAGACCTTCAAGATCAGCAAATCCAACCATAACTCCATCCCCACCATGCCTACGAAACCATGTCCCCAAGCGCCTCATCTGCACATTTCTTGAACACTTCTGGGGACGGTGACTCCACCAGTTCCCTGTGCTTCCAGTGCTTCACCAGCCCTTCCATGTAGATTTTTTTCTTAATATCTAACCCAAACCTCCCCTGATGCAACTTGAGGCCATTTCCTCACCTCTACATGAAAATGAAAAGAGCCTGTTCTGCTAACACAGACGCTCAGACCTCACCGTGCTACCCTTATAGCCATGCTTCCTTTTCCTTTGGGATCCTTTTGTGCACTGAGATGTGCTGTTATGTGTGTGTCTGTGAGGTCCTGAAGCTTTTCTTTCACTACCCTATGTTTCTGCTCATGTGTTAACATCTGTATGTGCCAGGCATAAGCCCAAGCATGTGTGTTTGTGGCCTGGGAGTCCTGCATGTACCTGTGTGTGTGTAAATGTCTGTCTGCTGCTTACTTAAGGACTTACTGCTACTTGCAAGCACTAAGGAGCACGTTTCCAAACCCAACGTCTCGGGGTGAATTGCTCGCGCACTCTGCTCAACATAGCAAGTCCCAGGAGCAAACGGAGCTGCAGGCTGAAATCTACTGCTTTAAAACCTTTCCCACCCCCCATACCCACATCCTTCTAGCTTGACCCACCAATCCATGTGCTCCAGACAGGTTTCACTGTACCATACCATTACTCACATCAAATGGCAATAAGTCTCTAAGGTCCTGTCCCACTGATTATCATGTTTACATACGCCAGCTCTGAATGCTGTTTTATTAGGGAAAGACGCATGTTTTGTGAGTATCTTCATCAGGCATTTTAAGGACAAGTTGTGCCTGGATTTCACAGCTTCCACGCTATGCCTCTTGCACAGGCTGCTTGGGGGATTTATGATGTTCCCTACGAGGCGGTCTCAAGGGAGAGAAAGGTCCCTTTTTAGGGGCTTGAAAGTCAGCCTGGCACTGTCTGCCCGCTGTGCACTGATCTCTGTGCCTGCCCGAGGGAGCTCTTGACCCTTTTGGCTCCCACGTGCCCCACATGAGGCTGTGAATGCACCAAGCTGCACGGGCTGCAACAGTAAGAAACAGCACCCGGTTGCTCTACAGTCTTATTTTGGCCCGTCGTGCCTGTAGTGGCCCAGAGGAGCACGTCAGGGGACACCAGAGGACACCAGCTGCTACCCAGGTCACGCTCTTGGCTCTGCCTTTCACCAGCCACATGCATGGACCCACATCCCTGGGGATTTCACTGTTACTACATAGGAATAAGAAATGCTTAAAGCTGACCCCAGGATTCAATATAGACAATTCCCACAGCTCTAGAAGGTATTTTGTCTCATGCATTGGAGCAGTGGCCAGCTCAGCTGTTTGATTAACGTTTGCACCCCTTTTGATTTTCACAAGTGGAGAGGAGATCCGAGCGGACACTACCCAACTAGTCTAGCCGGAGTGGGACAGTGTCAGAGGCTTTGGTTCGCTTGCCACGAGGGAGGCCTCCGTGTTTCCTCATGCCAGTGTATTAAAGCCCTGCTTGCATAAAGGAGACATGGCATTTTCTTGGGAATCCTCTCTGCTAAGAATATCCTCTATTTATATATTCCCCAATGAGGGGGTGGATGGGAAGCAGGGCAGTGAACTGAATGTACTTGGAAGATGTCTGTGATCATTACTATAGAGCTGCGGCTGGCATGAGTAATCATGTCTGATTACCGCATTAATTATAGACTCGGGGGCAGGTTCTGGCTGGTCACCCCTCACCGGCAGTACCCGCTGCTCAGAACTACTGCGCTGCCTGCAGCTGCCTCCAGCTGCTGGCACTTCCCGCACGGGAACGCAGGTCCGGGTCAGCCCAGGTGGACAGCTTATGGTCACACGGACCCACATGTGTGCAGAAGTTCGAAGCTCCCTGATTTCCCCAGTCTCCTTAAACCACCCACCGCCCATACTG
The DNA here is from genome assembly GCA_032275445.1 of Crypturellus soui. Lineage (NCBI taxonomy): Eukaryota > Metazoa > Chordata > Aves > Tinamiformes > Tinamidae > Crypturellus > Crypturellus soui. The sequence continues at coordinate 274,645 of JAUBNY010000188.1, forward strand.
TGTCTCTGAGGAATGCCAGCACTGACGTCATTTGCAGGAGAAGTGCCATTTGGCACATCACCGGGTGCTGTCATTTGGCCCAGGGGTCAAGAGGCAGGAGTTTCCCAGGGTAAGGGCACTCTCCCCAGCACCTTGTTCTCCCTACAAAACCCGCTGTTGCAGTCTCATCCCATCAGCCATGGGGTGCATTCCCATGTGTGACAACTCAGGGGATGTCAGGCCTCAGTCTTAACCCACCAGGTAAGACAGGTCAGCTCGAGGACAAATCTGTCTTTTCCATCAACTGCAGAAAGAATCCTGTAACCAGCTGATACTGGCATCTGATGTCTGCTTATGATCTGCCCGAGGAATTCATGGTTCTGTGTTTGGGCCTCATGTATCTGTTGCTAGGAGGGAGGATGTCTTCTGTACACCTATATGTGGCCAGCCTGTCAGCCCTGAGCAGATCCTGTTTGCCCAGAACAAAAGGTCAGGCAAAACCTTGGCAAGAGGAGGTTTTGCGGCTCCCTCGCACAAGGCTGGCACGTGGGCACGGCTGCAGCAGTGGAAAGAAGCAACATCGGAGAGGCTTGTTTTTCTGTGGCGGGACAGTTACCATTAGAGTGTCTAAAGACAAAAGGTGAAGCAGAAGATAGAAATGAATCCTCCTCAAGCTGAGAATCAGAAAAACAAGGAGAGCTTTGGACAGCAAAGGAACATGGAGAGCCTGAAACAGGACACAGAGCATCTACAGTGCCTACAGGACTCGGCTCTATATCCCCGTGCAGCCACATGCCCTCTCCACTGGTGAGTAGTAGGGTGCTGAAGGAGTACACAAGGCCCAGAATAAAACTGCTACGATACTTCTGTGTGCACTGCCCAGCCTTGGGGTCTGCTGAATGAAACGTTATCGTTGGGCCCTCATTTCTAGTAGTTCCAATGATTTTTACTTCCTGGATACACTTGTTTTTTGAAGTCGGTTTGGCCTCACCGTATTCTGTGCTAAAGAGTTTCATGAAGAATTATGAGTCGTGTGAAAAAGTACTTCCTTCTGTTTGTTTTAATCTGCTACCTGACCATTTCATGGAGTGCCTCCTTGTTCCTGAGCAATGAGAAGCAAAGACTGATTGTTCCCTATCCACCTTTGTCAGACTGCCCAGGACTGCTGTATATCTCCTTTATCACCCTGCTCAGATGTCTCCTAGAGAGGGTCCAGCAAGAGTGACAAAGATGATTAAGGGACTGGAGCATCTGTCATATGAAGAAAGACTAAGCGAGCTGGGCCTGTTTAGCCTAGAGAAGAGAAGGCTGAGAGGGGATCAGATCAATGTGTATAAGTACCTGAGGGGAGGATGTAGAGAAGATGGTGCCAAACTCTTCTTGGTGGTGGCCACAGGACAAGGGGTAATGGGTACAAATTAAAACACAGGAAATTCCATCTCCATGTGAGGAAGAACTTCCTTCCTGTGAGGGTGCCTGAGCCCTGGCACAGGCTGCCCAGAGAGGCTGAGGAGGCTCCTGCTCTGGAGATCTTCAAACCCGCCTGGATGCCGTCCTGTGCCCCTGCTCTGGGTGTCCCTGCTGGAGCAGGGGTTGGACTGGATGATCTCTAGAAGTCCCTTCCAACCTCAGCCATTCTGGGATTCTGTGTAACAAGGTCAAAACAAACAAAACACCTATTCAGGCTGAAGTGCCCTTGTCTATTTAAAGGTTCCTGTGCACACCATTAAATTCCTGTGGTCATGCTGGTTGCAGTTTTCTAGTTTGTTTTGTTTTGTTTTGTTTTTTGAAGTATTCTGAGAGGCTGGGGGGAGAAGGGGACAGAAATATGCACAACGGGCAATATAGGATGAGGGGAGTGCTGTGGCCTCACCATGGCAGAGCTGCATCTTCTGTTTTGTTCCCAGTTCCTTCCCTAATCATTCCTCCAATCTGATTCCCTTTCTTGCTCCCCACTGAGTTGATGTTTTCCATGACCTAGCCCAAGAACCCCAGATCTCTTCCCTCAGTGGTAATTAATAATTTAGAGCCCAGTGCTCAGTTAGCAGGGAGTCAAACCACTGCATTTTTTTCATTCTGTTCCACTTAGGGCTCAGATGTGACTGAAGTTATTCTCGCTTGGTTCCAAGCTAACAGTAGTTCGTTTGCTGTTTCCATGCGCCGCAGCGGACTGAGTCATGCGAGATGCCGCAGCACGGGGCTCCTGCCGAGCACGGGCACGGGCTGCCACGGCTCGTCCCTCTCCCGCAGCCCTGGCACCTCAGTCCCACCACAACTTCTCTCATGCCCCACGCCCTGCACTCGGAAAACGAGTTTATTCCTATTTTCATTGCCTATCCTTTAAATAAAAATCAGCTAATAAAGAACTGTCCACTTCCAGGAGGCTCCCCATCGGTTCATGAAGCATGACCATAGCCACATGGACTCTTTCCTGTTATATCCATTAGATCACAAATAAACAAATTTCCACTTATTCTGAACTTTATAGTAATTTCTGCCAGTTTATACCATACACGTTCACCCATGTGCCGATCCCATTGACAATTAGAGCCCATTCTACAGTATCAGCACCGTTGCTGCTGAGCCAAACCTGTGCATCGCAGTTAGCCATTCCCCAATTTAACTTAAAAATTAAGCAGCATTTTGACAAACAATATCTACACTTTAAAATTTTGCACTGGCTTCATTGCTAATCTATTGTGCTTTTTTCTTATTCTCACGCTCATTTTGTGTAAAGGATGGACACAGTAGGGGAAATGTCCTTCCCTTTCCAGGGAACACTAGTGCAAATACTCCATGGAGCCACTTAGCTCCTGCACTACAATGTTATCTTCCTTGACTCTTCATAAACAGATCTGAACCATGGCCTGCACACTTTCTGATAGACTTCCTAGTACTCATGCCTTGAGAAAGCTGTTATTATTTACTTTTATGCTTTTAGCAATTTTCCCTCTCTCAGAAAAAATGAGATCTGTTCTTATTTTGGGTATTACCTCTAAATCAACAGAGCTTACACTGTGCTCTATCTTCCTTCTTTGGAAATTATTTCAATTTTGATGGATATCTCTTTTCTTCTTATAGCCTCTTTCACTACTAAGCATGACAGTTTTTTTCCTTCATGTTTTAGCACATTTTTGATTGGTTGTGTATATTTATTCTGAGCTTCTAATACTTAGTCTTTAAACAGTTTTTATGCTTTCTATAAATATTTTACCCATGTATTTTTCTTTTGAATTCCTTTTTAACCATTTTTTTGTATTTTTATCTTGTTTCTGTTCTTTCTGTTCTTAAAATTAAACTTTGGGAAGGATTTATTTGTTTCTTTTTCTTTTCTTTCCTCTCAGAGCCCTACAAGGATTTAGCTTTTGGAGGAAGTTGTCCCCTAAATTGCACTGGTGGCTCCATGGGAATAAGGAGAAGCAGTCTGGAGGAACCCACCTGATAGTCAATAGCACAGGCCATGGTTTGGCCGGGGGCAGTAAGTATTTAATTTATATTAAATAATTAAGTAATTTATGAGTCCAGCCATTGCCATGTCTCTGTCCGGGTATACATCTGTGCACGGGTCTGGCAGGAGGTTTTCAGGCAGTGGGCAGAGACTCTTGGAGATGTGGCTATTTGCTAAATAACATAATTAATAAGTAAAATCTTCAGGGACTCTTCTCTGTCCCTAAGTGCAACTGAAGACACAGTTTGTTTCTACCCCTCACACTCTTTTCCACAAAACTATGGGACCCCCTCAAGTAGAGCAAAAAGCACTACCGGGGGGAGCTGGCTATGAGCTCTCCTAGCCCCAGGCTGTCCAGGAGAGCCGTGACTGCCCAAGCCAGACCTGCACTAGGGAACCTGCTAAGAGCTGGACAACCTGGATGACCACAGAAATGGTCTGAAATGGAGCCCGAGCTCCTGTGGCGCAAGATATTCCCAAACCTTTTAGAAAAGCTCATGCAGCCCTTCCCACAACTCCAGCAATTTTTATGAGGGCAGGTTGTTTGCAACAGACAAATTCAAGCCAGGATGTCCTGCTCTTAGCTGTGCTTTTCAGGTAATGTCACCAGCCTGGCATCTGCATTGTGCCTCCATCAGAGGAAAAGCAAAAATCAGTGCTTTGCAGCTCTGAATCATGAATCATGGCAGGGGGCCTGGATACATTCCCTCTGGTGTACAGAAGAGAAAGCGTCCGTTACCAGTGTGCAATCCCCTTGGGATATCTCATCTGCAGAGGTGCAGGCTCCTCTTCTCTGCCCAGAGCAAGGCCATGCTGCGCACCCCCGGCAGGTTGTGGCACTGTCCTGCTCCACGAGAGAGGTTGTGGAGTCTTCTTCTCTGGAGATCTTCAAAACCCGCTTGGACACAGTCCTATGCCATGTGCTCTAGATGACTCTCTGTGTGCAGGGGGTTGGACTAGATGACCTCTGGAGGTCCCTTCCAACCTTCAGCATTCCATGATTCTATGAAACAGGCCATCTCCTGAGTGTACCTGTGAAGGGGAGGCCGCAACCGTCATCCTGTCCCTGTCGGCAGAGCCCTTGGCACAGTGTGACGGGTTCATAGCGACAGCCACCGCGATGAGAGGAGAGAATCCATCTCATCGCTCTTGCAGTCAGATGCAGATAGCTTTGCAGGAATGGCTT
>JAUBNY010000188.1:448189-465679 GCA_032275445.1 Crypturellus soui
TGTGTGTGCAGGGGGGTTGGACTAGGTGACCTCTGGAGGTCCCTTCCAACCTTAGGCATTCTGTGATTCTGTGATTTGGATGGGGCTTCTCTTGCCATCCCTGTTATTTAGGAGGGGTAGTTGTGAGGATCTGACAGCTTATGGTCTTTTATCTCCCTTTCCTAGATGTTGCTGCTTTCTATAATTCATCTTTGCTGTTTGTCTTGCTTACTCCTTAATAAGAAATCTAATTTTTAATTCTTACTATTCCTAATAGTTAAAATATTTACCACGCTACTCATGAGTCCTCAGAGGTTCTTTCATCTCAAAGCAATGCATGTTCTCAGCGTGCTGTATAGATGCAGGAAAAAAGGAAATGGAGACTAATTTAGGGTATTTGTAACACAAAAAAGCAGTAGGTTGGCTGGTCCCTCTGTCTCTCAGCACAGTGCCGGTTAATGGTTATATTTTGCAGGCTGAAGACTGCTGTAGTGGGATTCTAATAATTTGTTACGGCACGGCTCCCTGTTGGCATATCTTATGCATCACCCTTATTTAGAATTTCAATACTTGCTTTAGAGTAGAGAAAAAAGATCACTGAATACAAGAAATTACTGTGTGATTAGAAGTGCGTTTCTGCAGAGAGGAGCTTCCATACTTTCTCTCCAGCACGTTAGGATTATCTTTGCCTTAAAAGCAGGTTTTCCTCCCGCACCACCTGCAGCTGATACCCAGTCACAGTGAAGGATGGAGAGCAACGAAGAGGTCAAAGCCAAGTGGTCCCTGGGACAGCAGCAAAGCATCCCAGCCCTCACTTTTTTCCAGTTTGTTTCCAACACAAGGCCATTTGTCATTTGCACTCCCAAATCTGCTTTGTTGGTTGATTTTTGTTTTGTGATTTGTTTGTTTGTTTTGTTTTAAGGTTTCACAGATCTGGACCGTTTTTGCGATCAAAGGCTTCTTTGTGGGTAGGCTCTAATACTTACCCCACAATTCATGCAAAATCCCCTCTCAAAGGTGCATTTTCAGCCCTGCTATTTTGGTAGCATGGTGCAACTGAGAACTTTGTATCTTTAATAAAATGTCCTTAAAGTGTCTGTCTGCACAGACAGACCAGCTCCTCCAGCTGGATTCACCCAGACACTTATTACACCTGTGCACCATACCATTAGCCTTCTTGATATATCCTAAAGTTTGTTCTTGAAATTATCACTGTGCTTGTAATTAAAAATATATAAAATCTGCAGTAACTTCTTTCCACTGCAGATAAAAAGGAAGAGTACTCACAACCTGAAGGGGGAATGGATTTAGAGGTATTTAGCCTCTAGTTCTCTCATCTTGGATGTGAAATACGGCACTAGGGAACTATTTGGATCCCTTGACTCTGCTTGTTTCCAAACCTTTTAATGCCTGAGCCTTTTTAAAGAAGTGGGATTTTGATAAAGCAAATGGAAATCTTTGGGGGGATTAGTGGTACTCCACTGGAATACACTTGCAAAACTGACTATTTTAAGTGATTTTTTTTTCTCCTCAGTGCAATGGGTAATGACATCGTTCTCGGTGTGCAGCAGTGGGGGTGGATGGTGGGGTAGAGCCTTGCAGATCGAGCCAATATACCTCGGAGAGCTTCACTGACTACAGCGAAGTCATGCTCAGAACCTGGCTCGGAGCTCTCACATGCACGTTTGGAGCAGTAAATGAACAGCTCTTGTCATCACAAATACTAAGCACCTTCCACTCTCCTTTATTTGCCTGGGAAATTTGGTAGCTTGCACTGTGGGGAAGCAAGATGGATGTAGAAGCAAGTTGCGTACTCACATTTACACTCCAAATGTGTAGCTATTTTTGTATGTTACTATAGAGCCTATCTGCCAGTATAGGACCGTACTGTACCTGTGATCTCTTCTTGATAGGCTTATAGGTATTCACTGATCAGATCTCACATGTGTAATGGCGTGGTCATATATCTGAACATATTTATATAGATATATTCATACACGTGAGAAGACAAAAGACTATTAGTGTTATTAATCCTAAGCCAGTCAGAGACTCTTTTGAGTTCTCTAAGCTAATGGAGAACTATAGATATCCTTAGTATAATCCTTTTCATTTTTGAGTTTGTTTCTAGTGCTTAGCTCAAATAGTGTTAATTTACAGTCATTTAGTCTTAAACAATTTGGGTACAGATAAAATGGATAAAATGGATTATTACCTTTATTTGTCTTATCTCAAAAGTAAAATATTCCAAGAACTCATGGGAGCAGTTCATTTGTTTTAGACCAAAGTGTGAGCAGCTCTGTTCAAGCTCTTTGTTTATTTTTTTCCTATTGAATGAGGAGCACTGTAAGGTCCCAGTGGGAGCTGTGATGGAGCTCGGCTAACCTAGCCTCTCAGGTTGCTGATGGTCTCTTTCAAGGGAGTAGGCACACTTGCCACACTTGAAAGTCCTGCAAGCTGAGGCCATGGCAGGGATGTCTGTCCCTCAACAAGTCAGATACCATTTTTTCCATTATAAACATTCAAAAGTTTTATTTTGAGTAGGGATTTCCTTAAATACTGCTATATCCTCCTTTCTTTCATGTGCAGCGCCTCAATGAAAACCTGAGGAAGCTCACAGCCAAGTTTGAGAAGGCCACTTCAGACAAACTCAAATGTCAGCAAGAAGCTGAAGCTACAGCGTGTACCATCTCCCTTGCAAATCGTCTGGTGAGTATCAGCAGATGGAACTTTAACTGTATGAATGGGAGTTGTCAGGTGCCACTGAGATGCAAACTGTAATGTGCACAGTACATTACATCCTCTAATTTTTTAGAATACATTATATTTCCTGCATTGCAGCAAGTTCTAGTAATGAAAGTGATTTTGCATTGGCTGTTTTCATAGATCTGGTAAGCTCTGTATTTATTTACAGAGAACTGCCTGACTGTAGTCTCCTCGCAGCTCTCATCTTTCTGTTACTTAATTGCATGGTCAAATATTGTTGGGTTAAAAGTATGTGACCCAAAGATTGTCTCTTTAAAATGTGGGAAAGAGCTTGTCACAGCAATTGCAGGGTTTAAAATCACAAAAAAAATGTGAAAGGAGGGGAAAAAAAAAAAAGTATGTGTCCCTGTTATCAGTGCATCGATATACATCATGGTCTGTTGTATCTTCAAACTATGGAGTCTCCTAGCCCTGTGCTGGGGCAATGCCTGTTTCACAGATAAGAGACTAAGAGATAACAGCTTCTGTTTGTGCTGTCCTGTTAGCACCAGCTCACAACCTATTCTCTCCCTTTACTGCTTTATATTTTGGGTTTTGCTCTGGCTGCAGTCTGGAGCGAGACAGCTCTGTCTCGGGCAAGGAATCAAGGGTTTGAGGAGCATCTCTTCTATGTGAGCTCTGCACATTGCCCTCTTGTTGCTAAAGCTATTTCTGCTGGCATGGCTGGTGGCAAAATACAAAAGCATTTCTAGATGTAATGCTGAAGGCAGATTTTTCTACTCATTTGACCAGATTTTGGCTGTGTTGGACAGGAATTTGTGTGAAAAGTTGTCATCCATCCTCATGGAGTCTGTAATGATAGAGAGAAAAGATAGCCAAGCAGTTAAGTTTTTGAGCAGCACATTGGAATTTGTGTTCAGTTCTCCATTTTCTGCCCTCAGACCTTCTTATATGATGTTCAGCAAATTGTTTTAGCCTGGATTTTCAAAGCAATTTGCATTTCTGGAGGTTTTTAAAAGAATCTGGGTACCTGAAAAAAGCTGCTTCTATTGGTGCATCTTAGTGCTCCTGAAAAATGTGTCTGCAAAAACTCCATGTGCTTCCTTTGGAAAACAGGAGCACCTCGGTAGCAGACAGCAGCTTTACAGGCTAATGCAGACAGGACTGTGATACACTCAGATATCAGGAGTCAAAGACAAACAGCAGATAAGTCCCTTCCTGTACTGATTTAGATCTCTTACGCAACCAGAGAATAAGTTTTAGGTTTTCATGTTCTCCAGGTTAAATCTCACTGAATGCTCCCAAAGCCTTTAATTAAAATGAGAAAGTAGCATTTTCATTTGAAAGAGCAGTTTACATTTCTAGGGAGATTTTGCAGCATGACTGTTTCCTTGTGTCTTTCTGCAACTGAACAAAATCCCATTTAACTCTAGCACGTGATGTGGAGGTAGACTGCGGTTCTGAGACATTTATAAATCAGTAAATGAGAAATACAGAAAGAAAATGTTTCATGAAAAAAACAGCATAGAAATAATGGTTTGATTTTTTTTTCCATATATATCTATTTTTTACACTAAAGATAGCTCAATTTCATCTTTGTTGATATCACTGTAACAAACAGAAGCTGAATTCTTGGAGATACATGATTGGAATGCATATTCTTGTCTTAAAATGTAAGTCTTCATTCAGGCGTAATTTTGATAAGGAAATACCTTATGCTTTTTGGGGAGAGAGAAGGGACTTCATTATACTGCCAAAATTGTCCTTGAAAAATAAAATAAGAAAATATTTTTAGTGAGATGGATTGTCACATTGCATATATTCCATCATAAGGAACATATAGTTTAATAATCTACTGAAAGAAGGAATTTTGGGTCTGAAATGAAGATAAGACATTGAAACTAAATTTTAGAAACACCTTTTTTTTGACTGGAATTAAGATTTTCCTGATAATATATGTGTCTACCTGTAGTTTGATAGTACTGTGTTTTGTGGACAGCACAGTCTGGGAAGCAACAATTCGGGGAGTATTTTTGCCTTTAAGCATATTCATTACCTTATCAATTAACTGGTCACAAGCTTGGGGTCAACACATGCATAAAAGCAGTATTTGTTTAAGTATTTTACTGGTGCTGGAGCCAGTTTAACTGTGAAATAATCTACCAAGTATTTCATTATATAGAAATATTATTGGTGAATTACTTCATATAACAGTTTAGCTCCTCTGTCTTTAAAAGCTCTGTATTTCCTTTCTTTTAAAATGCTTTCGATGACCTGTGACCAGTTTTCAAAGAATATCCTCATTATAAGGGCAGTGCAATGAAGTCTCCCTGTTGGATGTTATGGTAACAAGCATAAAAATCCTGAAGTCATCAAAGCAATCCCGAAACAATTAAGCACAAACTGCTTTTTGCACCACACTCCTCTGGTGCTGTGCAACACAAATATTGCACTGTTCTTTCTTTCCACCAGTAGATGACACTGAACATTCCTACATTTATTTCAGTATTTTATACCAAAATGAGAATGTTCAGATGATTAGGTTTCAAATCTCTTGTTGAAACTGCTCCTAGAGAAGCATGTAGAAAATTGTTAAAGGAAACAGGAGGATTCATTAACATCTGGCCTGATCTTTGCATTAAGAGAACTTCATGGAATAGACTCGTTTGAGGCAGATATAGGACATTATGCGGGTTTAGGCTTTGCATTTTTAAATAAGATTGTTATTTTTCAATGCTACTGGTCATTACTGAGATTTAGAAGCCATTTTCATTTAAATTGAATTCAGACTTCTGTTCAAGTACATTGTTCATTCAAGTACATGTTCATTGCCATATTGGGGACTGATTTGTCACAGCCTCCAATGCTCAGGAAGGTGATGCCCAGAGAAACTGTTTTGGAGCGCATTTTTGCTCTGTGTTTGAAAGCCTGGAGAGTTCCCCCAAGCTGTATCCTCTGTGTGCACAGCTGAGAAAAGCTTCATTTTCTGTGTAATCTGTCACTGTTGCCTTCTTCCACCCGCTTCCCAGGCTGGTACCAAGACCTCATCCTCCCTAGCATGAGGTGGAAATTCCTCTTCACTTCTTCATTCAGGGGGAAAAAAAAAAAAAAAGTGACTCTGGGTAAATGCCCTTCTGAGGCAAGTGAAAAGACCCAGCAGCTCCTGCCTGCACTGTCTGAATCACCTTAGGGCAGGACGAGAAGTCAAGTTAGGAGGCAAATCTCTGTTCCTTCATCCAGGATCATACAGCTCTGGAGCATCATAAACTGGCATAGTCTTTGCAGTGATTGGGAAGATGAGCCCTGGCTGGATTTTGCTGTAAAAACAGTGTATTTCATATTGATTTTGAGCTGGCAAATATCATCTGCCTGGGTAAATTCTTCAGCCTGACAGCCAAAACCATTGATAACAGATTAGATGCTGAGAGTTTAGGGAAGCCAATGTCAGCCCTGTGTTTTTATAGAAGAAAGGAGGATAGAGTGGGATATTTTGGATTCTATTTCTGTCTCTGGCTTGCTGAGGGATATATGTACACATACAAAACATAATGGAAACCAACCTGCTGCTCCAAAGAATGTACAGCCTAAAAGAGGCCATGACAGCTAACAGGGGAAGAAAAATAGATATGCAACCTATTTACTGTCTGCTGCTGTGATATCTCCAAATGCAGGGGTTAAAAAGATATCTGAATGATACTTGAAACTTTCCTAATACTGCAAATAAGGTGCACAAATTATCTTTCTGCAGTTCCTTCCTTTCCAGCCCTGTGCAGCAGTGCCAGGAAAAATCTGGAAATGATTAAAAGACTCAGCAGTACATGTGTATGACCTACCTGGGAGCCTTTCCCGCAGGGGCTCTCTCTGCTAACATTGTCTTAAGACTAGAACTTATATCAAGGGACTGTCCTTCATCTCTCCAACCTCAGGCTCAGAACAAGGGTATGTTGGATGGAAGTGTTTTATCTCTTGCTACCATAATGAGGGCTCTGACTTCCCTCTTGCAAAAATACTTTTTGCAATGTACCTGGAGGTGCATTGCAGCGACAACCGCTGGAGCGAGCTGTCCTGCTCCTGGAGTGAATTAAGCACCAGGTCCTGCAGGCAGCATTAGCCACTGTCACACAAAGTTGTTCAAACTAAATCCGGCCACTCTGTCTCATTACACTTGGGAGAGGAGAGCAGGCTGTCAGAGCAGACTTGCGTCTGCAGTGGAAACCCCTGAATAAATGACCCTGCTGTTCCCATATGGAGCTTTAGTGGAAGGAGGAATTTGGCTTTTGCCAGCTGTGATTCAGCTGTAAAGAGAGGAAGGTCCCTGTGCTCCCTCGTATTGACAGGGAGCTCTGAGACGTGGCCGGGGACAATGGCCAGAGTCCCTGCTTCCTGTGGCACATATGGAAAAAGATGAAAGGGCAATAGGGTTCGGATCAGGGCAATCTAAAAGCCTGGGCAAGGTCAGGGGTGTTTCTGCTGGTGGAACAGTTCCATGAAGCTTCTGGGGAGAGGAGGGTGCAGGAGGCCAGTCCACAGGAAGGCAGCTGTCCGCAGCCTGCAGCAGAGATGCTAGCTGCAGTGTTTGCATCATAGTGTACTAGTGATGCTGTTTATTTATTTATCAATGAAATCCTGTTGTTCTTGTCAGCGGATGGAGAGCAAAGCTGGAGGAGTGGTGACGGGTCCCAGCTCATCCCACCTCCTCCCCAACCCTGCCCTGGGATCTGTTTGTTGTTTGCCTCTCTATGGGTTCATTGAAGGACCAGGCATCTCTGCAGGTAGCAGCGACCAAACTCTTGTTGTGAAGCTGCTAGCAGGGTCCTAGCTGAAGAAGCTCCACATGATCAGTTGTAAATGCAGACCAGAACAAGTTGTGTCATTGCTGTCAAAAATGGCTCAGTTTTACAAGGCTAAAAGAACCCATCCCAGTTAACTGCTTTGCAGGGCACAGCTTCTTCCATGTCATCTCTGGGTTTGATCTAGGAAGAGATCCTGGCAGCCCTTGCTGATGTGCAGTTCATTAGACATCTACAATATGTCACCTGTGTGACTGTGGGCAGACCAACAGAAAGAAAATAGAGGTTGTATGAAGAATATGTTTATTAAATTCAGCCACTGGCTACTTGGGGTTGAAAAGTGAACCAAGGGAGATGAAGGCAAACCTAAATTTGCATTCACTCTTGCCTTCATTTTAATTTGGCATACCATGAAGGTGACCTAGGAAACCAGCTTCAGGATCCAAGGGGCCAGAACCAGGTAATGTTTAGTGATCTGTGAACCAGAAAAGGGAATGCAGTAAATGGGAGTATTTGTGGGTTGATACATGTTAATGTTGCAGATGACAGTGATGGTAAATGCAAAATAATGCACGCAAGGAAAATGAACCCTAATTATGCATTTACATCGATAGACTCTATGGACTATTATCACTTAGAGAAGAGCTCTTGGAGTTGGTTTAGAGAGTTCTCAGAAGCAGCAGTGTAGTGCTCAGCTGGAGATAAAAAGGCAAACTGAATATTAGGAATTAGTAGGAAAAGGTTGGGAAAGAAAGATTAAACGATCATTATATCACTCTGAATCTGTGGTGTCCCTGTACCTTGCACTGCACACAGTGCTGGTTAGCCCATCTCAGAAGGCTGTAGGTGACCTAGAAAAGTACAAAGAAGTCTATATCAGCTTTGATTTGTGAAGAGAGGAAATAGATTATGACTCTTTGGTTTGGAAAAGAGACGGTGTATGGACGGGTATGACAGAGCCTATAAAATCATGAATGATATGCAGAAGGTGAATAGGGAATGATTGTTCACTATCCCTTATTACCAAAGAGCTAGAAGTAATCAAATGCAATGGTTTTAAATTCACTGCTTGCTTAATAAAAAGAATTCCAATGAGTTCTAGAGTCTCTTGATGAAGACGTTAGGGATTTCTTTAAGACACTAAAACTGTCAGTAGTCTGTGACCCATGTGAGGGAAAAAAAAATTAATGAAGAAAAGACCACCAGGATTTAAGGATGAAAATACACTGAAAGAAATTAATTAGGAATAAGTAGAGTGGTATTAAAAATAGATCAGCAAAGACTTTGTAGTCTTTTAGGCTGATTACTATGGGGATGATATGAGAACTGACCTTCTCAAGGAGACAGGAGAGAAGACCTATAGGTTTAAAAGAAGTAAAGTAAAGATGGTGGAAGTGAACTACAAGATTAAAGCTAATCTAGATATGGTCCTAAAATTAAAGTGTAATGCTTTATTTCAGTTTCAGCTAGCAGGCATAAGAACAGTTAGGCAGAACAAGATCAGGTTCTGTCTAGTTCCCAAACTAATGTCTTACCAAGAGCAGAGCAGGAAAGACCAAGAGCAGAGCAGGTAACTGAATGCCCTCGAGTGTTTCTTGTCTTCTTATGTTGCATTTCAGTGAGCACGGGAGCATGTGTAAGGCAAACCATAAGATGGAGAAAACGAAAATAAAGGAAATTCATACAAATGAAGAGGAGCATAATTATAGTTGAAATAACTGGATGACCTGGAAATAGGAATAGTAATGAAATACAAATCATTAATACAAGGTGCTGCCATGTAATTATGAACTAATAGTAGACATTTGCATCTAAAATTAGGAGCTTATTGGTCAGCGACCGCTGAGGACCACTTGGACGTGTTTGGAGAGGCTTTGCCTCACTAGTGGCACAGCTGTAAGAAAGACATATTGGAACAGGTTTATGACAGGGCTTGAGGATGAAGAGGGGAATAGAAAATCAGCATCTTCTTTGTCTTAGAGGGAGTTAAACTGCTTAGAAGGCAGTTTTCCTCAGTTTCTTAGAAATGGTCGGCTTTGTCAGGGCAGGAAGGCCACCAGGGATATTTTGCTGGTATTTATTAGTTCTTCTGTTCATCAGAATAAATGAAGTGGAAAAAGTGGTGAGTAAGCAGGTTGCATAGTTTAAGAATATGAATACAGGAAAAAGATAAAGACTGTCTACAAAGAATTGTAGAAATAATGTTAAATGATGGAGGAATAAAATACCAGGAGAAATGCAGGATAGATAAATGCAATGTAGACTGGAAAAAATAGTTCTCACTTTACATAAAGAGTGAAAGATACTGAGCTGGTTATCATACAGGAATTAAGTGTTGGAGTTACAGTTCTGTGATTGTGAGCACTGCGTTCCCAGAGGAAAAAAAAAATCAAACTCAAATCCCAAACTGAAATTGAGTGTTAGGGTTTATTGGCTAAAGAAGAGAGAACAAAACAAAAAAGAAAAAAACACAAGCTTAATATATAAATCCAACCTGAATAAATTTTGAAAATGCAACTGTTCAAAATATGTCTGTCCCCTCTGCTACCTCAAAAAGATATAACAGAATTGGAAATGATGCAGAAAAGGTAACAATAAGCAGAAACTGGATGATAAAGATTGCATCATCTGATAAAGGTAAAGATTGCAAGGACAATCAAAAGGCCTCTGTAAGACTGAAGTTCTTCAGTCTTGAAAGGAGACAGTGAAAATGGTAGCAAGGGCTTTGAAATGAAAGAGATGTATGGAGAAGGTGAAACTTAAATGATCACTCACTGTTTTTACATTGTGAGAATGGTACTGGCACAGGGAAAGGTCAGGCAGCACACAAAAGGAAGAAATTTTTATGCAAGCTATAGTTAACTGTGGATTCTAGGCCACAAGATGCTGTAGATGCTGGAAGATGAGATGGTTTCCGCAGGGACCTGAGCTCTGTCATGAAGAAAAAATCGAGCAGTGACTATCAAACACAAAGTCATAATCTCTGTTTCAGAAAGTCCTTAAACGTGGAGCTGCTGGAAGCTAGGAGGCTCCAGGAGGAGCCTATTGCCATATGCTGCCCTGTGTGTTCTTCACAAGTCGTTTGCTAATCACTGCTGTCAGCACGCAGGATGCCGAGGGCGGGAGACCTTGGGCATGACCCAGTACAGCTGTTCCCGTGCTTATATATTTCACAGTGAAGCTGGAGGAACTTTCTTAATGTGTCAGAATGCATCCCCAAGAAAACACTTGGTGTCTATAAAGGCATCTGGAGGTAAACATGAGGGAAGAGGAGAGGTATTTAAGCTAGAGAATCAATGCACCAGAGTTAATGGTATAAGCTGGCCAAGAGTAAACTTAAATTGGAAATTAAAATAAGTCTCCTAACAACCAAAAAGCAGTAAGATTCTTCTAGGAACAGAGCAAGTGGGAATGTACAATGGTGTCATGACAGTTTAATTCAGAAAGGATTTGAAGGAAATTACAGAATGTGTTGTCTTTCTGTCCTGAGGTCCTACACTCTGCAAATCAGTCCAATATAGCAAAATAATCCAAATGGAAGAGAATTAATTTTTCCAGCTGTTTGTGAGGCATATCACTGGGATATGTATTAGATCAGATCATATTGAACAATTTTCTGATGACCCAGGAGAAGGCACCAGTGTCATAATAATTAAATTTTATTGGAGCTCTGTAATTGGGGAAGTTTGCAGGAGGTTCTAGACTGTTTTTGTTTTTCTCCTCATAAGAAGTGAGAAATAGCCATAAGCACATGGTAGAACAGTAGAAAGTGTTAGGTGGCAGCTTATTGATAGAGGCCTGTAGATAGGATCAATCTGTAAACTGTATTCAGAGAAGCCTTGCATCAGGAGAGTGATTTATGACATAAACTTCAGCACTGTAAATATCAAAATATATGAGGTCAACTTAAAACACTTCTGGGTTCTCCAGGCTTGTGTACCTGAAGGATACACTACATTCAGATTTTCAAGCTGTGTTTCTCAGTTACTAAGACTAAAATCTTCTTGAAAATTAATAAAAAAGGTTCTCTTGTAGGGTGTCTTATAACCACATGAGTGCAGGAATTAGGGATGAGTAAGATACCAGAAAGTATCAGTGGTCAAAAAGGAGTTAGCAGTGCATGTAGAGATGTCTCCTACTGCTTATGAAAAATGTTCATGAGCAATTTCTTGCAAGCGATATTAGTGAAAAGAAAAACAACCAAAGAGGACTGTGATCACACATAAAATGGCAAACTGCCACGTAACTGGGATAATAAAAAATTACATGGAGTAACCAAAGGTTGTGAGTGTTGGAGAGGAATGCTCGAGTGGTGGGAGAGATTTTAGCGAGGTGTGAATCTGTGGCAATATGGCAATTACCATTCGTATAAAGATGCAGAATTTTGATACAGGCGTTCTTATGCACATTCATGGTAGAGCAGTGATAGATCATCACTTGATGATTTTCAAATGAGGTATGAAGCAGGCAATTCAGATTGGTTTGCATAGCCAGTCTTTCAGTGAACAGGAGCAGGAGTTTAGCAAAGTAATATTTACCATCCTCACGTTCTAAACTTTAGCAAATGACATTTAAATCTACAATGAGGACGTACAAAGAGGCTGGATTGTACTGTTTGAAGAACCACTGTAATAACTAATTTCACTTGGGAAATTCTAGGTCAGGGGCCTGGCCTCTGAGAATGTGAGATGGGCCGAAGCCATAAAAGATTTCAAACGGCAACAGAGCACCTTGTGTGGGGATGTCTTACTGACCACGGCCTTTGTCTCCTACCTGGGATACTTCACCAGGAAATACAGGCAAGATCTCATGGATGGACTCTGGAAGCCCTATTTGCACCAGCTGAAAGTAAGCCCTGCTTCTTCAGAAAAAACAATCATTATCTTCCGTGTTATTACAGGGACATAAATTCTGGTGTCCACAGGAGACCTTCTCTTGAAGCCCTGCTGTGTTGGGGTGAGCAGGAGGACACAGTCACACTTCATTCACTGTTTGTGATTTCTTGCTCCTTGGTAGACCTAAAAAGACTCCAGATACTCCTTCATGCTGGACATGAGTTCCCTTCTTCCTGGCCCTGCCTCTCAGCAGGTTTCAGTGATGTTTTACTGCTCAGATTGGGTGCAGACAGACATATTTCAAACTTACTTAACTAAGCTTCAATAATTTTTACCAGTTCCCCTCATGTATTGATAAATCCAAGTGCTCAGACTCCTGCCGGATGGAGCTTGCTGTGCATCAATACCTAATGGAGCATTTAACGAGGATTGTAAATCCTGGTTAAAAAAAAAGCCAAGAGATTTTAAATAAGGCCATAACTAGACAGCCTGTTGAATGCTACCTAA
Source organism: Crypturellus soui (assembly GCA_032275445.1). Lineage (NCBI taxonomy): Eukaryota > Metazoa > Chordata > Aves > Tinamiformes > Tinamidae > Crypturellus > Crypturellus soui. The sequence goes on from JAUBNY010000188.1 coordinate 461,004, forward strand.
ACCAGAAAGCTGAGAAAAGCGGCAGGTTCCAAGGGATGGGAGAGAAGAGAAAAAAAATGCATTTTTTTAATACTAAACCAAGAACATAGTTTTTATTAAAAAAAAAGGCTTCAAAAAATGGCCTGACTCATGCTTAGAATTTTCAAGGAAGTGCCTGTTTTCCCTTTCAAAATCTGAAGGCCTCTTCTCTTCAGACGACTGTCACAGATAACTTAGTGGTTGTCACGTCCAGAAGTGGCCTCCCATGTCAGAGAAGTGTTTCTAGAACTGCTAATGCCACTTTGCAGCACAACAGCAGGCTTATGAGGGTGTTAATTATATTCTTCAAAGCTGTCATTTCAAAGACTCTGTGCACTGCAAAGTGTGATCTGAACCTGTTCTGCAGGGTTGAGACGGTTTTGTGTGCTTAGTACACTGCAGGCAAAAATTTGTGTGTTTTCTATATAATTTATGTTTTTTCGCAACAGGAGTGGGAGAGCTTTTAATACTGGATCAAAACTATCCTGTAAAATGGCAAAGCACTGATAGATAAGACTGCTCAGTTTTTAATTACGCTGAATTTTCTTGAATTGGTCTTTGGAATATATTTCAGACGGTTCTCACAGCTTTGTACTGGCACACCAGGAGACATTTCTGCTTTCCTTCCAGATCCCCATCCCCGTAACTCCGTCGTTGGACCCTCTGAGCATGCTGACAGACGATGCTGACGTAGCGGCTTGGCAGAATGAGGGCCTGCCGGCTGATCGGATGTCCACGGAAAATGCCACCATCCTCACAAACTGTGAACGCTGGCCCCTCATGGTGGATCCCCAGCTCCAGGGTGTCAAATGGATCAAAACCAAGTATGGTGAAGATCTCCGAGTGATCCGGATTGGGCAGAAGGGGTAAATATGAGCCTTATGCCATAATAATACCTTCTCATGCCTGTCTGTCATCTTGGATGAATAGAATATGTTTGACTGCAGCCATCTGAGCAAATTACATTGAGGAGAACTCTCAAATGTATTTGTACATTAGCTGTTTATTCATTACCAAAATGATAGAGATTTCTCATTAAATAGAGGGGCTGTTTAGTGCTTGGTCAAGTTACCATAGCAACTCCTCTAAAACAGAAAATGAAAAGAGGGATCTGCTGGGGGCTGAGCTCCATGTAGGATTATGGCATCATCCTTCGGGCTCACGTTAATGTGTTGTCACCCGACTCGATTTCAACGGGGTGGGTGAGTAGGACTGAGAAGGAGAGAGTCCTTCTCAGAGGTGAGGCTGATTTGAGGGTCACCGTGCCCTGAAGACCAGCCAGGCTAGCTGACTCATGAGGACTCACTGCTGGCATGGAATGGACCCATAGTCACATCCCCATTTGGGCCTGTGCCCTAAGATTTGTTAGTCATTCAGAGCAAAACATCTGCAACAGCTGAGAGTGATGCAAAAACTCAAGAGTGCATGTAGATTTGGGGATGTCTGGCTCACTCTGTGTTAGAACACTTGTTTTCACTGGCATCTTGTTGTGCCTTTGAGGTCAGCTGCTGTCATTCTCTCTAAATTCATATAAAATATTTTGGGCCTCAGAAGAAAGTGGTTGATGATCAGAGACAGGGTTCATATTTTTTCAACATATTCCTCTAAAGGTAAACTTTAAAACTATTTGTTCTGAACTTCTCTCATTTCCTTCTATAGTTACTGAAAAAACCTGGCCCCCTTTGAGGGGGGCTGAACCCCCCTCATACAGCTGAACCAGTCTTGGAAACTTATTATATGATGGGTTCAAACACCTCTTGAGGGTAAGGGGATCTGTCTGGCTTAGTCCAGGAACCTAAGTTATAGACAGATGAATAAGTTGGGGTAATTACTGTGACAGTGTAACCATGTCTAGAGAGCGTCAACGCTGCCCATCCAAAGCTATTCACTCCTTTTTGCAAAAAGCAAGTTATGTGAAGTACAGAGAGCACAGGCACCTGACCGTGCCCGTCCCAAGAGAAAGCATCCTGATGCAGAGCAACCTTGCTTTGAAGTTAAGGTGCGCTGGGGTCAAATTACCTGGTGAAAAATTAAATTGATGTCACTCCATCCTAATCTCTGAACTCGAAACCTGTTCTTTCTTTTGTGCAAGCTAATCTGTAGCATCTTATCCAGCTTGTGCTGTTCACTGCTGCCCATGTTCTAGTTGCCCTTGAGAGGTCTGAGATCGGACTCTGTCTTTGCCCAGACTGATAGTGCTACTTCCCACCTCGCAGGCAGTTTCTTGCCGACTCTTCCTCTCTTGCACGTTCTGGTTTGTGTGTGGAGCTGCTGTGGCTTCCTCTAACTCCTGTGTGCTCACTCTGGTGCCTCCTTCCCATTTCCATAGGTATTTGGACACGATGGAACGAGCCGTTGCTGCGGGAGAATTGGTTTTGATTGAAAATCTGGAGGAATTTGTGGATCCAGTTTTGGGGCCCTTACTGGGTCGAGAAACAATCAAGAAGGGAAGGTGAGCTCCTGGGAGACCGAATAGCATGGATGCCTCCATAAGTGCCATGCTCTTCTCTGCCCCTTCCATGGTCAACAGATCCTTTATGCTGCTGTGCCCTCTTTCTCTGACCTCAATTTGTGCGTATGTGCATATTCTCATATAACAACACTAACAACCTACCTTTAGAAGGAGAGAATATTTTAAATCAAGCGGTCATGGGTAATTCAGTCATAAGATGGGTTTGATATAAACCTAGTTTGTTTTTTCTCTTTATTTTGTTGGACAGAGCAATTCAAATCTTGTGCAGAGAGATGTGTAATTCTTCCCTTTGTATAGTGTCCTTGGTGTCTGTAATTGGTTATCTTGATGCTAAATTATTACCAAAGTGTCTATTGTGAAGAAAATATAACCTTCCATTTTAGCAAACGCCCTACCCTGTTTAGGAATTGGCAGATTTAAGTAAGTATTTCTCACTGCGGGGAAGCTCTTGGTGTCAGTGTGGAGGAGTTTGAGAGAAGGGCAACAAGTGAGTTTACTTTTCTTCCTGTATGCAAGCAAAATGATTACATTTTTAGAATGTGCTCAAGTAGTGTCAACAAATAAAACTATATTCAGTGGTCTGTACTGAACTTGATTCAGAAACTCTTTTGATGTTATTTCACTAGCTGGCACATACTGGAGTCGTCGTCCTTTAGAAGGGTATGTGTCTTTCAGATTTTTAAAGTCTTTGCTGCTAATAGCTGTACAGCAAAGAGGAGCACAGCATGGGCTGACCCTTGGGACTGCAGTGGCTCTCACTACAGTCCTGCTTTTGACTTTGACCATTAAAAATAAATAAATAAAAATTTCTATTAAGCCCTGGATTTCATATTCCTTAAATTTCTCAGAAATCATTTTCTTGTGATTGAACTCTCATAAAATATCCTAGGACACTGTAAACTTCTGGGAAAGGCAGACTGTCCAGATGTGTTGCAAGGGAAGGAATCATGAGATATGTGGCTGTGCCTGGTTTGCAGCTATGAGAGTAAAAGGAAAGAAGCATTTCAAAGGGAATGATATTCCCAAATGCAGGGAATAAAAACATTTCAAAATCAAGCAGAAGTGTTGTGACACTTCAGTCCCCTTGTAGTGGAAAAATTGGATTGTTCCCTTTTGGGACTCTGTTCTCCTTTCTTCTCATGTAACCTATGTTACTTAAGAAAGGAAAAATAAGCCAAATATTAAAGAGAACACTGGTATTGATTGGACTTCATTTTTGTTGTTTTTGTTGTTGTTGTTTGTTTGGGTTTTTGTTTTGTTTTGTTTTCCTTTGACTTCGTGTTTTCCAGGACAATTTAAAGCCCCAGTTCTTCATTTCAGACCTTAGTTCTTCATTTATATAGGCAGAAGCCAGTAGTCTCGTGGCTGGAGTCTCTTGAAGTCAAGGCTCTGGGCACTATTTTTGGGTTCTCTCATGAGCTGCTCATATTTCATGATCTCTGTGTCTCAGTTTTCATCTGTAAAAAACGCAATAGTGACAGATATGACAGATATGACCAAAAAGGCCAGTGTCACGCCAGTCTTCAAAAAAGGCGAGAAGGAGGACCCGGGCAACTACAGGCCGGTCAGCCTCACCTCTGTACCTGGAAAAGTGATGGAATGACTCATACTGGCCATTGTCTCCAGGCGCACAGAGGACAAGAAGGTGCTCAGGACTAGTCACCATGGATTCACCAAGGGGAAATCATGCTTGACTAATCTGATAGCCTTCTATGATGGGATAACCAGCTGGACAGATGAGGGGAGAGCGGCGGATGTCATCTACCTTGACTTCACCAAGGCTTCACACCGTCCCTCACAACATCCTTCTAGACAAACTCTGGAGGTGTGGGATGGATGAGTGGTTGGTGAGATGGATTGGCAACTGGCTACATGGCAGAGCTCAGAGAGTGATGATCAGTGGTGCAGAGTCTAGTTGAAGGCCTGTGTGGAGCGGTGTCCCCCAGGGCTCAGTCCTTGGTCCAGTCCCGTTCAGTTTGTTCATCAATGACCTGGATGAAGGCACAGAGTGCTCCCTCAGCAAGTTTGCAGATGATACGAAGCTGGGAGGCACCCCAGAGGGCTGCGCTGCCATCCAGAGGGACCTGGACAGACTGGACATCTGGGCGGAGAGAAACCTCATGAAGTTCAACAAGGCCAAGTGCACGGTCCTGCACCTGGGGAGAAATAACCCCAGACACCAGTA
>JAUBNY010000188.1:465779-478068 GCA_032275445.1 Crypturellus soui
TTTATGTCTGACTAGAAAATGTATTGATATTCCTATACAGATTCTGATCCCATCTATGCACAGGTACATAACAGTGGAGCTGCTTCAGTGTGAGCATCACTGCAGCTCACACGAGTACTGACGTGTGTAGGGCAAACCTGAAGGAGATTTACCCCGGGGTATCTCCAGTTTCTCTTTTCCATTGGTTCCTATGGGTTTTGCCATACTTATGTGAAGAATATTTTAGTCCTTGAGGTTCATCCTTCCTGCTTTATGAAATACAGGCTAGGTATCAGAAAAGCAGAATAGGAAGAAAATAGACTTTCCTGAGTAATCTTATCTCCCACAAATGTCTGGGAGTCACTCTTCTAAGTCAGCTTCATCGCTGAAGCTCCATATGATCACGGAGGCAGCCTAGTTTGCATCAGAAACCAAGGCAATTTCAGTTGTGGCTAATTAAAATCTCAGTGCCAAGTTTTTTATTTTATTTATTTCTTTCCTTCATGTAACTTCAGCTTTAGAAAGAATGTGGCCTACATGGATAAGAAAGGATGATTCATGGTTCAAGCTGATCACAGCATATCATAACCATGAGGTTTCTCCATCAGGTAGAGCTGAAATTCAGGGGCAACACATTGACTGTTTTATCTTAAATCACAAATATTTCAAGCGTGTCCAATTTTAAATACTCTTTGCATTAAAAATGATTTCTGTCCTGAGAATACAGTCGTCTGCTAATAGATTCTTTGGCTTATGGGTATTTAGGCAGAAATACCTTGGAAGAGATCTGAGCACATGCATCCTTTACTCATTTCAGGTACATTAAGATTGGCGACAAGGAGTGTGACTTCAACCCTGCTTTCCGTCTGATTCTTCACACGAAGCTGGCGAACCCCCACTTCCAGCCGGAGCTGCAGGCCCAGTGCACCCTCATCAACTTCACCGTCACGCGGGACGGCCTGGAGGAGCAGCTGCTCGCAGCCGTGGTGAACCTGGAAAGACCCGACTTGGAGCAGCTCAAGGTCGGTAGCTGGGGGTTTACACTGGGAGGCGGTATAAATATTTCTAAAAACCAAAAATAATATAAATATTTAAAAATAAATATAATTTCATGCTCAAGGGTGCAAAATTATTCAGATCACTATAAAAACAGGAGATTTTCCTTGAATTATATATAATGAGTTTTTGTTTCTTTCATCTGTCTTCTAAATATTTTGGGCATACTTAAATTGCAACTTCAAGTGTTTTCTCCATAACAGCCTCTTTCTTTTCCTATCCCTTTTGGGAATGGAAACAGACATTCTCATTATATCATTTTTCTCTAGACTTAACAGATTTAATTTTGGAAGTAGGATTAGCGTCACTTTAGGCATTTATGGTATAGGATCCCACTGTAAACATTGTGTGGCTAGAAATGATTTTTTTCTAATATAGTTCTTCCTCCCACTTGTTTATAACCAGCCAAAATTATTGTTGGCTTTTTGTTTTTGTCTTGAGCTGAGTTGTAAGTTGCTGTAAGTTGCTATAAGTATGGCTTCAGTTTCAAGATAACTTTTTAAATAAAATTCCCTCTTCTAAAGGCATCTTTGGCACATTAAAAAAATAGATATATTACTAAATATTTACTGAGAGTGGGAATAAATTTATATCTCATGTTCAGCCAGGCCAGTCTTGTAGTAATCTCTTCCTTTAATGAGGTTCTCAAACACATTAGCTGTGAAGCCTTAATGATGCATTTAGTTTTAAATGGACTCATGTGCTAACAAGCCAAAGGATGGGATATAAATGTGTTACGTGCCCATGCCTATCTAGCTAGGACAGTGAGAGACCTAAATCCTCTTGATCGAACAATATGTTCATCAGCAGATTGTAGATGCTGCAAACAGACACCTGTCTCTACTGGTTTATGCTAGATGGGGTTGGATAGGGCGATTGAGATTAAGTTAGTGGTGTCATTAAGTGAAGTTTAGGAGTGTCCTTCAGTCTCAACAGCTTTACTGTTCATGGCTGTTGTCACTCAGAGAAAGATGAATTCAGTATCATCAGCTAAACTATTAGTGGCTAAAATTAGTGGCTGCCACACTTGCAGCCCTTAGAAGAGGAACTGTGTTAGAGAATGGTAAAAATAATGTGAATTAGCGATTATATATTTTAAAATCCTTGCTTATTCTGGACCTGTGAAGAAGGAAGATTGTGACAGGGCATCAGGGAGGTCTGGGGATTGCCCCCAGATGCTGCTCCTGCCAGTTGTGCCACCAGCAGCAGGAGATACGGGGCTGGAGTCTGGCTTCAGATACCACAGAATGGATACAGATTGGTGTGAAATGTAGTCGTCTTTTCCCTTCAAAATATCTGAGACTCCCATAATCAAGATAATGTTGGAGCCCACAATATCTCCTCTCTCTTATGCTGTTTCCCTCTCCCTAGAAATCCAAAGACACCAAAGAGATTAAAAGAAAAAAACAAAACCCAAACCATAGCCTGCTATTTGAGATTTTCCCCTGGATGGGGAAGAGCTGGCCCAGTCGTTTCCCTGCTGGGAAAGACTCCCCACAGAGACTTTTCTTCCTGGACGCAGAATGGGCATTTGCCCCTTCACCTCCCCAGGGGTCACAGATATTTTTCTTCAGGTGGAGAATGGGTAGTAAATCTTAAGGCCTGTGTTGGTGTCAGAACTTGTGCCCAGGATGTGTATGACCTTTGCATGCATCTGTCTGCTTGTGAGAGATTTGTGGTCCATGACTCTCGTCTCCCAAGAGCGGGTACAGCTGATTTGGCTGCAGAAGGCGAACCAGGAGGCTTCAGTCTTGGAGTTCAGGAGACATCAAGTCTCATTAGCAGAGGAAGAAAATTTTTATTTATTTGTTTATTTTAAACCTAAGTGGTAGGTTTGGGCATTATACAGAGAATGTGAGCGGGGATCAGCTCCAACTACAACTGTTCTGACCTGTATGGATGACCCTGATGAGGTGGCACTCCTCTGTCCGTGCTCTATGCCATTGTTTCTTCCCTGATATAATAGGCATGACAAATATATTAATTTGTTCTTAGAGTGGTTAATAACCTAATTGATCAAACATCATTTGTCCAAATAACACTTATAATGATAGGGAAAAGTCTCATACAGTTAAAACTGTTACACAACGATACAGCTCACTAATAATTACTAATGTCCACCTTGGTCTTTGAGGTTGTGCTCACCCTCCTGGCATCCCAATGATCTATAGCTTCAGCATTCCTCAGGCACGGCTGGGGATGGGATGAGTACAAGTCATCAGCATCCTTCTCTTCTCTAGGAAAAGTTTGAGGTCCCTGGGGAGGTCCCTTCCTCCTCCTCAGTCTTGGCATCCATCTAGGGACATTATTACATGTTTTCTCAACACAGTTCTCAAGGTGGCTGCTCTGTCGCTACTGACAGAGACTGACAGTTTGTAGATATATCAGTGAAGAAAGTGAACAGCAGAGAAAGTCCAGGAAAAGGCAGCAGGCTCCCAACAGTTCAGTATCTGAGCTGGGAAAGAGTGAATCCTCACCACACTGACCTCCAGCTCTATTTCATTTTTGGGAGGGAATGAAGATTTGAAAGCCCTCAGAGTAGTAACCCATTTCCTGGGATTCACACAGCCATGTATCAGCTGTGAAATAAGAGATAATGAGCTCCAGTGCAGAAATGAGAAATGATGACCTTGCTGCTGCTGCAAACAATAGCATGATAAAGCCGCAACAGATGCGGGATGCTGTGGGGAATACGGCATTGTCCCTGCTCCGGAGGGCGGGCTGCAGCGATTGAGTGGTGATTACGAGCTATTGGAGCACAAACCACACACATCCTCATTAATAACTGCAGGGCTTACAATCCGTGGTCTGAAATAATAGCTTGCAAAATGTCATTTTCGAGGCATGCCATGCTTGAATGATGGGAACACACGCAAAATTAGCCATGTTAGTTTTCGGTTTCAAGACTTGTAAAATATTTACCGCCATGGGCAAACTCCTGTGTGTAATGCCTAAGGAATAGGTCCTTAAAAGCCAGTATTTATGGATGAAATACCAGTAAACTGCATGCTTCAGTGCACTTTCTGCTGGAGACTTGGCTTGACATTAACATGAAGTGAGTGTGTGTGTGGCAAGTATGTGAAATTTCAGCCCAGTTATTGAAAGATGAGTTGCTAATGAGCTAGTTAATCTGCTTGAAAACCTCTGACAACAGAACAAATACTGCCACCCCCTCCCCATCTTCCCCAGTCTGTTTCTTCCTCAGTGGAAGAAACACAGGGAAGTTGGACATGTCCCAGGGACCTGTGGGTCCAGGTTTTCCAGAAGCTGCCTTGGGATCATTAAATCACTTGGCTTCTGACACTGATTCTGTCACATGACAGTCAACATGGCCTAGGACCTGTTTTAATTCCGCTCTCTTCTACTTCACAGACTTGGCATATTTTCATAGAGCTGAAAAACACCCTTTTGCAAGTTATTTGAGTCATTCTGTTGTGTCACTTAAATAAAATCTGGGGATTTAAAACTCGGTATGTCATACAGCAGTGTTTCCCATACTGGGGTGTTAGTGATTGGATTCATTTATGTACAGAAGTCATTCAGGCTTATACCTTAGCAGCATCCAAGGCAGATGCGCTGCTTTACCACAGGATGTTTTCTGTGATAATGCTAAAAATAGGCATTCAGAATAAGACCACATAGTGGAATAATATAATGTACCTGCAATCCAAGAAAGATGCAGCCTCCCCGAGCAAACAGAGAGAATAGGACAATCACATTTTCCCAGGGGAAAACCTATTTTCAAGGATGTGTTCAGAAAGGAGACAGATGAGAGTCTTTAGTTCTACCATGAACAGTGTTAATCACTGGTAGTTCTGCAGAAGAGACAGAAACAGAGTAAGTTACTGGGAAGAAGAGAGGGAAGCCTTGTCTTGCAGAATGAAAACTGGAAGAATTTGCACCATAATTTAGAAGATCTGCCCTTGAAACAAGACAGTTGCTGGTCTGTATCTGCCTGGCTGTCTTTTCACTAAAATTGCAGTGAAGTGAAGACTGTCTTTGCCTGGACAGCTTCTAGCACAGGGGACCACTGACCCAAGGAGCATCTCAAGGCCAGAATACAAGTGGGAGCAATCAAGGAAGACTTTGACTTTGCTTGGAGCTCTAAGCCAGCAAGAATCAGCTATGGGTTGTGCTTAGCCCTGGTCCAAGGAGAATGGGTTGTCGCTTTCAGCACTGGCTTTTAGCTCAGTGCTCTTCATTGCTGGTGTGATTGGGACTGCGTTTCTGGGAAGGGCAGAGGTTCCCAGGAGGAGGGCAGGCAGACGTGTTTATCCTCAGCCTTCCTGCGTAGGACCATCCAGAATGACTCAAGCCTGAAAAACAGACGTTTCTGAGAAGGAGGCACAGGATGTGTGTGAGAGGTAGTTTCCTCCTGAATCATTTTTATCATTTATTACATTCCTAAAGGGACGGCTTATTCATCCTGGCACTGTCAAGGTTTCTCTGAGTGAATGGTGAATTGGATAAGGAGAGATCCCGGGAGTTCTGCTCTGATTCCTGTGCATGAACAGGAGTTGGTCTGTGAGCAGTGCTGGATAGTGTCAAATGGTCAATTAGAAGCTCCTTCCCATATAGAGATGATTAATCCTTATCACTCTTTTTTGGCTAAAACTTTGTGAATTCATTATTTGCAGTCAGACCTCACAAAGCAACAGAATGGATTCAAAATCACCTTGAAAATGTTAGAGGACAACTTGCTCTCCCGGCTGTCTTCGGCATCTGGGAACTTCCTGGGAGACACAGCGTTGGTGGAGAACTTGGAGATCACTAAACAGACAGCTGCAGAAATTGAAGAGAAGGTAAAAAGACAAAGTGAGAGCCCAGAGAAAAGCCTGCCTGTGATGTTATCTTTAAAGATTTGTTGGTGAAACATAGCTTCTTTAATATGCTCATCTCTACTTATTCTGCTGCACAGAGAGTAGAAAGCAGCATAAATTGAAGCACTCTCCATTCTGGCCAGTTTCAAACGATTTAATTCTTTTGAGCTAGTGTATGTTAAATGGCCTATTTAAGACCACGAGAAAATGGCAGTGCCTAATGCAAAGCTAATAAAATTTACACACTGTATCAAGGCTGCTTTAAACTATTCCAGTATAACACAGTGGCCTTTTATTTTTTCCTTGAATTAATTCTGAATATATCACACTTCCTCAATTAAGCTTGATTTTAGTAGTGACAGGGGACTGGAATCTGTTGAGTATGTGATCTAGAGTAAATCTGCAAAAATTCGAGTATTTCCTACCCTTCGGTTCCTTAGGTTGTAAATCAGCTTTTTCATTAGCTCTGAAGTGTCAGTATTGTCACTGCCCAGTTTGCCTTGCTGGCTGCGCTGTGGCTAGTAAACACATCTCTGCTCTCACTTACGGGATGACAGAAGTGTGGCTGTGACACCAGGACCACAACCGGGTCCTTCTATAGCCATCCTTGACTACATCCCCCCCCAGTCCTTATCCTTATAGCCTGGCCCTTGGCCTTCTCCAGCATGATGACCTGTGCTGCTCAATGATGAGTATCTGTATTCAACACCAGAATTAGGTGGGCGATTCATGGAGGTGCTTGTTTTTCTCTTCTGATTGTAAGCAATGCTCTCCCACAGCTGTTAGCGCTGTTGGTCTTTTAGAAATATCAACTCAGCCTTGGACAAGGTAGGGGAAGGAGATGGCACTGGGCTGTGGAAGGTAGAAAGGTGCCTTGCCTGGCTACATAGGAAATGGCTTCTCCTTGCTGGATGTTTCTGTTCTACAATAGCGACACATCTAGAAATGCAGGAACGTTTGGTATTGTGCATAGCTATAATTGTGGAATGGCTGTGAAGAAACACACACCTCTGCTTATGAGTTGGGCTAGGGCCTACAGAAAGTGCCCTGTGCCTGAAACCTGATTGCAGGAGCCTTTGAAGACATTCCTTGAAGGGAAGCTAGAAGTTATGAAATAATGGGATGTCAGGATGTTGGCTGTGTATAACAGGCTGAGACCTTAGTGAAAAGACTTGCTAATGCCCCAGCTAGATATATCCTCACTAGCTGAGGTGGTGGCCTAGGGAGCCTCGTGTTAGGCATTTTTGTGTGGGTCATGTCATGCTCTGCAGCTTGTTCGGCCTGTGCTGAGCCTTTTTCTGCCATGTCCTCGTTGCATGGTTCACTGAGCCAGCTGTATCAGCGCTAGCATGGGGACACCTACCTGCTCCACAAGACATTTCTGAGCCAGAGCCTCAGATAATCCCCGTGAGGCTCGAGGATGTCATTTTGTGCCACTGAAGTAGAATGAAAGAACGAACTTCAACAGGACAGAGACGATAATGGGGCAGTGTAACTGCCAGAAGGATTTTTATCCATCATAGCAGTTAGGCAGACACCTGGCTAGCAAGGTAAAGGTGCATTAAATGTTGGGGAAGGAAAGCAGCAAATGGCTGTCAATGACCCATTCCCAGCCCTGGGACATGTGTTCCCTCCTTGGCCTGACGTCTCGGCCGATGTTAGCCCTGCACCAGGCTGCAGGCGGTCTGGGGCCTCGCTGTTCCCACCTCTCCGAAGTGAGAAAGATGGACTCAATTTAAAAAGATGTTTTTGCAGTTGTCTTGACCCTGCGTTTTCCTCACAGGTCCAGGAATCCAAGGTGACAGAAACAAAGATTAATGAGGCCAGGGAGCACTACCGGCCTGCAGCGGCGCGGGCCTCCCTGCTGTACTTCACAATGAACGAGCTCCGTGCCATCCACCCCATGTACCAGTTCTCCCTGAAGGTACTGTCCCCACAGGGACCTCCCTGCTGTGCCTGTGCTAGCTGCACTGCTTCTTTCTCTTACTAAGGTAAAAAAAGGTTCTTCTTGGCCTTCCTGAGATTTTTGAAGCTCTGTTCCCAAGCTAATCCTTTCTGTAGCTTGGGTTTTATGGAAAAGTGTCCTGTAATTAATTTTTTTTAGTATATCCACTTCCCATATATTACCTGTAATATGGTCTGTGGTAGTGCTTGAAATGGAATAAAACCTTGTCTTGTGCTTGATGGTTTCAGTGCTGCCATCAGCAGAAGAAAGGGTGTTTCAACAGTGCCTGGTGAGTTTAAGATCAGTCTGAACATAAGGAAGGGTTTCTCTCTGTTATATACCAAGTGTGGGCTGGAGTCTGTGTCCTCATATCTAAATTTGTCCATCATTCCCATTGCAAGTGGTCAGGTTGGAGTTAGATTAAAGGAGCCTTATTTAACTCTTCTTTCTTTCCCTTTTGTTTATCTCAAGTCTTGTGGAAAGTTATGGCTTACCACAGAGGTGCATTAACGTTCTTTATTGCTAAAAAACAAAGAAGCTTTTTTAGTATTTTTTTTCCTTTTGCAAGGCAAAACTCTGCAAGCAGTTTATCTCCTCCATATTCACAACCTTCTTGGCCTAGCAGAACAAGATTAGTGATGGATTTAAAAGACATCATCTGGGGAAAGCGCCAGCAAACTGTTTTTTTTTCATCTAGTTTACATATTTACGCACAGAGATTTTACACAGCATTTGGAGTAATGCTTTGCTCCATCACTTAATCTTTTCTTTATATTTACATCAGTTCTGTATCTGTGATGTCATCAGACTCATAACAACTGCACAGGTATTTTGTAAATTCAGGATTTGCCTCCGCACTTAAAAATGATCAAAACCCTTGATATTGAAACAGTTCTAATTTTCCAAATACGTCAATATTAAAACATCTCGTCACAATCTAAACACTTCCTATCCAACTGAGAGCACATCATTAGGGGATTTATTACTACCTTCTACACAAAAGGCAAATCATTCCTGCTTCCATCACTCCAAAGAAGTTTCCTAAGCAGCTGGGATCCTTCCTACCTTACAGTTAACTGTAATTGCAGTTACCTGAGCTCTTCAGGTAGTCCAGGGTATGGTGTGAACTCCAGCCTACGCTTGGGACTGGTGTCCTTTTATGCTTGGCATGAGAGGAAAAGCAATATGGGTATGACATGAACCCACACCACTGTCAGAGTGGGCTTGTGCACCCACTCATCTACAGTGTGGAGGAGTCCTGACGCACAAACTGTGTTTCACGTGCTCTTCTCACAATGGCATATGACCATCAAACAGTTAAGCAAAGCTATAGTCTTTTGTATAAGTGTCCTTAGGTTAGATGGTAAGGTGGGATTTATGGATGTGTCACACCTTGAAATGTGGGTACCAGCCCTTCCCTGCACAGCAGTGTTCACTCCATAGCACAGGGACATCTAAAGTGCGAAGCTAGGACAGATCTATCTCCTTTGGAGAACATTTCCTCTTGGAGAGGATCCTGGAGATCATATCCAAGATTACAGATTGATTAAAGTTTTAATTATTATTCTTCCTAGAGATGGGCTGAACTGCTCAAATCACAGGGCAGCAGAGCTGCTGGGAATCCAGCAGCTTTTATGGGAATGAGGCCATGATTTTCTATGTTTCTTGACTATCTTTTAAATACCTGTATTCCCCTTTTTTGCTGGTCTGAGTGGACTGGGACTCCATTTGACAAACTGGAGAAGTTAGATCTTTAAGAGTGAAATACATACCTATTAGTACATTCATAGTTATTTTGTTGTTATTTTTTATTTATTCATCACTTAATCAGTTGGTTTTTGTTTTGTGGCTGTTTTGGGGGTTTTGTGGCAGTTTTTTGTTTATTTTTTTTTAAGGACATCTACTGCAAGCTCCTTAGGCAGGTTCTCTCTTTCTGTGCTCTACATGTACTGCCCAAAACAATGTAGAAATCTTGTGGTCCCTAAATTGTTTCTAGGATCCTGTTGTGGTAAAAAAGAGTGCACATGATCCTTTGCCTAGATAAAATAACGGTCCTGTCCAGGAAAGATCCAAGGGCCTTCCTTGGTCATTATTGAAGAGTTACAGTTCTAATATTTCAATAAAGGAAAGACCTTTCTTATCTTAGAGATTTTGGGGAATGGAGGGTTAAATGAGATGACGTCTTAGTCTAGGATATCTTCCAGACAGTTTCTTACCTTGCCAAGTGACCTGGAAAAAATAACAGAAGCAAGAACATCATTTTGAGCTGCATCCACAAAGATACAGACATTTCCTTTTGATATCTACGACTCATATGCAGAGATAATTTAACCAGGGAAGTGTGCTGAATATCTTTCTGGCAAGGATGCCCTTTGGAAGATTCATTCCATATACATACATAATAGATACAGGCACATCTGAGGTTTCACCTTTAATCTACCTAATTTGTATTTTGTTTGTTTTATGTTTTCCAGTTAGCATTAATAATACGTATAAATACATAGGAAATTATCTGATGAAATGTTTTTATCTGATGAATTGTGATGACAGATCGTAAAACATTGTGTAAAGATGCACAGACATGATTTTAAAATACTTACCACACAGCTAAAAACCCAGTATAAATTAGTGTTCACAAGATTTATATGTGATTCTGCAGCATGTTTTAAAACAATTTAAAGAAATGTAAGTTGGAAAATCCATTCTGCAATATTTAATAATGCAGTAGATATCAGAGTTACTTTGATTTGTTGAGACATCATTCTCCTATTGTAGAATCCTGAAAATAACCCTTTGTAACAAAGCCATGCCTCGACTGGTTGGTGTTATTAATTTGTATTGGCCTGGTTATTTTCTATTAGCTGGGTTCCAATGTACGGAGCCTTTGCATTGCTAATGAAGATTCAGGCTTGTGGGTTTTTTTCGGATGCATTTGATAATTTCCTAACGGGTTTTCTTCAGCCCGTTCTGAAAGTTTTAAAGTCTTTTCTCGTTTAGATCAGAAATATTTTTGCAAGAATCCAAAGTATCTTATATAATATCGTCTTTCTCAATGCACGAACCCATCCCTGAGGGTACTTCAATGGTTAAGCTCATTTCCACTTATATTATCCAGACAGTAAAATACTTACTGGACTTTTTAACACTTAGGGGAATTGCTTTCATCTATGTAATACCAACATTTGAAAAACAAGAGGTATGCTTTCTGTCTGGAACACCAGTGTCCTTTATGTACCTCAAGGTTGCACAAAACATGGACTATGATCCTTATGTGGGAAGATACCTGCTCTGAGAAACACTACCTGTAGCTATTCTGTCTTCATTCAGTTTGCCTGTCTCTACAGTCCCTTCCCAGTCCCAGGCAAAGGACAGTGTCATGGGGAATGTCATCATTGCTTGTCTCTGGACTCATTAGCAACTCAAAGCTAAGGTCAGGTCTCCAGAGTTATTGCCCTGTTTGCCTGCTTGGCATTTGGGGTTGCTTATGACCGGACAGGTAAAATATACAAGTTGGCTTCACTGCAACATTTCTGGTGATACCTACAAGCATGAAAAGAGCAGCCAGAAAACATCCATGTTTATCCATGTCTGCCCACGTAGGCATTCAGCGTGGTGTTTCGGAAAGCCGTTGAACGGGCCCCTCCAGATGAGAACCTTGAAGTGCGAGTGCTGAACCTCCTCGACAGCATCACCTTCTCCGTGTTCCAGTACACAACCCGGGGCCTGTTTGAATGTGATAAACTGACCTACACAGCTCAAGTTACTTTCCAGGTAAACACCATCCTTTTGTGTAATTTGTGTGCAATGATCTATTTTACAGGCAAAGGTATCGTCATACAGAGAGAGCTCAAACTGTCACAACTGTGTCCTGGGCATCAATGCAACTGAAACAAGGGCTTTGAACTGATTTTCTTCTCTGTCTCTTTTGCTCATAGTCATGGAGGGTGTTTTTCTAAACTGACAAACAGTTGTTTTAGCATAGTAATACCTGCATGCAAGAGCTAAAGATGAGAAAAGGAAGCAAATTCCTTGACGTGCAGAATACAGAAATGAACTAAGTTTAATGATCAAGCTAACCTTAATCCCGTGCTTGACCTGATGTTTTTAACTCTACATAACAAAACATTATATACAAAATAAGTGAGCTTTGCAAAATCTAGAAGATACTAGGACAAGTAAACCTGTAACTCTAACATGAATTTTTAGTTAATAATCTCTTTCTGCATGTAGAAATTAACTTATGTTTTGCAGAGTCACTCCTAATTCTGACCCATAAGAAATCTACACATTCTCCTATATTTGTCTAAGTAAAACATTATAGTAGCACACACTGTAGTTGAAAATGTTCATAATACGTTGTAAATAGTTAACAGCTCATTTTAAGCTTTCAGGAGAGCAGCTTCAACAATTCCAGTGAGTGGTGGGAGCCAGGTGATGAGTCACAGGATTCTGCTGTTGATCCGAGTAGCTCATTGCCATCATTGGTGGT
>JAUBNY010000188.1:487819-498249 GCA_032275445.1 Crypturellus soui
TTTGCTAGACAAAGTCACAGCTAACCTGATCCAGTATTATCTTTAATCCTGCTCTAGGTGCAGATTTGGACTAACGATTTCCAGAGGTTTCTTCCAGCCTTTTCTTCCTTGATTCTGTGAATCTGTGTTCAGCAGACGCACTGTGTTGATGGCTCGCACTGGGACTAGCGATGAGACTTCCTTCCTTCTTTCTGTCATCTGCTGGCATTTTCACTTCTAACTCATTTGTCATAAGGAGCCTCTTTTTCTCACTGATTTCCTTCCCTGGTTCGTTTTTGAAGTTCCTGCTCTCTAAAGAAATTCTGTCTATTAGAAAGGCTGAAGGTATAACTGCTATCATCTTACCACTGGAAAGTCTTTGCAGAGGGAAAAGCATGTTTTTATGCTCCCCCATCATTTTTAGAAAAAAATGGTCTTCAACAGCATCTGCCTCTCTCACTAGAGTACCATATTCATAAGAATATCTCAGCCGTTCTCTCGGGGCATTTGCATGACTTTAAAAGACTTTTGGCAAGTACATATTTTTTCAGTTGATCTGAACCAGGTGTGACACCAATGCTTTTCAAAGAGCTTTCCCAGTTGCTTTGGATAGCAGTGCTATATGAATTGTAAACTGGAACATGAATGGTGTGGAACACCTCTATATGTCAGCAAGCTTCTGCTGTGCTATGAGTGTGTCCTTCTGCTTCTATAGAAGAGAGCTTATTCACTGTATTTTGTACTTTGCTTATCGTTTCGAATTCAAGTTCAACTGCTTAGAGCTTCAGATTATGCAAAATACTCCAAGCGTGTTTGTTTTGGCAAGAATTTTGCTTGAAATATGCAAGAACCTTGCAAGCTGTGCAATGTGTTTTGCTCCTATTTGTTTGAAAGATAATTTGGATTCTTTACTTCTCTGTATATTGTTTATAGTTGCCACTTTCCTTATAGTTGCAGGAAGCTTTTTTCTAGCTACATTTTCATTGTAATTGACATATATTTACTTCTTTGCTCATCTGTACATCTCTTCGGGGCATTTTTCTGCTACTCGTTTCTGTTACAGATGTGTAGCATGGAAAAAAATAATCTTAGTATAAGTCTTGATTGTAGGTGGCACAGTGCAGTGTGTATGTTTATACAAAGGAAGCACCGACCCATTTACAACTTGTACTTGAGATCTGTGGCTTTATCATCCCCATGAGTGTATAGTGAAATAATGTATAGTGTCATGCTTTCACAGACTGTGTGACAAGACTAGGGAGATAGAGAGGTGTGTGCATGAGAGAACAAGAGATCTATGCATAAGAGAACAGGAAAAGAAAACTATCTGCATGTGTGTAAAATAAACTTGAATATTTCAACTGTCAAAAATCTTTGGAAACCAGTTTTGGACAGGATGGAATATCTCACTCTGTTTAGGTTTGAATGCTAAGAACCCCATCTCCAAAACAAACAAACAAACAAACGAAAAAACCCAACCAACCAAACAAAACAAACAACAGTTTTTGCATTTCAGTGTAATGATTTTTGCAGCACAGTTCTCTTTGCATCTATTGAAGCAGCAGGAGTTTGCAGACTTTGAGTTCACAGGAGTGTGAATAGTATACAACAACCAGAAGAGATCCAGGAATTCCAGGTCTCGTCCAAGTCTTTCATTTATGAGATAGCTAACACAAGCAAGAGCCTATGACCTAAGATTCTGGAGTCTAGCTTTTAAACTGGAAAGCAGATTTCCTTTTGCTTTGGATTATGGAGACCTGCATTGTAGATGATGCCAAACCTTTTCTTCTATTTCGCCTTCAAATCTGTCATGTTGTAGTGACTTCATGGCAGTTGAAATGGCCTAGGTGTAGTGCGTGTGCTCACTGGTTGAGGAAGGTCATGACAATGGTGGTGGGTAAGAGAAGAAAATTTAGACATGTAGTTTCCAGATGTATGAAATACCCCTCAGTGGATGTATGAAATATCTTCTCCTGTGTCCTTGGGGATTGCCCAAGATTCTGGTGACTTGACAATGCGTGAACAACAAAACTGAGAACTACTGAATGGACTGTCTTGTTGTGGTTGGGTTCTGGATCTGGTTTCCAGGCTCCAACTATAATTCCTTTGATACAGTAAGGCATGAGCAGCTGGCAGTGTTAGAAAAGTTGTTCAACGTCATGCGGGACTGTTGTTCTAAAGACAGCTGCTTCATTTTTCCAGGCCCTCTCATCCATGGAGGAATTCAGGAACCTGGATCGGGACATTGAGGGCTCTGCAAAACGATGGAAGAAATTTGTTGAATCTGAGTGTCCAGAAAAGGAGAAATTCCCTCAGGAATGGAAGAACAAGTCATCTCTGCAGCGCCTGTGCATCATGAGAGCTCTCCGACCTGATCGTATGACCTATGCTGTCAGGTGAGAGCCCTTCTTTGCAGTCTCTATTATAGTGTTGCTTATCAGGAGACTTCGGATCTGGGTTTTCTCAAAAGCAGGAGGAATTCCGAAATACATTTCATTGCATTTATTGTAATATGAGCTCTACAGTATAGTTTCTTACAAAGGAAACTTTACCAAATGAGTTATTTCTTGACTCTTAACTCTCCAGTGCAGCAAACATATACAAACATTTAATTAGAACTTTCTGTTTAGGGAGCTGTGTTCATAGATTTTCTCTCCTGGAACTAATTTATTGGCAATGGTGATGAAAGTAGTGAGAACAATGAGGAAGTCATGCCAAGTCAGAAATGGCTATCGTCTTACATCTACTGGAGTCTTCTTTATACACTGCAACTTCTACAACTGATTAAGGTCAATATTAGTTGCTAAATTGTTTATAACTTTTGTTCCAGGAATAAAGGGCAGGAGTTAAGGAAAGTCTTGTGGAGGATGTTGTGTTTTTCTTTTCTTCTTTTCTGAAATACAAAATTTATGTGATACTGGTTCTGAAAGCTGTAGTTATAAATTATGTAGTGAAGGTAACTAGGCAAATCTAAACTTGAAGATACGCAAAAGCAATATGCTCGTTGCTAGAGAAACTAAAGGTCTTTTGCTCTACTAAGACTTGGAATTTTTTTTCCTTTCTGTCTCAGTATTTCATGACCTGACATTTCTGCAATGCCTGTCATTCCACTTCCTTTTAGATAGTGGAGCAATATAAACTATCTGGTGTGTGTGTATATGTATCTGCGTACAGCAGAATGTGCTACTCAGTCTATGAACTAGCTTTCTGTTTATCTTTAAAAATGCACAAAAATGCAGATAATATTTTGAATGAAGTCTTGTTGTCACTTATATTTTATCAAGTTAAATGCAATAGTTTATCATAATAATATAATTTTAAACCATTTACTTCTTCATTAGTTACTCTTTTGGGGTGCAGTTCTGTTTATGTTCTATCAGCTGAAAATATTTTTCCTGTTGTTATTTAGTTCAAGAAAAATTCTCGTGTATTTCTACAAGAGCATCTTTCATTTAAACAAGTTTAATCCATTCCTTTCAATAGAAGTATTCATATAGCTCAAAAATAACTTGCCTATAAAGTTTCAATTCTCTTTTACAAAAAGGTAAGAAAATCCAAGTTTAAAGATTATTGAAGTATTTTTTTAGGGTCTGGGAATGTCGAGCTTTTTTTGTTAGCACATGAACATTTAAATACTAGGTGTTTTGTTTCTTCTCTGGAAGTAGGTTAGAACATCAATGTGTGCAAACAGTAACAGTTCACAGGTCCTTCCCCAAGTCTTTGTAAATGTTTGTGACTAAAATTCTTCTTGAAGTTCAACATAGCCAGAGATAAGGCTTAAAAATTCAAAAGAGCTTTTGTGTAGGGAAATACCACATTCCAAAAGCAAGCTTGAAATTGTTAGTGGTAACAATGACAGTAAAAATGCCTTTAATTTCCTGATTTCTCCTTGAAAACAACTTACTTTGTCAAACGTTTTTCAGCTGGCAGTCTGACTGTAACACATACTGTTCCATCAGTCGAGAAATTTACTGTTTCTAAGAAATAACTGTGAAAAAATACCACATCCTTTTAATCTGTCCTTTTCATGTCAGTCATTAAATCTAGTGCTCTAAAACTAGTATGAACAGGAAAGAGGTCTTTGGATGGAGACTAACACTGATAGCCACCAAGGACAAGTCTAATAGTCATCTGGCACAAGGTTTTCAAAGCAAAGTCAACATTTTCTTTGACTGTATAAAGAGTGGAATATCCTGTGGAGGACTGTGGAGCTATAATCTCCTATTGCCTTCAGCTTCAGCATCATTCATTTAGGTAGGAGTGTTTCATGATCATGTGTGTCCTTTAATAAATTCATCAGGTTTTGGGTAGTTTCTTCTATGGGGTCTTCGAATCCCACAAGTTCCCAATGCAAAGATCGCCTCCTGTTGTGTATCAGTTATATCTGCTTCCATCAAATTCCTTCTTGATGATTTATGGACTTCACTAGAAGCAGGTACCCAACCTTCCTGCCTCTCCAAGCATTTGAGTGCATTTAAGGAATAAAGGAATGGCACAGTAGACTAAACGCAAGTGATTAGGGGTATTTTTTATGCCTTAGGGTATCCTTAGCTCATCTCCATCTGTCTTGCTCTACGAGGCTTCTGTGTGTCCTATGTCATACGTGTGAGCTCCCTGCAGGTGCTTTAGGATGCTCTTTGGTATCTAAATGGCAGAGACACCACCTTCCCTCCACCCCTGAGCAGATTTTTCACATTTCCCCCTCTTGGAAGCTGGTTTTGTAAGCAGATCCCCAGATCTGTAAGCAGTGCAAGCTCTTTTATTCCTTAGACCTAAGGAGACATCAAGAAAAAATACATTCTGACTCACTCCTTAGAGTTTATGTAAGGACAGTGCTCTGCTATCCATCAGCAAGCAACAAGAAGGATTTTCCATTGTAAATGTCTACTTTGCAGTTCAGGCTTATCAAAGAATATCAACAAGGGACTTCCTGCAACGCTTTGTACTCTCCTGTTTCCATATGCATGATGATGTAAGCTCAGTCCCTCAGCTAGCAGAGGATAATGTGGCCTTGGTGAAGTTCTTCCAGACTCATTAGTATTTCTGTTCCAAGGGACAGACCTTTCACAGAATGCTGAAGGATGAAGGGCTCTGGTAAGTGACACCTCCAGCCATGGTGGTGACATTTATGTGGCCTCTTGAGATGATGGATCTTGCGCAGTCTTAGCTATATATAAACCCAGTTCTGTAACAGAGTTATTTGTCTCACAGGACATTTTGCCTTTTATTTTGACACCTTTTCTTAAATCCTTCTATGTTTACTGTGGACAACCCTTTTGAGTACTTCATTTGAAAGATACAGATAAAGCATTTTTCCACACTTTCATGCATCCATGGCCCTATTCCAAGTTCCCAAGTTGTATTACTTCTGTTTCTGAATCTACTCAACATCATTTCACAGACCCAAGACTTGCTGCAGAACAATAATGCTGTGACATCGTACCTGGAGTACTTCCATACATTGTGTGGCTTCCATACATTACACTGCTCTTTATCAAACCTTGACCAGAACAGAAAAATGCATATGTAAAAGAAGTACCAAGCAAAAGAAGCATTTTCTGCTTCAGTCCCTTGGGCTTTTCTATCCCAGCTGTCTGTCTACTGAAGTCTCCTTGAAGCAGTCTCTCAGCTTTTCTTAGAAGGAATTTAACTGTGATGTTCCAATATCATCCATCAGTTAAAAACTGGTTAACTTTTTTCTTCCCTCAACCCTGAGTTTTTCAAAAGACCTGAATGACGCATCTGTGCTAGAAGACTGCTGGTTCCTGGGATTTGAATATAATGTTCCTACCTCTGAATCAATGTTCAGTGCATTCTTTTTTTCTAAACCAGTGATTTTGGTAAGCTCACCCCAGGGAAATTCAGCCTGCAAGCCTTCCATACACTGTGTTCTGTTCAGACAGCTACTGTAGAGCTTAAATTTTTACTGTTCACTCTCTTGTGTTTTTTCCTTGTGGCTCTCATGCAGCGGCTAAACTAAACGCATCAGATATTCTTAGAGCTCTTCCCTTTTATCTTTCCAGAACAAAGTCATTTTGTAAATCATCCAGACTTTTGTGGCTTTTGGCGATAAATTTAAAGGAAGACAGTTTCTTCTGAAAAGCTGTATGAATTACAAAGTGCACTGAAGTTTTCTATACATTAAATTAACTATTTCTCCTCTCCCATATTACATTTGTCAGAAATAAGTCAATGTTTGTACTGAATCTCTGAGCACAGTGTAGCACTGGTACGTATCGATCTTTTCATTTTCTGTTATTTGTCGGATATTACTGTGCTACATGTCCTTTTACACCCATAGAAAGTGCCAGCCACGCTACTGACTGATAGTTCCTGAAGCCCAGCCTGCCGATCATCAATTTTTCATTAAGTTTCTCATTTGTTTGAATCAGCAAAACCCAAACTACTTAATTGCTTGTCTGTGGGGGAATTTGTCTTTTCTGAGCAGTAATAGGCTGGCAAAATTATTATTATTTCTTACAGAGATTTTGTGGAAGAAAAGCTTGGCAGTAAATATATAATAGGGAGATCCCTGGATTTTGCAACATCCTTTGAGGAATCGGGTCCTGCAACCCCAATGTTTTTTATCCTGTCCCCAGGAGTTGACCCATTGAAGGATGTGGAGAAGCAAGGTAAATAAATCATGTCTCTAGGCAGATCACGGTATTGGTTTTTATCTTCTGTATAATTATCTTGGCATGACATTCCTGCTTTTTTTTTTTTTTTTTTTTTTGCTTCTTCTTCATCTTCTAATCTCTCTGTAGATAATGGAGTAATCTGGTAAAAAGAGATAATTGTGAGGAGATATGATTGTTTCATACTGTTTATTTTTCTTTTCCAGTTTCCTTTGAGGGTTTTGGATTTTCATCTAAAGTTTAGCTCCAACTTCACTCTTTTCTGCATTGCCTAGAGTCCCAAGGTGGTTCACAGTGCTGTGGTTTCTGAGTTCTCTTGTACACAACCTGTAATTCATATCAGAAGTATCTAATATGCTCTCAGATGAAAGTAAACAACTTTCTGTAACACTCTGCTGGGTAGATGAAGCGTTTACACTGTTTAATCCCATCCTTCCATGCTGCTTATAGTGTGGACAGCCAGATGTAGTGCAATCAGCTGGCTTCCAAGCCCCAGGGGCTTCACAAGGGGCGTATTATTTAAGAAGAGTTTTCCAGGGTGCACCAATTCCCATCATCAGTACCTGGTCTCTAAAGCTAACGAGATGCGGCATTTTGCCCTGATTCTTGGCTCCACTGTGGAAGAATCACCTTGTTCAGCCTGAAAAGCCCATGAGAAACCTGGAGGTCTGACTGATCTCTAGATTAAAGAAACCTGGGGCTCCTTGTTCTAGACCATCAAAAGCTCAAACAGATTTTGTGTCAGCTGCCATTTCAAAACCAAACGGATTCTTAACCTCAGTGCTAGTGCTAGTATGTACTGGCAGGATGCATTTGTCCACCGAATAATGTCTTCTTCAAAGCCTGTTTAATCAGCAGGGTGTTGTTTTAATTTCCTGTAATTTCAAAATATATTCTTATACAAGGTTGCAGGGGAATAATGCTCTTTAAACAAGAAGCAGTTTGTAATAATGTACCTTTTTGTTGATACCACTCTGCAATTAAAAGAAGTTTGGAAGGAGCCACTGCTGTTTTCAATGTTTTGGCAAGGAGTGTGTGGGAAACAAGATAACTTTTATAAGAAGTGTGATAACTCTTCTATGAGGATTTTCGATAAGGCCGACCTCTTCCTTGCTACTGCTGCTGTGTGAGCTCAGCTATACTGCATGCAAATCCTGGTTAAAAAAATGCTGAATGTTTTTCTCTCTTCTTTTAGGCAAGAAACTTGGGTATACATTTAACAACAGGAATTTCTACAATGTTTCCCTTGGACAAGGTCAAGAGGTAGTTGCAGAGCAAGCTCTAGATCTGGCTGCAAAGGAGGGTCATTGGGTTATCCTTCAGGTATGGTGCCATTGGAAATAGTGTAATCTCCCAGGTTACTTAATTTTGATCAAATTAGTGAGAGCAGAATATCATTCATTTCTTATGAGAGATGGGACAATGTATTTTCTGCGTATTAAACATCAATATGTTTCGTGTCTCATGACACCATGTCTTTCTGTCTCATGACATCACCTACCACTTTTATAGGGCTCAGTCTTCTTGGTTTTCTTGCTCTTAAGAGTTCTCTGTGTGTGTGTGTGTGTGTATACGTATATATACACACGTATATATACATACGTATATACATATATACACACACACACACACACACACACACACAGTCATGGGGAAGGTTGTTCTATACTTGCCTGGGCTTTTACCTGTTCTTTCTACCATTGAAAATTTGTTGTATATATAAATAAGTGACTGCGAATGATGTTAGAGAAGTGATGATAGGGAATTCCTACATCTGTCTGATTCTTTTATGGTGGCATGTCCTGAAATATAAATGTACAATGCCCTCATAACTTAGCAGAATGTTTCCAAGTATGAGGGAAACACTTTCTTGTCAGGTACTCTCTAGAGTCTCTCCTTGTGCGAATGCCTTAGTTTACTTATATGCAGTCACTAATGAAAGCTCTAATTACAGGTCTCTGAGAATCCCTCTGACTTCCTTAATGTGGGTTTTATATGTATTTACTATCACTGAGATTTTTGGATAAGGACTGGATTAAGAAAATGCTGGCATTTGCCTTTGAGATGGTGGAGAAGAAAATTCAGAGCCTCTATCTTCTCTCTTCAGTAATGCAAAGTAAAGGAGTTTTCCCTAAAATGGTTGTTAGTACCTGTAAAAGATCTGTTACTAACAGCAGCTTCTATATCTATTGCTTCAGTACAAATAAGTAATGTGGAATGAAAGTACCTCTATGTCACCCATTAACATCTTCAGTAGTCAAGGCAATTAGTTAGATACTCAATAGACACCGAAGGTTTAATCAGAGGGGCTGCAGAAATTACATTTATATGAAAGAATGATTTTGATGGTTGATGTTGCACTTTTCTGCCAGCACCTGACAAGTGTGGCTATCTCGACTGGTACAGAACAGGCTGGTTTATCAGTGAACTTAGTTTAATTCATCTGGCTGCTGGCACTGTTTGATGCAAATGGACCACAGGGTAAACTCTGTGGTCACAGCAGTGACTGCCAGATTGTGGCAGTTTGTGTTGGGATTGTCTGGGACTCTTACGTAACAGTTAGTTAGTTAGTCCAGTGTCTGCAGGGTCACAAAACTGGTGATGATGGTAGTAATATACTGGTAGTAATAACTGGTAGTAATAAACAATGATCTTTGTACTAGTAAATAGTGATCTATGTTGTGCATGGTTTGGATGAAAACAGACTATGTTTCGAAAGAGAGATCATAGCTGTTTCTGCTTTGTTCTTACCACGATGGGTCTTTGGCACAATCCAGACAGGGTCCCACAAGGAGCTAGTTTTGTGCTTCAGCAGCACTTCACCTTCCAGACAGAGCTGTAAGTTTGAGGCCTTCCGATTCTCTCAGTCTGGTTTCCGCATTTGGTTTCTCTGTTGTCCATGTTGAATGACAACAAAGCAGTGGACCCAAACTGACCAAGTCAGTTGTAGACCCTACCTCATGCTATTTCATCTCATGTTCCCATAGCTTTCCAACTTTTCCAAATTTCCAGCAAAGCTTTATGTAAAATGAGACTAGCCTCAGCCAAACTGGAACTTCCCACTAACTTTTTATATATATATATATATATATATTTATTTATTTATTTTAGCAGTTTAAACAAACCACTTGCACAAACTGGAAAAACTCCAGATATTGCTAAAATCAGCATCCAAATTCATTGCAGCAGGAGTTGATGGGCTAGGGTCTCACAAAGGAGTCTTCTGTCATTGCATTCACAGGTGAATCATAGTGAATATTTGTCACGTAGAGGTTTGTTTGGAAAGATCAAACAGGTTCAAGGTCAAGTACACGAGACCTGGAATGGCACAGGCAAATCAGTGTACACAAGTGTCCCAGAATTTGCAAATCATTGTATTAATGATAAAGAGAGGACAGAGCAGAACTCAACAGGCACTCCAGTGTAATTTACTCAGGTTAATCATTATCTGGAGGCTGTATTTCATCTATAGAATTGTTATGCCTCATTTTCCCGTTTGTTTTTCAGATGACAAAAAAACAGCTATTGAAATCAAGTATCAGTTCTGTGTCTCTCGAGCCACTTAACCCTTTGGCTCATATAAAGTAGAACTCCTCTTCTGTACACTGAATTAGCTGTCTTGCATCAACTGCTACACACTTTCTCCGAGATAAACACTTTATATGATTATCTAAGTGGCTTTTATGCATGTAGTTTGTTACTGGCCTTTGCTTGGAACTAGGAATAATGACAGTCAAGCACTTTGTATGATAATGAGTTGGGGAATTAGGTTTGTGGGACTGGTTGTTAAGGGATATGGAAACCATTAGGAAGTCC
>JAUBNY010000188.1:542371-553708 GCA_032275445.1 Crypturellus soui
CACTCCTGTTGCCTACCTTGCACCAGAACAAGATGCACATCATCAGCCTCACCATGAGACTCAGAAGTTTAGGACAACCTGCAGCCTTATGCTATGGAAGTGGAATGTGAAACTATAGGGGACTCTAAGGCTATTTGAAGGGAAGGTGAAAGGCAGCATTAATTTTAATGGAGTTTAGTGAAGAGTTATCTCGGTAAAGAGTTCAGGAAATGTAGCACACAAGGAGAGCAGTACTGTGTGTGAACACGTTACAACCTGAAGTCAATGATCATTTAATCCCGCAGCGGGAGGGAACACGCCTGCTGTTTGAAAAAGCAACCTGGGTGCGGGCGTGTGATGGAGCGTTGAGTATGCACCATGGTGTGAGAGTGCAGCATTAACACTGCTACAGCGTGTGGGCTGGGTGGCCTTCAAAACCTCCAAGTTCCTGGCCACAGAAGTGTTCCAGTGTGAGTTAGTTCCACAAAACTTGATAGGAACAGATATAGAAGAAAAAAAAAAACTAAAAAAAAAAACCCCAAAACAAACAAAACCCCATGAATCAACCAACCCAAAACAAAAAAGAAGAAGAAGAAGAAAAAAAGTGAATCCCAACCCACCCAGAAAGCCAAAAATAAAACCCTTATAAATTCTGGACCCATGACTATTTTTAAAAGATTTCACAAATATACAGTATCTAATTAGCATTCTATTAGATATACAACATGCCCATTTAATATATTTATGCTGGATATATAATTTGTTTGCATGAAATGTGACTGTCTATGTGGCTAGGATTGGGACTCAGTGGAATTGGCATTTAGATGGCTTTTTTGAGGCCACTACATGGTGAAACAATCATGGAAAGTTACTGACCCGCTTTTTGGTATGCTGACACACTTAACTTAGTATTTCTACTAAGGGCTAGAAACAGATTTGCTACATATGGAGTTCTAGGTTGTAACTGAATGGAGGAAATATGCTCAGAAATAGGGAGCTGGGATGAGTGGAAAATGCCCAGAGAAAAGGAAACTTCTGGGGAGAAATCCAGGCTCCATGAAGTCAGTGGTAGCCTGGCCTGGTAGGAGTTTCAGTGGAGTCAGGACTTCTAGCACGGGTTAGCAGCACAAAGCTGGACAAGTTCTGGCATTTTAGGTCTAGCAGTGGCAAGAAGCTGAAGGAACAGAAACCCTATTCCTCCTTCCTATTTACATGTTGTAGACATCAAGATACTAGAATGAGTGGGGAAAGGATCTAACAAGCGTTTTCAGCATATTTGTGCTTATTGAACACATCGACCCCACTACTTCCTACACTGAGAGAGCAGGCGACTTGTAGGCACTAGTATATTTTTATCTTATGAATATATTTAATATAAACTAAAACTTCATTTCTCAGCCAGACTATTCTTGCCCCTAGATCTGCCAGGCCCCAAGGAAAGACTGTCCTTGAATGTACTCCAAGGGTGAGAAAGAATTGATATATGGGTGCTGGCTGATACTGAATGATCTGGAGGTGATCCCCAGCCGTCAAAGTCTTACCTACTTGCTACAGAAAGGTCAAACATAGGGGCTGGCGTGAGAGATGGTAAGAGGGCCCTTCCAGACAGGATGGGGTGCTGCAGTTCCTCCTCCCTGCCATGGGCCGCATGAGAGTGGTTCTGCTTGGAGCGATCGAAAAGTCCTAAATTCATAAAAACAATGAGATAGTGCAGGTGAGCCCTTGGAAGGAGCCATCTACTACTATGGCTTTCTTTGACAGAAACTGATGCGTGTTAGGAAATATCCTCCATTATCCCTCACTATCATCTTGTTTGTTTGCTTAGGTTCTTCTTATGTTGCCAATGTAGGGGTGGCTTTAAAAACGATGCGGATGGGACTGTTTGTTTGAGAAGTCTTTTCAGACACTGAGTTATTAGAGGTTATCTTGGCCTATAAGGCCACTGCAGTAGAGGGTGCTGTGACCACCCCAGTCCTTAATGAAAATCTACAATGCACAGGGTCATATCAAACAGTCACCTCTGTTTTGCTCGCCGTGCGGTAGTGGTGGTGGTGTCCTGGGATATAATGCAGTTGTTCCACGGTGTTATGCCGCCGGGAGGCGAACGCTTGGCGCTTGGCAGAAGTTGGGTTCATCCCTAAGGTATTGTACAAGTTATTAGAGGCACTAGGATGGGAGTGCATTTTTGTCATCCTGTAGCGATCCAAGACGGGTGTTGACACAAAGACGTCTGTATGTGACAGTGCCCGCGACATCGACTGCTCTGGGTACCCCGAGCGCTCTGGGGAGAGCAGCGGGTCTTGCGAGTGGAGGCGCTCGGCGGACAGAAGCTGCTCGTCTGAGAGGATCCGTTCATAGGACATGCTGAACTCCTCGGGCATGATCCTCTCAGGGGACAAAACCCTGTCCTGGGACATGGCCCGGATGGGTCGCCGGGGCCTGTCCCTGTGGTTGCTCTGCTGTGACATCTTGATGACGTTGATAGGGAGGGTGCCCCGGGCCGCCAGGTCAGGCAGGTGTCTCCTCCTCATGTAATAGTCATCTGCCTCTTTGTCAGCTGCGGGGAAAAAAGAAAGATAAAGACTTAAAAATGCCATGGAATGAGAAAGGGGGATGTGCCAGTGGCAAGCGCATTGGAAAAGTCTTCTCCTGAAAGCCAAGGATGGTCCCACCAGTGGCCAAAGTGGCTTGGGCCTCCGTTTTGGCCTGCAGGAGAGGTGCCAGCCCCGTGTATGTTCTGTTGACACATGTTTATGGCACACAGAGACGGATTGTAATTACATGTAGACAAGTATAAGTCCCGATTTGATGTGTCACACAACCTTACAACATGACACAATAGACTCCATGTGCTGCTCGGTTCAGACCATGGTATCACATGAGCTACGGGAACAGCGAGTTTTGGAGAAGTTATCCAATGTCACCTTCACAGGATACTTAAGAAAGGAGCATATGGAATTTGACCTGGGGCAGGCGAGTTCCCCATTTGGGGAAACCCATGCTTTGTTTCTGATGTCAGATGTAAGTATTCTGAGCAATTCGTGACTGACCTTGCTACATTTTTAGTTACTATTTTTTATGTATTTATTTTTATAGTCACAAAGCATCTCTGATGATCATGGGATGCTCTCTGAATCATCTGCCTGAGATTTCATTTTCCATCTTTTCCAGACACCTTGGTTGCTATTAGCTTTTTTTTTCCATTGCAAGTTTGTTTGTTGAAGTGCCAGACCGTGGGCTGAGATTTTTGTGTGCCACATTCCTATCGCCTTTCCTCTTCTGAAAAAAACTCCACATGTCCATATGCTGTGGACAGTCCAAAAGCTTTTCTGTCACTCCAATTTGTGTGAGCTTAGCTGACTGGCAATGCACTGTATAGGCTAAGGGAGAGATGTCTGTTCCTCAAGCCCATCTATCTTCAATGAAGCTATCGTAACACCTGAATTATTTCTCTTACGTAAGTTAGACAATATCTAATTTAATGTATCCAGAATGTCCATGGAAACATATTACGAGTCTACTCTCTCAGTTAGAGAAAGCATTTTACTTTTTAAATATCACTTATGTGTCAATCCTACCAGAGTTGAAGAGAAACCTATGTGTGTTCACCATCAGTAACACTGATGGGCTGGGACATTATGGAAAATCTAGCAGAACAATGTAATACATAAAACGTTAAAAAAAAAAAACAACTAGTGTGACCAAGGCAGTGATCAATATATTGAGACACAAGATGTGTACCATAGATTGGTGAATGGCCCAGATCAGGACTGGGTCAGGACACGTACATCAAGGAGCAGATCACAGCACTGTCAGAGTCAGGCAGATGTTCTGCTTCTACTGAAATGGATGTTCCCAACCATTTCAGCAGCTTTCTGTTGGTCTGGGTTTGTAATTTGGTTCCCGTTTCGTCTGCAGGTGACATCTGCCTTCCACACACTGGGGTGAGCTTGGCTGCTCTGCGGCAGCCAGACTGGCTCCTCTCAGCTCTGACAGAAGGAAAATGGATTCTCAAATGACTCCATCAGGACCAGATACGACGCAGAATTGTGGGAGGCAGCACAACAAGGAGGTCAGTAAGCAAATAACCACAAGTGCTCTCACAGTAATGAAGTGACTCTTTCTCTATACCCTTCCTTGATGGAAAGCGACAGCCAAGACAATCATTACCAGAGGTGCCAACTTGGGTAGTTCAGTGATAGAGAGAAGAAGATTATTGCCTTCGCATTGGGCCCACTGAAGCTTACAAGCAAATGAGATACAACAGAAATGAAATGAGCTGACACCTACTTAGTCTCTTCAGAGAAGAATATTTACTTGGGTTTGTCTTGACTGCAGACTCATAGGATGGTGGGAGGTGAGAGAGGTTCTGGAAGGACCGGGAGAAGGACAGATCATAGGGTTCGGTGGCAGACGTAAGGATGTTGTTCATCCGTGGCTTGTCTGAAAAACAAGAGAAAAAGACATGGTCATAAAGCACCAAAACCAGGTGAGACAGGTGAGCCATTCCCACAGCCCTGGCTAGGGAGAGGAGCTCTATCTGAGCAAGCCTCAGCAGCAGCTTCTTGGGCTTAATTCAGACTGGCACTGGAAGATCAGTGAAAAATGGAACCTGTAGCTTTGTTTTCCTTAGTGTCCACAGCAATCAGGGATAAAAGCAAACTGTTGCCTCAAAAGCCCAACAGCCCATCAGACTTTCTCCCAGTGAGAGGACAGGCCTCGCAGATTGAGTCACCGCCCTTATTGTGGACATATCTACATTGCTATGATGTGGCCACATACAAGCCTGGCGTGGCCAGCTCAAGTAGGTTGTGCCTTCCCTGCTCTCACAGCTAAGGAAAAGCATTTATAAGGGTATTTCAAATGCGATTGATAGAAAAAAAAATTCTCTTTTTTTTTTCTTTTTTGTCATGTTTGATCTCTTTTTGTGCTCTGAACATGGGAGCTCCTGAGCAATGCCTGGTCCCTGGCTCCAACGTCCTGGTGGGCTCTGCAGTCAGCTGGGGCTCCCCTAACACTTGAAAGTGTGAAGCAGAGCAGCGGGGGCACGTTTGAGCCCAATCTGAACATGAGGCAAGTTCTGGGGCGGGAAATGAGGGGCAGTCCATGTAGGATGCCCCATCCCTAGTGTTTTTTTCCTTTGCTGGTCGCAGAGGGAGTCCCAGGCCAGCACCCAAAATGCCCTGTGTCTGGATACAAATGCTGAGGACACTGTCAGTAAAAGCTAGGACTGGGCCTGGATGTTAAAAGTCAAGTCCAGGCAATCTGCAGAGTTTTCTTGGCACTGAAATCACCCCCTTGGCCACAGACTGGCTGAGATATCAGCTCCACAGCTAGGCGACAAGAGCCTGTTGAATGATAACATTTATATCTCCCAGGTGCTCAGATATTAAAATAGGCAGAGATAAGAGTATTAAAAATAGAAGCAGCTGCAATGTTGAAAGTAAAGCTTGAAAAGTCTGCTGGAAAATCTGTGGGGGCTCACAGTAGTGATGGGACTGCATTAAACGGGCAAAAAGCCCAAGGAGGTGGTCACTTTGAGTGCTCTCACAATGAAATCAGAGGACAGAATGCTCTGATACAGCTGAGAAGCATTTTTAGATGCATATTGACCATTCCGAGAGCTGAAGGGTACTGAGAATGGCTGTTATTGGGATGACCTCAGCCAAAATGCAAGTCTGTGCTGTCCTAGCCTTCGGCCAATGTCTGCCCACAGTTACCTACCCAAGGCAGAGCAAGGAGGAGGGCCTGTAGTCTGCTTGTAGCAGTTCAGGGCCTTGCAATAGCTTAAGGATCCATTTTGGGACATAGGGTCTTCCTGGATATGATCAAGTCCACTGTGCTTCTGCTGCTGAGGCTCTAGATGCCTCCTTGCCCACAGGTCTGTGGGGAACAGTTGAGGTCTGATTTAGCACAAATAGGGTGATAGATCACTACTGCACAGTTCGTCTTAAAGCTGGATAAGTAGGGTTGGCGGTCAGTGTCAAGAGAAGGTTACTTGACTTTTGACCAGGAACTACCAAGCAACAAAAAGTATCGATTTCACAGGAAAAGCCTCCAGAACGCTTGAGTCTTGGCTGCACACATTCCTGCTGTGCACTACTCTAAAGCATGCTCATAATAAGGGATAATTCCAGGTGCCTCAAGGACCTTTTACCTCCACTGATCCAGAGACTGGTGTGGATTAAAGATGAGCTTCTGCCTAAAAGTTACTGAGCAGCAAGGGAGTTTCACCTTGACAAATTTGATGCTTTGAACAAACATTAACCAAACATTCTCCATCTTCCCTTATCTCCCAGTAAAATTTAAAGCAAGTCTCATGCAAGCAGAGCACAGTTCTTTCATCAGATAGTTCTATAGACCTTCATTTCCTTTACAAGGAGCAGATATTTTTCTGTGTTCATTGCTCCTCCAGTGCCAGCCTGGCTCCCATACTGGGTGCCCCATTCAGTGTCATCCTGTATTGTTGTCAGCACAAAGCGGGGAGGAAGGAAATGTCTTGGTCAGGAAGAGGGGCTGCAGTTGCTCTGTACTCCATGAAGGAACACTCAAACTGTCCTCTGGATTCAACAGCCACGGACAAGAGAAAGGGAAAAGCACAGCTCTTTCACAGAGTACCATCTTTGTTCCATTTCTGACAAAGCAGGAAGCACTTTCTTACATCTTTTAGGAATGGTGAAAATGTTCTCTTAAAAATGCAGCAACTGTGCGAGTTATTAAATGCATCTTTCCTATTGCTTATGTATGTCTCCACACTCATCAAACAGTGCTGTTATATGCCGAAAAGCCCATAACCCTAAGTGAGCATAGAGCTAGTGTGTCATCTCTCTGAGAAGATTATTTTCTTCCTGATGACTTCAATCTCCATGTAATAGACTGACAGTAGAATTAGGAAGTGCATCATATACATCTGGGCACTGGGAACAATTGATTAGATATTATCTGGTAAACAGAGCCTATATCAGCACCAAAACTGTGCCCCTACTCCTATTTGTGTTTGTGTGGACCAACATCTGTTTGCGACGTCTCAACCAGAACCTGTATCTAATCTCCATTTTGCATGGAGGCTTGGAGGAGCTGAAATATGCCTAGTCATATGTATGGAATTTGTGTTCAGTGCCAGAACAGGAGCATTAACTGACTGCTTGCAGGAGGTGTGTGAAATTAAGTGCCACACATTTAACTGACGGGCTGGTGCAGAATCACTACATCTTCTTACCGCTTTTTCCATCTAGGCAGGCAGGAACAGACTGTAATGATTCTAGTAAATGAGAGGTCACCTTGAAATCCGCTCCCTCTCATTCAGCAAAATAAGGGATAAATTGAAATGACTTAAGATAACCTCAGATGGCTTTTGTATAATGTAGTCTGAGGGTAGGATCAGGGAATTCTGAGGCTCTAGTAAGGAGAAATATCTTGTGCAATTTGTTTCTTCATAGTTCTTCACTCCTGCAACATATTTGAATCACACGTCCTCCTAGTCTCACTCTTGTTACTGGAAATTCTTGGCTCCTGTGGCATCTGCTGGACATAGTGGTCCAGCCCAGTGCTTCTAATCACCAGAACATCTGAGGTAGCACATTGCTCCATGCCCCAGCATTCCCGCTCATTCCAGTCCAGCTCTACATTCCGGACAATGGCTACTGTCCACTGGAAAATGAACACATTCCTATGGTTATTTGGTCTACCTTAAAAAGTCGCTATTTATCTACATTTGCCTCACCTCCATCCTTCAGACACCCTCATTTATCCTTCTTTGACATATCGTGCTTTCTGGTCACCATTTGCAAAGATTTAAGCAGAGGAACACGGAGGGAATGAAACTCACCACATTGCATAGCAAAATACAATGGAGAGGGATACATCATCCATGTGTCTTTTGGTTAAAGGAAAATGTTTCTAAATTTTCTTTGTTAATGCCTCAAAGTAACCATGCCTTTATACAACCAAAACAATATTTTAAAATTCTGACAGAGTCTCTCTAGAGAGGGCTCAGCCCTGCAACATGTCTTAATTTCACTGATGCCCAGGGCATCAATTGCTGCATGCTGTTTCTGATGGAGTGCTAGTAGCATGGCACGTCACTGCCAAACACACAAAATTGCGTGACTTTGGCACCATGACTTTGGGAAGGGAGCAGACATCTCCATAGAAGAAGGCTCATCTCTCCATGCATTGGGATCTGCAATTACAAATTCTTGCTGAGTGGACACTCTCAGTTCACCCCTCCATCTCATGCACACAATCATTTTGTAATCTATAGAGCAGTGAAAATCACGCTTAGCTGAGGGAGAGCCTCATTCTACAGACAACCACAGGGTTGAGAAGAAGTCTCAATATTTTTAAAGCTAGAGACTTGCATGACAGAGACCAGACCTAAATTCTGCATGAAGAAACGTGTCTTGCTCCCATTCTTTGAAGATTGTTTCTATTTCCAAGTGCGGCTACATGAGGTATGGAACCATCCATGTACAAAGACAGCAGCAGATGATACCCAAGACAAAATAGTGAATTTATGGCAAAGTTTTAAACAAAGCTCAAGTGGCAAAGGGATGTGCTCCATATTTGCATTTGAGTCTGCACATATGTTGTGTGAATTTTGCAAGACTTTTCAGCAGATGCCTTTTAAAACAGTCACCCAGAGAAAGCAAACAATGTCACCTAGAAGAAACTGATACAACCAGGCCTTCTGCTGCTCAGCTCCAGTCCTCTGCCACGGCACCCACTGCTCCCTCAGCACCGCCTTCTGCTCAGGCATTTGAAGCCTCAAACATGAGGTCTTCTCCAAGCCCGAGACAAGTTCTTACAAAAGAACACGAAAATATTGGAGCAACTGATGACGTTTGATACCCTACTGTGCCAAGTTGTAACATTTCTTCAGACATCCTGGAAATGACATACCATAACAAGCACAAAACTGACATTTCCAAACTAGAAATAAAATTTACAATTTGTATCTTCAGCTTTTTCAAGGTGGGATATCTGATTTCGTACTTCTTATGTTACAAACTGTTACTGATAGACTTTTGCATCTCTTACAAGGAATCTCAGAAACTCATACATTTCAGGTCAGCTCATCAGCTGATGTAAATCAGCAGCTCTCCAGTGAATAGCATCTCTCATTTACATGATCTGGAGATGTGGGATTTAAAATCCACTTAATGAAAACATATATATATATCGTGCACCAGGATACCTCTCTGATTACCTAATTCATGGCTCATTGCTAAGACTTGAATCTCTGCCTGAAAGGATGAAAAGCAGCAATGAACTATATCAGCAAACTGCAAGATGACGTCCACATATGCTGCCATACAGACGCACAGCACAGTGATATACCCAAATCATATTGCTGATGGACTATCAACATGAAGATATTTCTGAACATACACCATATTTATCTGGACATAGCATAGTTAAATACTGCAACACAGAATGAAAGGAATAATGTTTCCAATTACCTGAGGACAAATTTCAGCAAGTAGAATGGCATTGGGTAATCACTGGAAAGATGTATTCACATTTCTCCAGGTTACCTGCCTTTTCATGGGGATATAAGAAAGCACACTTGGCTCTGGAATCAGAGCAGCCGGCATGCAGCACCATGTAGAGCTGGGGTCAGGACTCATTGCTGTTGAATTTGAGACTATGCAACTGAAAAATGTCAAACTGTTAACACCTTCCAGCTCTGAGAGTGCCTCATGCTCAAAGCTTGAACTGCAGGGAGGAGGAGATATCTTAGAAAGAGGAATACATTGGTCCTTTCATAGTGGCTCCAGGTGCTGAGAGACACCAGAGATCCATCTGAGGTGCAGGCGCTCCCAGTGGGAGCTCCCTCTTTGGGACTATGTGAGGCTCAAGGCTCCTGAGCAGGCTGGAGGCGCTCAGGGAATGACACGAGGTCAGTGGAGGAAGCCTTAGGAGGGCTTCCTTCGGAACGAGGCATGGGCACTTCACACGAACAGCACTTAGAGCATTGCAAAAGGAAAAGAACCATTATCTCAGGAATTTTACATATCCCCCATTTTTATGATACTGTGATTTGACCTACAGAAATTTTGGTCTTACTCACCAGTCTCATTTGGGAAAAATATGCTGCTTCTCCTTGCATAAACAAGGAGGATGTATAAGCGCGGAGGGATGCCCTCAGCCCTTCCCTGTGCACTGCACTTTGCAAAGTTGTGTGCAAAGCAGTTGAATCACAGCTTATCCCATCACTAATGGTGACATGTGTGGATCAAAAAGCAGGCCCTGTCTTGTCCAGTCCTCCCAGATTACCTGGTTCATTTCTCTTCTCACTTCCATTAACACCCTGCTGTTTGCAACGACACCAGCGGACATAATATGTCTATTTGTTCTGTAGGTTATATTCTGGAGATCTGATTATCTTTTAATTTCCTCACATATATTTCTACTGGGGATAAATCTAATTTAAACAGTCCTTAATTGTTCTGATTTTGTAAACAGTGTCTTAAACACAATAGACACAAAACTCCCAACAAATTGCTAGAGGAGATGTGACAGTATAGGGAATCATTTTCATATCTTCTGAGATTGCCCCAAATTGAAGCTTCTGGTCTGATGTTTAGAAAATTGATGCAAGAATTATTTTGGCAATGTGTTTCCCCAAAGCCCTATTACTGTGTAGCAAATAAGATGTCCTGAATTTCTGAAGGAAGGAAAGGAGAAACAATGGAAAGACAGAAAGAGAGCATGAGAGAAACAAACGAGAAAGATAAAGGAAGAAGAGGAAAAGAGGTAAGAAAGAAAAAGAGCAAAAAAAGGAGGAAGAAAAAAGAAAGAGGAGAAGGAGGGAGAAAGGGAGGAAGAAAGGAGTGGATATAGAAAGAAAGAATGAAAGAAAGAATGAGAGGAAGATAAAAAAAATACATACATGTACACATACATAGGAATTCGTTTAATGTTCACATGGCTACAGCTATAAAATAAAATTTGCCTCCACCAGAACAAACCCAGACATCGTCTGTGGAAAAAATATTTGTCCAAATTAAAATCTTGAAGTGAAGCCATTCACTGCTTATGGTGGGTTACTAAGTACTTTCAGAGATAATTACCAAATGCAATGAACTGATATGAAAATTATGTTACAAACTTCTTACTAACTACATTATTCACCAATTTGCTTGTTTATTTATGTAGGTGTAAAAAAAATGTTTATACAAGACTCTTGGTAGTTTAACATAATTAAATATGCACTAACTATAATGAGATTAAAGTTAAGCAGAAATAAAAAATAAAATAATAAGCTTTACAGAAATCAAGCCCAGGCATCAGGGTATATTTCTGTTGCAGCTAATGTTACACTGCCTCAGTCCTTCTCTGTACCCTATGCTTTTA
>JAUBNY010000188.1:775184-788207 GCA_032275445.1 Crypturellus soui
GGCACACAGGGAGCCTAAAGATCTTCCTCCCGTGTGCACGGCAATGAGAGGTGGAAGGTGCATCTGGTCCCAGGATTCCCTTTAGCTCAGGCTTTGTGGGAACATGTTTGTTAAGGTTGGCACACCTGGTATGGACCCTTGGGGTGTGTTGCCAAAATGAGAGAGATAGAAGCTGGAGCAGGCTACAACCACACATCTCAGCTGGGTTTGTCCTTGGAAAGAGAGAAGCTGTATCACAGGACAGGTTTTCTCTAGAAATGGCACCAAAATCACAGAGTCTCATGTGAAAAATGGTCTGCCTTTCTCTCCACCTTGACAGGTCCCTTCCAGGAGTGCCCCTCTATAACCTACTTTAAGTTATTCAGCTGTCTCTTGTTTTTTGCCTCAGCTTCAAGGAAGGTGACAGTCCCATCGCTCCAGCAGGCTGCCCTGGCACTGTCCTGCCTTGACTCCAAGGCACAGTGCAAGTACCAGAGGCATCACCAAGGGAACTGCTCCCTGACAGGACAAGCTGTGTTGGAAGGATGACTCCTGCTTTTAGATGTGTTCCCTTCCTCACTGGGGAGGTACCCAAGTTGGTTGGACTCCAACCCAGATAGTCCCCCAGATAGGACTGTCATGCCTAGGAGGTAACTAAGACTCAGATGTGCAGAATCTGAGAAAATAAACCTGGACCCAACAACTCCACTGAGCCCAGAGGCCTTTTGCTTATAGTGGAGTTGCTCCTACCCTGCTTTACTGCCTGTGCAGGCACAAGGCAGGTGGAAACCCAAGAGCATCTAAGAGATGGTTGAAATTTAAAGAGGCAGCCCACAGAAACAGCAGCAAAACAGTTACTTAACTGAATATGCAACACATTCGTAGTGAAGCACGACAGCTGGGAGATTTATGAGAGCATCCACTGCACACCTCCCTCCTGCTTTACAGACAATTTGCTGGATGCTTTGGTTCATCTGCTGCTCAAAATTTGTGGGAGAAGCCTTCTTCTCCATAAAACACCTCAAATCATCTATAAAATGTAAACCCACACACCTGCAAGCCAGCCAAATGCCAGGGCCAAGTGTGCATGGCAGAGGGTACATCCACAGACAGTAAAATAAGCACTGATTGCTCTGATGCCGGGAACCTGGGCTCTTTCAGAGGAAGAACATTCATTTCCTTTGCTGGAAATTTTATTTCCCTGCTTTTTATCTTCAGGATATGATAGCACCACCAAACACCACAGAGTGCTTTAAGGCAAGGCAGCGCACACTGCTGGATGAATCATTCAGCTTGACTTTTGAAGGTTTAGGATCCTCTCCAGGATATTCTCTGTCTTACAGAGGATTTTTGTCAGCTCTTTAGTTCACCTACCTCAGGGCTTGGCTTGATAACTTGAGACACATAGCAGGAATGTGGTCATTGATGCTTTCCTCTGATATATTCAGCAATTATAGGTATTCACGACCGATGAGTTTTAGACATTTCTCTGGCAGATCGGGATGTGTAAACGAGTCTCCCATGTTCGATGCTGCCTGAATCTGTTCACCAGCAACAGCTGCTCCCATCTAAGCAACATCCCAGAGCAAACTCCTACTGCTCCATCCACCGCACATTAAGATTTGCCATTGCTTGAAGCTTTGCAGATGGAGAAGAATAGAATTCTTTCGGAAAAGGCAGAGGGAGTTGGGTCAATTAGTAACACATTTATTGTAGGAAGGACAGAGAATAACTGTGTCTTCACAGTGCAGGGAGGGCACAGCGGGTGACGGAGGCTCCGGTGACAGCGTAACACAACAGCGCTGCACCGAGCACAGGCCATTGTGAGCAGCAAGGAATTAGAGCTACAGATCAGCAGCAAAAGAGGCTCCTGGAGTAAATGTCACTTCCCAAGTAGGGCAGAGAGTTAACTTTGGACTAATTAAACGTAGCTGTGCTGCAGGAAGAGGGGACAGCGGCCAAATGCAGCCTCTCCCTGTACTCTGGGCAGAGGCCACCAAAGGTTAACACAGACGGAAAGTTTACTGTCAACAAAGCGCAGCAGAAAGCACTACGCATCTGTCACACATGCTGTCTGCTTGCGGTCGTGCAGAGTTGCTGTAAATAATGGCCGTAAGTACTGTAAGTAAGCTAATGTTTCCCTCATTCACATACTATTTGTTATTATACACAAAGAAAGTTGTATTAAAAGAGTAAAAAGACAACTGCAAAGTCACCTCTCAAGCAAGCCAAGCACAGTGTTATGTTAGACTGTGTTGCCTTAGATGTGTGGCCTGCCAAGGGTTTCTGCAGTATTTCAGATCACATTTTTCCCCAGGACCCTGCCTCATTCCAAATGCAGGAAGCTTTCCCAGGAGAAATCTGTGCAGAGAGCTGCTTCAAGCTGGCGCTGGCAAGGGCTGTGCAGCAAACAGTCCATCTGCAGGAGGACGCCCACTGCGATGACTGCAAGGTTCCCCTGGACAGATGGAGAGGGGCATTTCTTCCCTGTCTCCTTTGCAGCTGCTTTAACTGGGGTAACCTAAAATCTGGGGCAAAGCAGAGGAAAAGACATCCCCTGCCATCCTACGGTATTGCCAGTCAGCTTGTAACCTCCTCTGCCTCCCTTGTGCCAACGTGAGCAGAGCAGACCCTGCTGGGGCAACAAGGGGGTAGTGAAGGGCATGGAAAGAGGACCTGAGGGTGACAAGGCAATTCCTCACGAAGGAGGGTGCAGTCCCACAGCACCCAAGGAAGGGAGCAAGCAGGCACTGGCCACAGGAAAGGGGCCAGTGATTTCTACACAAGTCCATAGGGATAAGACAGGTACAGAAAGTTAACTCAGCAGGCCCAGGAGCAGCTGGATGCTCAGCCAGGCACAAGCATTCCTGTAGGACAGCCCAGACAAGGGGAAAAGAGCTTAAATGCAGCTCCCAAACAAAAGAGTTAGAAAACATCCTGTAGGGCTGTCTCAGGGCTTTTCACACAGCTGCTTTCCTAGCAGTCTAGCCCAAGGATAAGCAGTTGCATCACAGCAGAGCTGACCTTGATCCCAGACAGGAAATTCCCTAGATCAAGAATTAAACTAAGTTGCATTCAGGGCCCTGACAGACATACCTGCTGCAGCTCAGGACCTGGATCCTCCCAGGTGCATATTCAGCTCAGGTGTTGGGAACACTCTTGGGAGATATTTAGGGAAGATCTGTCTTGTTGAGGTCCAGAACCAACATGAGGGGTTAGTAGGAATGCCAGCTCATCTTGTCATCCCTCTTCTCCCATAAGAGGCTTTTAGAAGATGCCTGAAATTCCCAGCAAACAACTTAGCTCAGCACAGACTAGGGCTACTAGTACTGTATGGGGAGACAGAGGAGTAGAAACAGCCCAGCACCTCCCTTCTCAGTATTTATCCAACCTTCCCACCAACC
Organism: Crypturellus soui; assembly: GCA_032275445.1. NCBI lineage: Eukaryota > Metazoa > Chordata > Aves > Tinamiformes > Tinamidae > Crypturellus > Crypturellus soui. Next base: position 778,568 of record JAUBNY010000188.1, read on the forward strand.
CTGGAGTGCCAATAACCCAGAGACCAATTCCAGAAAAGGGCACTCCCTAGTCTTCAACATGTGCCCTCTATATCCCCACAGTCCTTTACCTTCACCAGGTGATCCTTATTAACCTTTCCTCCTGTATATTCCCATAATGGTTGGCCTCAGAAAATCTTTTAATCCATTAAGTGATCACATTATTGTTTTCACCCTTGGCCATCTTAACCTTTCATCTATATATTCCCATTGTACTGTTAATTCCAGAAAGGATGAGGATTTCTCCAAAGTCCCAGAGAGATCCCAAGGACAAGAAGATGTTGAATAGGGTCTGATGCATCCTATTGGCCACGAACAGCAGGGAAGCATGATCCAGATACCTGTGGCTTTCTTTATGTGGAACTAAAAGACATTTTCAAGGTTCCAAAATTTTTAATTTTGAGGACATTTTGCCATTTTATGCCCAATAGCTATTGAAATTGTGTGTGCATGAGTATGCAAAGCAAACTAGCAGCTTGATTTCATTATGCAGAATGTGCCCTGAACTATCTAGGGAATCATTAAGGCACATGGTTTTGCTGCAGGATGGAAGGATGCTTTCCAACCCCTAACAAGCACTAGTGATGACTGAATCTCTTACTGGAGTAAACTGGTAAAAAATAAAATCTAGGCTCTGCTGGAGAGGATAGCAAGCTCAGCACTTAGGGCCTACCTTGGGGTGAAAAATGGACAGCAAAATTCTGTGCTACAGTGTGGATGGATTAGTGCAAACCTCTATGTAGCTGTTCCTGCAGGCTGATGTGAAGGTGCTAATACAGAGACACCTATGTGGATACCTAGACGGGAAGGAAATGTGCTAGAAAACAGCTTCTTCTACAAAGAAGATGATCAATGAGTAGCCCTTCATGTAGGTCCTCAGTCATAGGGGTAGGATGGGACCAACTCATCCGGGGCCAGTTCTGCCAGGTGCTTTCTAACCTGGTCTGGAGGTCTCTGGGGACAGGAGAGCAGCCGCCATGCTTGGGAATTTCTGACTCTGTTCAAACACAGAAGGTGATCATGAGCCCAGCTGGCAGGTGACAACTGTAGGAATTATTGCCTTTAAAGGTCAAGAGTTTGCCATATGGATGAGCACTCACTGACCAAAGGTAAGGGGTGATCCTGTCTCTTTGTCCAGTCAGGAAGAAAGAAGGGATACAGTTACCCGGGAGCATGTCCCAGGCCCAGAAGCATTGCTAGATTGAGGGCAGAAGTGGAGTCAGTGTAGTGAGGAGATGGCAAATTCCTTGGCAGGCCGGAGTGAACCCTGGTGAACTGGCTTCCAGCACAGCGCTCTCATCCCCGAACCTCACCTCATCATGTAACAGCCTCTGCCTTTCCACTAGTTTAGTACCCAATGCCTCTGCAACAGAAAAGGACCCAACATGGTAAATTCTGCTGCCCTGTGGTCAGAGATCAGATTAAATGGGCACTTAACTTCCTATCTCCAGACACTGATCTTCGCTGCTGTCTTGTGGCCAAAACTCTGCCCCACACAAAGGCCCCAGGATGGGATCTTTGCCTCCTCTCAGTCATGTAGTGTAGCATCATGCGCACACCAGGGAGTGCAGAAAGTAGAGTGCTGTGCATTGGCTCCAAAATATGCCTCAAGGTTATATTACACTGCTCTCAGAGCAGTCTCCCTCAAAGTTCTTTGCAGCCCCGTAAATGTGCTGCGTGTGTGGGAGAAGGTGATTATCGTATAAGAAAAGCTGCCTTGCCCAACAAAATGGAAATGTGATTTACGGCGATCCTCACTGAAGTGTGGTGGCCGTCCAGAAGAACCCCCACGCAGCATAAATTTGGTACTTTTCTTGCTAAAATGGACAAATGCCCCATTAAGAAGAAGAGCGGCTTCCCAGATAAATGAGATGGATGGAGCGTTGCACTGGCTCCAAAGGCTGCTAATCGAAGAGTATCCCTGCTGAATCCTGCACTGAGTCAGAGCTGGTGTGGTTTGATTCTAACAGACCGCCCGCTGTGTCACAAAAACTCACTGACTGCCCGGAAAGAAACCTTGCTTCACGCTAGGTCCTAAACCTACACTTAATCAAAAAACAACTCTAAGCTGTGCACTAGATGTCCTGTTTTCAACAAGGTGCGACCTGTCCTTTCCAGTTCTCCCAAGATTTTTTTGCATTCAGGTGATCAGAAGTGTGATTTCTTGATATTTCTTCATATTAAGTGTTTTTGCTCGCTTCCATATTTGCCTGTTTTTGGGGGGTTGGTTCATTGGTTGTTTTTCCCCACTGTGGACAGCTGAGCTGTTCGTCTTTGATTCCGAACTCTTTTCCTTTAGTGGTGGGAGGGAATTAAAGCCCATCACGGCATGCACAAAGTTAAACCTGCTTTTCCTCTACTGTATTACTTTGCATGTGGCTATTTGAATTTCACGTGCTACATTGTTGTGCAGTCATTCAGCACAATGAGGTCCATCTCCAGCTGCCTTCAGTCAATTTTCATTTCTACTCCAATGACTAATGAAGGATCTGTGGAGCACAGCCCCTTGTTATACAGTCCCTTCTCCAGATCACTTATGAATATGCTGGAGTCCAAGTCACTGCACATAGCCCTGGGACTTCAATTATTCCAGAACGTTGCTTCCTCGTTTAATGAGTTCTTCATCCAGGCAAGGGATTTCCCTCTCTCCCATTGCTTCGTTAGGCAGCTTGTTAAAAGTTTGTTGAAAATCCCAGTCCTTATTCAAGTATTCATTGATTTCTCCAGAGCCCTCCAGTGAACTTCCCTTCATTGAAGTTCTTCTCCATTATATCATGCTTCTCTGCTAATTCTGATTTTTATTATCATCTCTACTTATTGCCTACAATGAACATCAAGTTTACCAGCCCACACATCTGCCCCATAAACATTAAAGAATCTACGTATTTGTCACTGTCTTTTCCACTTGCACTAAGAGAATATTTTGCAAGATGCTCCACACCATGGTTAATAGATCAGCAAGTCTTGGGGTAAATTCCTCCTGGCTCTGCTGACCTGTTACTGTTTATTATCAGTGTTTTGTCCCAAAGCCACCTCTATTGGGCCTTCATTCTAAGACATTTTCCCCATTCCATCTGCTACCAAGAAAGATCTAAACAGTCCTAAAGTCCTTAACATCAGTCCTAAAGTCCTAAACATCCTAAAGAGTCCTAAAGTCCTAAACAGTCTAAAAGTCCTAAACATCTACATTCAGTTTCTCTGCTGTAGCCTCCTCTTCCTAGCTTTCTTCCTTCCATGGTCATCTATTGGTGCCACATTTTCTGTTTGACTTTCATGAATTTTAAAAGGATTTACTAGCAGTTTGTGATGTCTCAGGGAGTTTCTCTTCAAAAAAAAAAAATATATATATATTTTGGCTATTGCTTCTGTTCTCTCTTTTTTCCCAACAAAGCTTCCACACTCCTTGACATCTTGCTGTTTTTAGTCTAACTTTTAAGTGATGTATGAGCCTTCCAAGCACGGTTTTAAAACAATTTTCATGCCACCAATGTCTATTTTTACCCTTGAGCTGTTTCTTTCAGTTTCTTTTAAACAAATTTCCTTATTTTTAGGTAGCTCCCTTCTTTGTAGTACAGTGATAAAACTCTAATGGAATCCTTTGGCTTCTTTGCTTCTACGGAGTCCAACGCACCTGGGACACATCAGTCCTGCTGGGTTTGCTGGGACAGCGACCTTGGTACGAGCAGTATCTTCATTCTGTTCTACATGCTTCAAACTGAGTTATGCTCAGATGAGATATAGACACCAAACATACTCATGAGATTTCCATGCTCTAAGTGCTCTTGGCACGGATATTCTCTAAGTGTGCAAGGAGATAAAGTTGCCAGAGTTCCGTGGAAAAGTCCTGCATAATTTTTTTCAGGACAAACAAGCCTCCTGTTTTGAGCAGGTTTGATACAGCAAGTGGGAGCTACATGATGGAGGAACATGTGGATTTGTGCAGGAATCATAGTCAGAAGTGAGTCAGAAGCTCAGCTCTACACTAACGCCACTTTCAACTGCAGTTTCTTATTAAATAATGACTTTTGAGATTGAATCCAAAAATTCATGCAAGGTATTTTCTCTATCAGGCTCTTGTACATGAATGTTTCTCTTCCTGCCTGGGATTATATGGATGTATTGCTGAAAACTGGTTTCCTGAAGTTAATACTATAGAATTCACTGAGACTTCAGGAGACTTGTCTGCATTTGTAGCACTCAGATATTTGCCTCATTGGAAGAGCAGCCTAAGGACAAATATACATGAAAATTAGAAATCTTTTACCAAACCAGTTGGAGCTAGTATGTATCCACAGAATTTTCTGACTTTCAACTGAGGAGCACGGTTCTTTGGAAATATATTTTGTGAGATGTTCTCATAAGTCCTAATTGAAACTTCTTCTTTCATCAAGACACAAACATTTTCTTTTGATAGCATTGAAATAAAAGATATGGTTATATAAACTCTCATTTAAACAGAATACATCAAAAAAATCTCAAAATGGAATATTTTGTTAGTATAGAAACAAAATAAGAAAGTTTTTTCTCCTTTTTTTCCTGTCAAATGCTACAGGCAATAGAGATATTCCCACAAATATTTTCTTTCAATGAAATGGTGATTCTATGATATAAACTGATTCTGCCAAAATTGTTGTGACTGTTAATGACACCAGAACAAGATGAGAGGGGAAGAAGAAATGTTTCTCCCAGCTTTGGTATAATCCTGGTACCAGCACAAACTTCAAGGTTAAAAGAAATGGGCCTGATGGGCTGATATGTCCCAAGTCCACCCAGCAGGAGCTCTGGAGATGCCCACGTGTGTCTCCCCTCACTGCAGACCAGGAGCCACTCGGTTATTAGACATTAGTCCAGAAGAGGAATAGCAGCACAAGGGAACCAGACATTGAAATAAGAGCTCAAAAAACACCCGTGTGGAAGTTCCCCAACGTAAAGATGGTACAGATAGGTGTTAATTATATACTAACTCACAAATCCTTCAGGGGCATAGGGGATGGCAGGGAGCCCTGAATGTATCAGGGCTGTTAAGGTTAGATGTGTGCAGGGGTAACTGCGCTCAAGCTGTATCTTGAGATTTCAGAGCTGGTGTCTTTATTACACTGCAGCAAGTGTTCCTAAAGATTAGCCCTGGATTTCAGCCCTTTCCACAGCAGTAGCCAGGGAAGTTTGGCAGCTTCTCCAAGTACACTTATGAATGGGAATTTAGAGTAGCAAGTGAGCCTGGGGGAGGGAGGGCAGGAAAAAGGAAGAGATGAGCATGTTTGTGACTAAAGCTTGCCTGCATCTTTCCAGTGAGTGACACTGATTTAGCCCCCAGTGAAAGTATGAAGCTAGGACCCAATTTTCAGCATCTATTGCAATGGAAAGAACAGCTGGATGCATTCTGTCCTTCAGGTGCGACGAGTGTCTCTGAGTGAACATGGGACCTTTTGAAAATCATAATCATCACAGAAACTTAAAACCGCAGTTCCACAGTACCTTCATTGCCCGGTTGGATGTTTTCTGAGACAGGAAGCAAGGCAGTCCTGGAGCTGGATTTCACTGCCAGGTTGTTAGAGGAACCAACCCCGAGCAGTAATCTGGCTCCACAAGAGTCATTACAGACAGACACATATTTTTTTCTAGGCAAGGCATGTAGGGCTTGGCTTGTGCTTGATGATGGCGAAGATGTTCCTCACAACTGAGTACAAAGGGCAAGTTGCTGTAGCTGTGCTGTGGTCATGCAGGTCTCAGTCCCCTTCACTGTCAAGAAAGCAGAATGTGCATGTCCACGAATGTCCATGCACAAAAGCAATCCATGCAGCAAGCGACTTCCTAGCACCAGCAAGACCCCAGTGTCCTCTCATTGACACACCATGCTACACACAGCTCAATAAAGCTAACCAAGAAAGACGCTTAAAGAGCCACTGAGCTGCCAGCCTTCATGCCTGCTGTACAGGGAAGTGAAGAAGACTCTGACAGCAATTAAAAAAAGTGTCTCTTTGCCTTCTGTGCTTTATTATGTATGGGAGCTGTTGGCTGGCAGCAGCTCTTGATTTTCCCAGTCACCTTCAGGGATTCACATGCCAATGTAATAAGGATGGAGGGAAGTGGATGCTCATTGTCAGACACCATCTGGGGCCATTCATGGAGAGAAGCTGCTGAAGGAGATGAGCCTTGCATTTGGTGTTTTTCTTTCATGCGCTGTCCAAGGAAAAATAATGTTAGTAGATATAAAGCTAGAAATAGGCAGTCTAAAGAACCAGCAGTGTTTGAGAAAACTTTAGGAAAAAAAAAAGTCAGCTGCATGGGCTATCTGTAAAACTTGAAGCTTTAGTTGGTCACTCCTTGTTTTGCACCCAGTAGTTCAAGCTGCATCTCTGTCCCAGAGCAAAGAGGTCTTTAAGGGGGGTTACTGTGTGCTTCTATTTTCATATTAGAACAGGCAGAAAGCACCACAAGAAAAGCGTCACTAAATCTTCATCAATGACACTTTTTGGTGGTGAATTATGATAACATTTTAAAACCTTTATGATAGCCCTACCTGGAGCTATCATAAAGCAGTAAAGCAGCCATAAATGTGATAACAAAGAATTCCTTCCCGACATGCAGCCAGCCTGATTTTACAGCTACAATTCATGTTAAGTGTGCATTCATTAAATTATTCAGATATGATAATGTCTTCTCTTCATAATCCTTAATCACCGTGCCAATATGATTCTGCTTACTCTGGCTAAAGAGTAGCTGAGGGAGAAATGCATTTTTGCAGGGCAGGGATTACTAACATTTTATAGTAATGGCAGATTAATTAATGATAGTTCATGATGGAGTGTGTATCAAAGTAAACATGGCTTCCACCTCCGCACCGCAAGGACTCATCACGGTCCGCGCCGTGACAGGAAGCACCTCAATATATTTTCTTGTGAGCCAGAGAGACTCATAATGTTACCCTCTGCATAGCTACAGTATAGTAAAGCATTTGTAGAAAATAGAGAAGCAGCTTTGCTGCCAAAAATCATTGTGTAAAGAAAGACCTTTCGTGGAAAATAACACGCTGCTCCAAGGGATACATATGTTATCCTGGGCAGCACATTCAAAGCATCCAGAATGAGCTGTGATATATCTTTTTTTCTGTTCTCTCTGTTCTTTCCAGGTGGGTTGAACAGTAGTGGGTTGACTGGGCAACGGGCAGTGTGTGTTCCCATCATAGTCTGATCTCAAGACTTGCAGGGATTGCCCTTAGGCCTCTCTCTTCTGCCTGAGGGTCTCGCATCAAATAAGGTGTCTGGCTGAAGATCACACGTGCTTCACCCCAACCACCTGGTAGCACTATCTCATCCACCCTCAGTCACGCGTGTCTCATCCTTTCTGTGAATCTTGTTATAGACACTAAGGATTTTGGCTGAATCCTTCCACAGCAGGATTCCTTGCCTTTGAAGGGCAATACTATCCCTATATATTAAAGCTTATGCCAATCCAAGTTGTGAACTACTGAGCTTTGACTATAACTCTCTGTCTTCAGCTGGAGTTTGCATACTCCATTCCATCTTCTATTTTGAGTCGGATATGTGAATATTGACAGATTCTTCCTTCAACATCCTCATGCACTTTTAATGTCAATATTCTGCTGAATGCCATCAGAAGCTCATTCGTTTCCTAATGAGGAAGAACTCAGTGATGTGAAGTGCGGGGACTCCAAAAGAGTAATTTCATTGTTTACACTATGGCACCAGTCCTGGACTTGTCCTGACCCCAGAGCAGAGCAAATTCACAGTTCCCTGTCCCACAAACCTGTACATAAACACTAGTGGCCAGTCCCCTAGAGGCAGGAGCCACTGGGGCTTAAAGCAAACTCTTCACACTGACAACAGGTTTTTACAGAGCACTTGCACAGCAACCATCCTTGGAATAACATCTCTACAAAGTCTTCCTGTGTGTTCATGTGCATATTCAAAAATGAAAGTTCAAGCTTAATCTTAGCATTAACTGTTAAGTCTAGCCCAGAACTTCCTATCTGTGATTTAGGGGTTGGACTAGATGACCTCTAGAGGTTCCTTCCAACCTTAGGCATTCTATGATTCTATGATTCTAGTCTACATGCTATGTCCTAGCCTTGAGCATCCAACCCACTCCTCCTTAATTAGGTGTTTGCATTTCCTCTGTGACCATGACAGAAAGTGCCTTCGGAGGCATCCAGAGGAGATTCTGTCTTCCTACATTGACAGGATGTGTCTCCAAACCCCTAGCCCCACTGGTCAGTAAGACAGAGATGTACTTCTGCTAGCAGGACAGAGTTACCTTTTTACCTGTTACCTTTTGTTACAGGCAATTGCAGTTTTGTACCCTTGGTGGCTGAAGTTTTAGCTCACAGGGAATCCCCATGCACAGTATCTGCCAGCCCTTGACCAGAAATCTCAGGATCCAGTCCAGCAAGGCTTACACAGATGACAGCTCCAAAGAATAAAATTGTACTTTTCCACAAAAGGGCATGACAGAGCTCTCTCCTGCAAGCAGAAATATGGCATGAATAAGCAGCTGGAATTCAGATCCTAGAAAATTTGGACCAGATCTAAACTGGGCAAACATTAGTATGTCCCCTGGAAGAACACTCCAGTGCCCTTTCTTTGCTGTACTTACAAATAAATCCTTTCCTCTTTGAGACATCTTGCCTAGGTGTCTGTGCTTCAATACCAGAAACCCTGTTAGAGCACGTCACCAGGAATCCAGAGCTCTTTTTAGTTTCGTGATAAATGGGAAAACCTTATGCTTCAGCTAAAAAAAAATGCCTTGCAGGAAATGTCTTCCTTAGGGCCTCATTACTCTCTGCGCTGATCGCCTGCAGGAACATCACTCACCTTTTAATGAAACCCAAAGGGAGGAACGTGTTCTGCTTGGGAGCAAATCACATGTGGTTTCCATCTGGCCTCACAAGTGTGCTGCATGGTGCATTCACCAGCTGGATGGAGGAACAAGTTAATTATGAAGCCCCTTGGTGAGCATCAATTCTTTCTAGCATGGAATGAAGGGACCTACATTCCCCTGCCTACCAGAGGGTTGAGAGGGCAGTTCCATCTCAATTCCTCTTCAAGACTTGATGAAATAGTCATCTCTCTCTCTCTCTCTCTCTACATATATATATATTTGCATTTTTTTCCTAGCAAGAAAGTGTGAAGCCCTTTATACTCTTTATACAAGATTTAAAACCAAGTGGCAGATGTTGGCAATGCTTCCAATGTGAATGGCCAGCAGTAATGCACTTGTCAGAGAGGAGTAGGACAGGGTTGTCAGCAAGGGGGTGTGTGAATGAGTCTGCCCTGTGTGTGACTTCTGAGTAACATGTCATTTCCTTGGCCAGGATCCATGAAGCCTCTTAAATAACCTGCTCAGAATTTTTTTCCCAAGTGTTTTTTTTTTTTTTTTCCCTGACAGTTCCCCCCTTTTTTAATACCTGTTTCCATTTTTCTGAGATTTTCAGTTTTCTCTGAGGTGAAGGGGGTAGGGATTGGAATATTTCATTTTGCAGCAATTTGACCCAGATAAGATTCTTTCATTTCTTTACTCAGACTGAGATGTTCTGCATCAAATCAGCTCATAATCCTAGAAAACAGCATTTCTCTTTTGGCTGTGGTCTGGGGACTCTTCCAAC
>JAUBNY010000188.1:798536-810709 GCA_032275445.1 Crypturellus soui
CCTATTTAGCATGCTACAGAAAAATCTGGTCATATTTCATTTTTTTGAAATACTTTGCATTTACTTGGCTTGCTGTTCCCAGTTTCTTTCAGTGTGAGTGTCTTCTGAAACTGATCTGAAAAAGCTTTCCTTTGCTGCTGTCCATTACTCCTAGAGATCTCTGAATGACAACAAAGTCCCAAGGACGACGGCTGTCTACTCCCATGAGAAGAGGAGAGATACAAGGAGATGGACCTAGCCTAGCCCCAGCTGGACCCACGGGCTCACAGCGACCCCAGGTCTGTACAGAGCTGTTGAACAGCTACTTGCAGCCAACCTGTCCTGCCCTGTAGCCAACCTGTCACCACAAACACGTTCACAAAGACCCAGTGCTGGTAGAAGACTCCTGAAGAGCACAGTTAGCCCCATCACTATAACCTACAGATTTCCCTGCCTAGATCTCTCTCAGGGAAATGCATTCTGGGTTTGTATGGGAGTAGAGTGGAGTAGAAGTTCTTTTCAATTTCTTTTTTTTGCCTCCGGCAGAAAATCTTGACACTAAATCATTAATGTTAGCAAAACACTTTGATTTCCTTTGACAAGAGCTTCTGTAGTAATGCAAAATATTCAATTATTCAATTATTAATTATTGGTATCAATAATTCAAATATTCAATTATTAATTGTTATTATTACTGCTAACCAGGCCAGAGACTAAGAGCAGCATAACCTCAGTCCCTGCCTCAAACACTTCTCTTGATTTTGCAAAAACCTTGCAAGTATTGGTGTACCTGATTTAGTCCTTTCCCCTCTGTCCATCACTCAGGCTCCAGCAAGAACCTGGGGTCTTTTTGAGACCCAGGTGGATGTGAGCAGAACAGGTTGAGCTCCTGACACCCTTTGTCTGCTGGGAGAGGGTAGTGGTTGTTAAAAAGCAAATCTATATCTGTTCTGCACATGACAGATTGGAGCCTGCTTCACCGTGAGGCAGAGAACGTGGGATATTTTTGCAAATGTTTGAGCAGCTGGATGATATCCAGGACTCCATGGAGCATTGACAACTTTAGCATGTTTGGCTGAGAGTCCCTATCTGAAAGGAACATTTTGTTAAGATATAGAATATATTTTTTTTCTTTTTCACAATGTCTGACTCGAGCAAACCTTGTTTTCTTTACATACGTTCCCAAGACTAGAATAAAGGTGGTCACACAACCTGCAGGAAAAGCTGTTCACAGGAACCTCAGCTCCGCACCTGCACCTTGCGCAGAGAGCGTCACTCTGACACTCGGTACCGATTAACAAGCAACATGGACTTCAAATTCCCCCACCTTTAGAACAATACAAAACTAACAAAACCCAACAATAAGAAATGAGGCAATTCAAGACTGAATAACTGTTTTCAAGTAGAAGAAATATTCAGTAGTAAAGCCTCCCGAAATAGCCATTTAAAGTCAACAAATAGCCCTTCTAGGAATCTGATTCATTTAAGGCAGATTTCTAAATGCCGTAGATTAATTGGTCCAGGAAATAAAACACACCAGAAACATCACAGAAGGTGATTCAATACCCTGAAGTTAAAACCACTTCCCTAGGACAGTGGATTTGATAAGGACTTAGCTTTTACTTTATTCATTTTTGATTCTTAGCTACAGGATGAGGGAGTCTGGTAGCGTGGCCGTGATGCCCGGGCTGCACAGAGCCTCTCTGATTGCTCTCTACGGTGTTGGCATCAAATCTGTCCATTTCCCAGAGACATCACAGCCAAGGAAGACCATCCTTTGCCAAGTTCACTCAGCTCTTCATCAGCAGAATCCAAAAACTCCTCTCCCTGCTACACAAGAAGCTATTAGCACCTCCCCGTGCACAAGCTGGCATGTTCTGCCAGGCCCATGTTTCTTAGCAAGTTCCTATTTACAGGAAAATCTGTCTTGTGTAGAAATACATTTTATCACACATCATTTTCTCTGCTTTCATCTTGCACTGCAAGATTTTCCTTCACACGATGTCAGGAACGAGGGCACGTGGGGGAGCTCCTCTCTCCTCCAATAGAAATATTCTATAAACATGAACTTCACTTGAAAGGGTGTGAGGACATGTGACAGCTCCCAGTGATGATACCCTGAAAATAATTCTATGGCAAACCAGGGGTATCACTCAGCTGCACCCCGTGCTCACTTCCACCCACACTAACAGGTTTTCCCTCTTTCCTATTCTGGTTCTTGGAGCTTTCTCATCCCTGAAGTATTTCTGTACCCTCCACTAACACATGGAGTAATGTTATTAACATCCATCGCAAATGAAACTCATCTACTCTTGTCCCCAGTGGGACATTTTAGGAGATTTGTGGGCAATTTCTGCAGCACTGCTGAAGGGAGATGTTTCTATGTTCTGAAATGTGTTTTGATTTTCTCTTATTAAAAGAAAATAATGAGGCTTATTTTCTATAGCTTCAACATAAATCAAAACATTTTGGTTTCTTGAGCCTTTGGAGTGTTTTATTACAGCTCAGTGCAGAATAAAAATGTGCCTTTGAGGAATGATGATTTGCTAAGAGGATTCTGCAGTTGGTGGCTCCCATTCCCTTCTCTGGGTCTGGGGGTCTGAGCACTTTGGATTTCCCATGGTTTTTACCTAGTTTTTCCTTAAGAAAAGACATTGCACCTCATGTGAGACTCAAGGCCATGGGGGACTGTGGAAATATACCCAGTGGATCTGACCACATCAGAAAATGTATCATACACTCCCACTACAGCCTCCAGAAGATACCTAGCCAACATAGTCAAATGATCCCACACCAGACTTTAAATAAGCGGTTCAGCATTAGGATGAAACATTTTCTCTCAACACGTTGATTTCTGCTCCAGGCTTTGTCTAATTAAACCGCACAGGCTGTACCAAATAGCTAATAACAGGATGTTGTGTTGTCCGTCGCTTAATGAGGGCCTGTTTTTAGCCACGTAAATATAAACCTACAATTAGAGGTCCTCCAAACACACAGCAGTTCCCACTCTTGACTTAACCTGCTCACGTATTTACAAGAATTCTGCCTCCACACTGCTATCAGCAGTAGTGAACATATACCGTATGAACCACAATCATACGTGAAGAGGAGGGAGATCTGCCCCTCTTGTATAATCAAAAAATAGCTGTTACTGGTGAATTTGGGTATATACTATCTGCTAGGTTGGTAAATAGGTTGGCACAAGTATGAATGGCAACACCTATGTAAGTGTGAAATTATTATATTATTATTTCTGTCTATAAAAATATTTTTGTCCTGAAAGTTGAAACAAGTATATATATATATATTCTGAAGGCTTTTTATCTCACAGATGCTTGGTAATATCAAATAAAAATTTGCACTAATCTGCAAGAATATAACTTATGTAACTACTGTACATAAAGGTTTTTTTAGAAATTTCAGAAAGATGTAGCAAGGTCTTAAAAAAATTAAAGAATGATCCCACTCCCCAAAACAGGCTCCTTGGGAACATCTGAAAGCCTTTCAGTTGCTGGGTTTTCTTTCCCAGCTTTTGATTGTTAAAGTCTCAGCTGAGCAGAGCACAGATGTCAGAGCTGTTTTCAAACATTAATGAGCTCCGCAGATCTGTACTGCACACTGTTCGCATTATTTTTTTAAATGAATGTATTTGCTCACGGGATCTGCTCAAGCCTAGTGGGCAGCTAACCCCTACCCTCTTGTTTCATAGCTGTTCGGCCAACAAAGCTGATAACCTGCTAGCCATGGCCAGAGGCAGACAACCCTGTGCTTGGGGCTGTCTAAAACCACGCGTTAAATACAGGACTTATTCTGCTTTGTGTGCAGTCCTGCTTCATCCTTTTCATCCCTGATCTTCATAGTGTGTCCTTGACTGTAGGACCTAGTCCTGCTGGTGGACTATGAAGTTTCATGTTGAGGCAATGAGGGGCAGGAAGGACTGGTAGCAAATCCTGCCCCCCATCTAACTACTTACGTGTCTGCCCCTCTGCTTTAGTTGTGTGACACCAAATGGAAAGCCCATCAGAAAAAAAGCCACTAAGACCTTCTTGGAGTGCATGTTTGGTCAGGGAGCAAAGGTGGAGGGTGGATTTATATGGAGAAATGTCATTGTTCCAGGAAATTGGCAGCAGCAGGATAACCAGAGTTGCTCTCAGGGTCATTTATTTTTCTAAATTATAGATACTCTCTGGATTTATTCATGGACCAGAGCAAATAAATAACAAGCAGGGTGGAGGTGGGGGCGGAAGTTATCATCACTCATGGTGGAGGTGGTATGATGGGATCTCCTCCCCTTCGGTTATTCCTTAAGTGACTGGACAAGTGATGAATATCCTGCCCTCTAACCAGAAGAGGGAATCTCTTTTATGGGAAAACACTGAAAAATGAGTTACAAGAACTCTATCCCCCTGCATAAATGAAACTGCATGGAGTTATGGTTATTTGCATAAACATTTATCATTTAATGGATATTTATAAATAGTTTTATGACCTCTCCATTATCAATGATTCAAACGTGTGTGACAGTTACGTTAAAAGGAACCTGTGCCTTTTTCTCTGCTCATGTGTTTTTGTTTGTGATTTTTCTGTCTCTACCTGTTGCAGGTGAAGGAGATAATCAAGCACAGTGTCTTCGTTTTACAAATTTAGACAGAGAGACAGCTAGGTCTAATTTGTGCCGGCAACTCATATTGACTCCTGACTATGCTCTAGTCTTATGTTTTGATGTGTTGGCTATGGCATTTCTAAAGCCACTTTTCAAAATGGAGTTTGGGGGGAATAGAGATGTAAAAGTGAGTTTGGGAGGTTTGGTTTATAGCCCCTGGGGCTGTAGAGGTTCTGCCAGGATCATGGATCCCCCGTGTGGTTTGGAGCAGATGAACTGTCCTTCTGGTGGCATTCCCATGTCCTGCTCACTGCAGATATTTTTAACTGAGAGGAAAAGAAAGTCTTGGGAAATGCGGGAGTTAATCAGAGATCATAGACTGATAGACTCATTAAGGTTGGAAAAGGCCTTTAGAGATCATCTAGTCCACCCGCCCTGCACACACAAGGTCATCTAGAGCATGAAGGGGACAGGACTGCATCCAAGCAGGTTTTGGATATCTCCAGAGAAGGTATGATGTAAAACCTGGAATTCTTCTATCTGAAGACTGCTGAAGTGCGTCCCCTGTCTCTCATGTATGCATGGTCAGATAGCTGGGTCTTGCGGGAGCTGGGTCTCTATGAGACATGTCCCTTCAGACTCACTAACTCCTTCATTTTCCCTTTCATTTCCCCTGTCTATCCCTTTCTTTCCTTTTGAGACCCCTTGGCTCCCTGCTGCACCACTCACAGCTTGAAAGACCTTGTGTCTGAGGACCTAATTCCCATTAGAATAGTACAAACAGAGACCTTGCATTCCCAGATTATTGAGAAGGGGGAATTG
The DNA here is from genome assembly GCA_032275445.1 of Crypturellus soui. Classification (NCBI taxonomy): domain Eukaryota; kingdom Metazoa; phylum Chordata; class Aves; order Tinamiformes; family Tinamidae; genus Crypturellus; species Crypturellus soui. Next base: position 803,941 of record JAUBNY010000188.1, read on the forward strand.
GAATAATTCTTTCTCCAGAATTCATCTGAGCCTCTGTACATTTTCAGTTAGCGATAATATTAGATTAGGTTTTCCATTCCTGTGTCCCTGATATTATATTTGACTACCCATCTCCATCACACAGGACAGCTTATACTCACCATAGTCCTTTAAGACGCTGTAAGGACATCTATCACGCCATGGTAGGAAGAGAACATAGATTGGGATGTCTCCCAGAAACACGGGAAGTAACACATACCTGGGACTCCAGTGAGCTACAGATACAATTTCTTTGTGTCCAAAACTAGACTGCTTAAGTACTTTACATAGTGTCTTAGCACAGCTGATCAGCTTGCTGAAGGAAGCACATCTTAGCCCAGAGGCAGCAATGGTCCTTGACACGGTAATAGTAGATTTGAAAGACTTGAATGCAAGCTGTTGTGTCCCCTGGGGTAGCATTGCAGCAGGCCTGCAGTGTCCCCAAAGGACATCCCTTGTCAGGACTCCCTGCATCTGATGCAGAAAACTGTGGAAGTTCCTGTAAAGCTATCGTCTCTGGTGAGTAGAAAATTTTAATTAAGGTACAATTCAAAGGTTGCAGGACTTCATAAGTCAATGCAAACCATGTATTTGTACAGTAGCATGAGGAGGCATATTACAGAGCACAAGTCTTTGTGAAAAATGAGTATTACTCTCATGGCCTCAGTTCAGTGCACAGATGTCTCCCCAGTAATGGATTTCGGGCAGGCAAACATTTTCTTTAATGCCATAAGACAGCTTGGTAGTATTTGATCATGATTACCCTAAGCATCCCATGATGTTTTGGGGGATAATTAAATGGGAAAGCATCCTAGCAATTTATTCTAAAAAGTAATTGTCCCAAAAAGTAAATATTTCTGTTTATGAAATTACAGCTTATCATCAAGATTTCATTTCACAAGCGTTTGTGTTTCATCTGGGGGGAATCTAGGTCATTTATCATAGAGGCCTGGCTCTATGGCTGCTTTCCCTGCTCCTGTCTGCCCAAAATGGCACAATTTGGCCTCCAGACGTTCATAAAATCAAGAGGAAGGATAAGCTGGCAATCAGGAATAGATAACATAGATTCACCAAGGATAAGTCATGCTTAACCAACCTGACGGCCTTCTAAAATGTTCAGCTGGAGAAGGATATGTAAGGGAAGGTGTAGAGAGAATAAGGCTGGATGCTTCTCAGTGGTGCCCAGCAGTGGGATGAGAAGAAAAGACAAACTGAAACAAATTCCACTGAAGGTGAGGAAAAACTTTAACTGTGAGGGCGCCTGAGGCCTGAGCACCGGAACAGAGTTGTGGAGTCTCTGTCCCTGGAGACATTGAGCAGCTGTCTGAACACAACCCTGGGCCGTGTGCTCTACATGACCTTGCTTGAACATTGAGGTTTTTCCGTTTGTTTTGATGTTGTGATGAGGGGTTGTCATTTTTCTGCTCTGTGGCCTCCTATGCCTGGCTGAGCAGGCCGGTCTGCAGTGACCTGCCAGGGGCCATGTTCCCACACGGGCTGCTAGAAGAGCAAGTAGGATGTGCTGGAGTGTGGCATCTCGTAGGCCGCGCTCAGGGACATGGCACGGGGCTGGGGCACAACACAGAGAGCCTCTTGTGATGCCACGTAGCGCCCTTATGTGTCCTCACCACGGACAGAAGATATTCAAGAGGTCTCACTTGTCTCCAGACCCGTTGCACCATGTTGGGGGTTGAGAGGGCCATGGGATGTCAGAACACCCTTGGATACAGCACATAGTTTCTCAGAGAAATTGTGTTTATCAGTGCAAGTCAAACTGCTGGAACTAAAGGCAGCTGCAAAGTAATCTGTCCTGGAAGCAAGCACTTAGAAAGCCCCGGGTGGCATCCGCCTGGTGTGACAGTGATTTGTGCAATGTACGTTCCTCCTAATTGGATGATACATGGATTTCACCCCTAATTTGCCTTCAGAAACTCCTGATCTGCTTCTTTTCCGGAGCTTTCCATGAAGTAAACTCCCCAGGCCTATCTCATTCTGCTTCTCTTCTTCCCATGAATCTACCCCAGTTTGGTCATAAATATCAAAAATATCTAACAAGATATGGGACATTATGTGGTAGGATGCCACAGTATCAGGTCTTTGCTGAAAGAAAAACAGTTTTGCAGGTTCTAGGCTTGATCCCCTCATCTCCTGCTTATCTTACACATCCTACAGATCCAGGAGCTATGGCTTTGACCAAACACATCTGAAATATGTATTTCAGGAGGTCAGAAATAGCCGAATCATCCGACATCATCAGACAGCAGAATAACGTGGGGCAGAGCATGACCCTGTGCCTTGTAGGACCCTCCCTCCTTCTAAATTTTCCTGTCCTTCATTCAGAGACGGATAAGACAGAAGGAAATCTCCACGCTGCCTGCAAATATTTCTATCTTCTCTTTCCATTCACACCTGGACAATCCTATTGTACTTCCACACAATACATGAGTGTGCCAAACCAACAGCCATATTTTGATCACACTCAGAAAGGGCTCGTAGCTTAAAAAATAAAGAAAAAAAAAAGTTAAGATGCAAGAACAACAAAATTGTGTCACTGGTGTTTGGCTGTAGCCCAGGCCCAGTAACACAGCAGGCGTGGGAGCTCCCTCGGATGTTTTTGCTTGACGAACTCCCACTTGAAACGGCTGATGAATTTCAATATTTGGACAGATGGCTACATTCCCAAATCTGATTTTAAAATACACACTGAGGCTCTTTGGAAATTTCAGTATCCTCCTTAACAGGGAGTTGTTTACTTGGAAAATGTATTTTATCTTTTCTGTTGTTTTTGTGACCTCAGTTGTTTTTTTCTTTCTACTTCATGTCTGGATCTGTGTTTTTTTCTTTGCTCGTTGTTCTTCATCATGGTACTTGAAAGGCCTGCACTAAAGAATGCACTGAGGATCACTGTATTTACCATAGAGTTTTCCCACGATCAAAAGGCACTCTAAAATTACCAGGAAAAAACTTCTGTAGATCGGTTTTCCCACCTATCACATCCAAAGTGGACATTCATCTGCAACTGCAAAGCTAGAATGAAAACTGGAGAACCACAGAACGCAGAGAGAAAATAAGGGGGCTAAAATCCCCTTCAGGCTTTGGCAGTGATAAAGAATCTGTAAAGGCACAGATGAAGGAAAGAAGATAATCTAAATGGATCTATTGGGAAGACAGGAAATAATCTGAATTTTGTACCATAAAGAGGGGTTGGCTCAAGGTGTCTTTTTTGAAGGTAGAGAACAGGCACTCCTGGTAGTGCCTGGTAGGGAGTAGCCCTGGATCCTGTAGCCCCGAGGATGTGAATTAAGGTGTCTACACCATTGACACTGCTTGACTTTACCAGCAAAGGAAGTTAAAAATAACAGAAAAAAACAACTGTTTAGATTCCAGTTGTGATTTCTGTATCAAAGCTGTTCATTATTGCCTTGACTATTTTGCCCCTGCAATCAGAACAGGTTGTTTTAGTGACATTGATTTATGTACAGCTCTCTTCTTTGAGACTATAGTGTGGTTAATTAATTGCTTCTGGAGTACTCGGATAAAGAGCATATTTACTCAAGCAATACTCACAAACTAAATATTTTGTGCATTTCACAAATATTTCTAATATGTGTCCACAGAACAATGGAACAGCCAAACCAAGCAGCTGCAGATGCGGCAGATCAGAAATACTTTTGAAATTGTCAATTATTTAGATTAATTAATGAGTAATGACTATGTATGCATTTTGCATATAATTTGACTATTACAATGCCATAACTTTCAGCTGTTGCTGTACCAGACAGTTGTTATTCCTTCAGCAAATAAATACCCACTCTTTACAGCAGTCACAGGAGTGCTGCTGTACAGAAACTTCAAGTGTTCTCTCCTAGCGTCGCTGCTGCCTGCCAGGGATCCCTGGGAAGCAGAGACAAGATCCCTGTGGACCAGCAGAGGCTCATGTTGAAACTGGTTCTAGGGAAGAAAAACATATGTCGGTATCTAACAGAGTCGGATACCTCTATTGGGATTTATTCTGTAAATATCTAGGAAACCAGAAGACAGATTCCTATCTGAATTCAGGTATCTGTAATTATTTGCAATTTTGGTCCCACAAAATGTCCAGGGATTATGTATTTTTAAAAATCCTATTAGATTTTTTTTAAGTCCTATGCTTATCTGTATTGCTTTGTGTCTAGCTAAAAATCTGTTCTTAATGGCCACGTCTAAATCAATCCCAGGGGAGTCTCCTATTCTACGTTCACTCTGAGGTTTGGGACAAGCCATGTACTTAATGCTGCTCCTCTCTGCATTGCTTGTCTTTCCCTCATTTTGTAACTGCCATTGATCAGGTAGGACCCACTTCTGTTAATCACCATCATTGCCCTATTTTTATGCATTCTTCCTTTTGCTGAATATTTCTCTGCATTGCCCAGCTGCATTGAAACACACCTGGAAAACCCCGATAGACATCAGCAGATTACAGTAAATCACAATTGACAGACAAATCTCCACGTTTGTATTTTGATGAATATGTATTTGGGGGAACCTAGGAGAATATCACTGCAGTTTAAAATGCTTAAGAAATCGGTCAATACTTGCAGGTGCTTTTTGCAGCTCTCCCCTGCCCAGAGCCATGCAGAGAGCCAAGCAGCGGCAAGATCAGACCAAGCAGGTGATTCTGGTGGTGCAAATGCTCTGTCTTGACCTTGGAGGGTCTTTGTTTCATGGGCTGCACAGAGGATGACGGTCCCCAGCCCTGCCCCATGGCATGGCCCATTATGTAGATGCAGGACAGAGCTCAGATCAGCGAGGGCTGCACTAGTGTTGCCCACACACGTGAGGGAGAGCAGCACAACCTCTTAGACCTTCTGCAATATTCCCCTTTCCTCCCTCATTTCCAGTGAATCAGGGAAGAGCCTTATAAATGATGCCGGTGCCATGGAGACCTGATGATCTGAAAGGTGGGAACCCAACTGGAAAAGCATACTGAAAGCGGCATCCTGGACCAAAGCGGGAAATGAACCCTCCTGAGGCCTGTGCCAGGGATGAGCGGCACAAATGTGGGGCAGTGTTGTGGAATTCATTCCTGTACCCCCAAGGACCCCTCAAAGAAGCCCCATGACCCTGCATCCTCCATGCAGAGAGCCTGGGGGACCTGGCAGGAAGCCTCTACAGCCTCACAGGACTAAGCTGCTCCAGCAGTGCTTCCAGGCAGACTGAGCATCATGCAACGCCCTTCCGAACCTTTGGCAGGCCCTAGGGTGTCCCACACCCTGGACTCTGAGGGAACTCCAAGGATTCATCTCTCTCCCTTCCAGAAAGTCAGCTAGGGACTTGAGGACAGCGTTGGGGCAAAACTGTCTCCAGTGCTACACAAGGACGTATACTTACAGACCCTCCTGACGGCACAGCCCACCAGGACCCTGTGTCATCCCTGTATCAGCTCAGGGCACCTGGATGCATGCACCCACAACAGGGTAGCCTACCCTATCTGGTACCACCACCAGGAAATTTCACAGCGGTATCTTCAGCAACATCCTCTGTCACGTTGCGAGCAGTGACCTTGAACAGCCACGACTGCATCAGAACGAAAAGGGCACTTTTGGTGACCTGATGGGATGGATACACATAAAGCAGGCAAAACGCAAGTCAGAAATTCTTATTTTCATAAACAGTCCCACGTTGAATGTTTTTAAATTCATGTTTTTCTTCCCTACAGGATGAACAAAGAGCTGTAACACCATCCGTACCCCTCATTCTGCAGAGCAGAAGTAGCTCGTTAGGCTGGATTACAGCAGGTAAAGTTTAAGGAATTCAAGACAACTCATTAAAGCTGAATCATTTCTGTTTTCAGCCTGCAACTCTACAAATCTCCACTGTGAATAACTGCGTTCCCCATGTAGAGCTTCACGGCATTACTAACATCACAGAGAACTTCTGTCCATTTCAAACTGCTCAGACACATCTGGGGAGGCTTTTGGTGACTGCTCTTTTTTTTTCTTTTCCTTCCCTCTCTCCTCAGATCAATGACAAGATAGCTCAGCTTGTGACACTTGAAAGAATGTTTTCTTCTTTCATATTTTTTTTTTATCCAGAAATAATGAATATCACCAATGGCTGGAGAATACAGTGAGTGGGAAGGTCAGTGGAGGAGAGTCTAGAGAGGAAAACAAAAAAAAATGATGCAGCTGAGATAGACATCCAGAGGAAAATACAAATGAAAGTTCTCCTTGGGCATTTATCACAGAGAAGGTGGATTAAATATTTTCTGGAAATAAAGGAAGGCCCAGGGAGAAATAAGGAGGAAATAGGGATCAAGGAATATTCAATCCAGAAAGCACAAGTGTCCCACATGTCAAATGAGTGGAAAGAAGGGCTGAGTTGGTATCTTGAGAGCTGAAATTTTAGAATTTTTCCCAGAAATCCTCTGGGAAAAGGTGCCAATTCCTCATTCTTGAGGAGTGAGAGCTAGACAGTGGGGTGGCCTGGAGGTTGGCAGCAGTGCAAGTGGCTGTGGTCACATAGTGCCTGCTCATCCTTTCCAGTGAGATGCTGAGCTAGTGCTCTACGCTCTGTACCTGGAATCCAATATATCAGGAGTGTGCAATTGCATGTATGATAGGTAATTAGGTTATAAGTTCTGCTATGCCAAAACTGGCATAAGGTAGGAACCACAAAACTCAGGGTGAAGTTGGCGCTGTGGGACTTAGCACATCACCCTCTACATTGAGCATCACCTTCAGAGAGATAAGCTTAGGAATTAAGATGAATC
>JAUBNY010000188.1:813954-825392 GCA_032275445.1 Crypturellus soui
GAGAATACAAACAGCACAACAGGAGACCAAGTGTAGATCTCCAGAGACTTCACCGGATTTCAGCTATTAATTCACATTTGTTCAAGACTGAGTAACCCAAGGAAAACTGTATGTTTAATTCTGTAGCTAGAAGTATTTGGTACAAACCATTGAGGAGACTGTGATATGCAAGGGAAATGCTCAAGACCGAGAAGGTCACCATGGAATGGACAAGGAAAGATGTAGAAAGCATTCAGTTCTTCATGATCCCTTGGTTTTGGTGCATCACAATCAGGCAGCCCCTCAGCACTGGGATTCCTCCATTGTCTGGGGGTCAGGAAGAAAAACACTGACAGCTGCTTTAGATATTATTCTTTCTTTCTTAGCTATTTTCTCTTGGCTGTTAAGTAGCAGAAGGAACATTAAGTAGACACTTCTGGCACTGAAAGAAGAGTAGAAAACTCCACACAGCTGGTTTACTCTTTCTCTTTGTGACAGCTTTTAGAGAAGTGTGTTTCCTTGTGCAGTGGTATTAGGGTGTTCATATCCGAATGGAGCCATCGTGTGCAGAGCAGAGGCTTCCTGTACATCACGAAGCAGGTTGGATTGATTTATACTAATGCACCTTCTGCTAAACAGGATTAAGAATATCTCCTATAAGAACTAAACTCTGTGTGTGTGCATTTTGCCCATTTGCTCCCTGGGGCAGTATGGTAGGTTCTTACCAGTGCAGGAGCATTCAGAGGAAGGACATAATTTCTCACAGGGAAAGAATCCTTATGGCCAATCTCACCCTCTGGCTAACAGTATCCAGGACGGGAAAGACCGGGTAAACTCCACCTTGTCTCTCACTGCCAAATACCAGCTTATGAAATAAGAATGTGCTGTGCCAGGCAGAGGTGAGGGATGCAGCTGGGAGCTGGGTATCTTCCTGACCAGCTCACCTTTAAAAGACCCAGTTCTGGTCTGTGTTCAGGCAGTTTCTTCCCCTCTGCTGATTCATTTAGCTGGGTGAGTGGCTTGAGTACTAGAAATGCCCTGGCTGCACTGTCACGTCAGTACCTTCCAAATTAAAGCTTTCTTTTTACATCTGATGCTTAACATGAACATCTGGAGCTTCCAGAGGGCTTGTCAGACTGACAGTGGGACAGAACAGCAGGCAGTGTGTGCCTGCTGCCCTTGCACTTCCAATGGGCCCACAAGACTTCCCTTGGCCCGTGTTTCACTGGCAACAGCTGAACAGGCGGGAAGACCCTTTTGCAAGGACCAACTACAGGCAGTTCAGATGGGTCTGGATCTGTTCAGAGCTGCAGGAGTCCCAGACACTTTGGCATGATGCTGCTGATTAGCCTTTAATTTGCAATGTGGTAATTAAGGCCAAATGGATGGAATTCCAACTATGCTGCAATGCTGTAGAAGCAGGAGATGCAAGAAACATGGCAGTAAACAAGCCAAGAATCTTCTCCCCATTCAGGGTAGTAGTATACCAGTTTGGTGGCATCCCAGACACACTAATCCTGGATCGAAAGGGAAGATAAGGGAGCTGAAGGGTAAAACTAGCTTCATTTGTTTCTCTACATGCAGCTGAGCGGAGCTACTGCTTTCTAATGTTAATGATTGACTGTTAGTCTTGAGACAGGGCTGATCTGTTCTCTCAAGTGAAAACTGTGCTGTTCGTGTGAACGGGTCACTGATGGAGCAATTCCAGCATGGACACCCTTTCGACTTGAAGATGCTGAAGTGATGCTTGAAGATGAAGTTTTTAAGATCCTGCACCTCATCAGGAAGTGTGGAAAGCAGAGCAAGGAGTGATGACCATCTGCGTCCTTTGGAAAAGACACTACAAAGAGGTATAAACATGCAGAGGGAAGAGATTCAGCGAGAGGAGAGAGGGAAATGCAAAGGGTGTATGGGTGGAAGTGAACTCACAGTGATCCCGCACGAGGTTCTGCTCCTGCTGCAATGTCCTCCAAGGTCCGTGCATGGGCTGTGGGAGTGAAGAGCCACGTTCCATATCCCCGCCTGGGTTGTTAGTCCAGCACGAGTGCTCTGGTTGTACCACCACCATGGTGGAAGTTTCTGCTTTCTCATCACATGCTGGGCTGCTTATTTTCTGTTCAAGGACTGCTGGTGGAAGTGTGTCAATACATATTGATTACTTTGGTCATTGAATTCTGCAGTGGAATTGAAAAGAAAACACAGCTGTTGCAGCGGGTGTCCAGTCTCCATATACTGTAGTCAGATACGCTCCGGTAAGGTGCTGGGCAGATATTGCAGAATCAAGATATTTCAAGCACTTTTGATTTGCAGGAATTTCCCATCTCGCATAGCCAGACTTGCATGGCTGCTCCAGCCTCCAAGACGGTATTTTGTGCTTTTATTTTCAATTAAACTCACTGGGAACATGACACTACATGTCCACTGATTCCCATTTTCAGGCAAATCAAGTTATGAAAACACCACCAGTTTTCATCAGCTGAAGAGTTAAGAAGAACCTGGAAAACATGGTGAGGTATCTCAGGGGAGGAATTACCCTGTTATATGTGGTTCCACTGAAACACCTGTGGGATTCACCTTGTTGAACAACAAGCAACAAGAGGATCCCTCTGTGCTGACAGAACCATCAAGAGAGCAGTTTTGATTTGGGGTAAGTTGCATCATGTATCCAGAGTCTGGTGGTTACCACCTCACTCAGAGAGGTCAGGTTTTCCCTTTGTCCCCCATAATTGTCCTGTCCTGCAGCAATCAGTACGAGAATTCGTTTGTAGCCTTGGATCATGGGTGTATTTGCTTCAGTGAGCTTTTTTTTTTACAGAAAAGAATAATGCATTCCGTTCCCTGTAACTAGTGTCTTTTAATTTCTCATGAATAATTATTAGTCTATAACTCCAATCAGTTTTTAAGATCCTGCACCTCATCAGGAAGTTAATTACAGTTAGTTAGCAACTGCAACAAAGACATGCTCCTTCCTGACTGCTTCAAATTTGCTTTTCTTCTCCTGACAGGGCTTGTCTTATCTCATTGGGAAGCACTTTGGCTATCATTTATTTACAAGTCTGCCTTCATTTCAAAGAAATATTGAAGTGACCTGACAGGAAGAAATCTGAGGAAATTATGAGAAAAGACTTGCTGGTTGTTAAAAAAAAAAATAATGAAGTCTAGTAGTGAGTCTCAACTCTATCAATGGGACAACAAACTATTACACTGCATGAAAGAACTAATTCTGATGCTTCCTGTCTCACTATCTTCCCCAGTTATCCAGTGACTTGTTATGGAGCTGTGTTTCATTTTCAGATTTGTCCTGGGGACCAGAACGTCTGTGCAGGTTCTTGAGTTCTCTGCCAAGCTCTGCTGCTGCCGTTCTTGAAGCTGCCATCCTGGTCGCTCCTGACCTCCCTGGGTGTTAGCAGCGTCTGAACTGCTCCAGATGACTCTTAGAGTTCCTGGGAGGATCGTCTTTGTTCCCTGAATGTGTCTCTATGAACTGGGGGGCTGACAGGCAGCTCAGCTGCAGGTCTCTGAGTTGCAGACCTGCTCACCTAGTAGTCGATAGTAGAGTGTGATAATTCTACTGTGTGACATCTTTTCTGTGCCCTGGCTGCAGCCAGGCACTACTGAGAAAAACACAAGAATCACCATGATAGACCAAACAGTTTGAATGAAAGACTCATCTTAATCCCATAGGGTGATGTTCCCTACACTATATACCCCTTATAGGCTCATACAGACTTACAGTCTTGGAGACTCAACAGCATCTTGTGGCCGTGAGCTCCTCAGTTCCTTTGGCAGGTTTGTCCTGCAACCACCCAGCAAATCCTAACGTTTGGCAATCCCACGGGAAGCAGTTAAGTCTGCTGATGTGCCACAGCTCTCTTTCCTCTTATTACAAATCCTCTTAAGGGAGTGTGAGGCCATGTGTTGTTACTATGCCACTGTGGATTTTTTTCCCTCTTAATTTAAGGATTCAGTTGTTCTCAACATTCCCTACCTCTGAATTTAATTTTGCGGCATCTGTAATTGTGACTTCTGACTCATAATGTTGTTAATTCTCTTATTTCTCTTATTTGCATCTCACGAGAGACAGCGGTTGTGGCGCTCCATCTGCCCGATCACAGCACCAAGACCCTCGGAAGTCCTGGAAAAAATCATGCAGGCTCCCCCTGGCATTCCTGGCCATTGCAACTGTCACAAGTCACTTACAGACGTGCTGTCACAGGGAAAGGACATACCCTGGAATAGGTGAAATGCTTCAACCATTTTATAGCTTCTTCCTCTCAAGATCAGTATTTTGAGACCTGTTATGCTTATTATGGAGCCTAAATTGAATTAGCTATAAAGCCATCCAGCCTCCCCTAGGGTAATTATCTGAAGAGGGAGGTTTCATTTGGCTAAATGACCTTGCTGCACTTCTGATTTAAGCAGCAGCTGAAAAAGATAGGAGTCATTTTTCAAAAGGCTCTACAGACCGTCTTCTCCAGGAAGGAGCTCTACTGCAGACCTCCACACAGAGTTATAGGGCCATTTGGTATGAATAATGTCCATCATATCCCTTTGCATAAACCGATCATGCATCCTGGTATTAAAATAATAGAGCAATAGGTCAGATGAGGGAAAGACGCATTATAGATTAGGACTTGAAAATTTTCAGAAGATTTTGGAGTTTTTATATGTAGAAGTGCTTAATAGGCCCATTAAGTTATCTGAGTATTTCCAAACACTGTGCAGAGCAGCCAGCTTGAGGGTAAGTCCTGGCCCTGCCACATCCAGCTGTACCTGTCCCGTGTGGTGTCCTTGGGCACCGTTCACTTGATCCTGCACTAACCAGGCTTTGCCCAGAACGGCTAGCCTTGTGACAAGCATGCAGCAGAGGTGCCTGGCACCTGGATTCTACCTGCAGACAAACCGCTATTATGGGTCACAACCTCTAAAATGCTCTGTGCATGGTCTGTGTGCTTTGGTTGGTTCAAGGTCCTCTCTTTCCCTCCACTCCTGTTTACCTGACTCTATTTTGAATGACTGTGCAAGGCCTCAGCCACTCCCTTAGTCTTACTCGTCTTTGCTTGCCAAGAGAGAGAATCTGGGCACCAAGCAGATAACCCTGGCAGCCCTTTTTGGCAGCTGTCAACGCTGAATATCTTCTACTTTAAGCTGTAAGAGCCACACTGCTCCTTGGACCTGCTACGGTGGATTTACCTGAGTTTCTGCATGGCTTTTGCCAAGCCCAGCTGCTACTCTTAACTTCCCAAAGCTTCCTCTAGCATATTTCTGTTTATTTATAATTTTTTTTTTATGTCTTTCACATTCATTAGCAGTTTGCCATCTGCTGTCTTAATAAAGTAATAAATGAGTGTCGTGGTGAGTTTCTTGGCAGGGCTGAAGGCTTTATTTGCATAAGTATTTTCATCCATCTTTCCTAATCCTGCTCACTTTCATCTGCAATGTGTTCTTACTCTTTATGTTTATATATGTATCTCCCTAACTACTGTGGCAATACTGTGACAGATGCTTGTAAAAATGACATTGCTAGATTCCAAGTCTGTCTGTCCTCGATGTCTTTCAGAGTGAAGATACTTACAGCAGGAGGAGTGATCTTCACATCTGGTCCAGCTCTCCCAGGTGCTGCTCGAGCAGCATCACCTGGGCCACGTTGCCTGGGTTTGTGTCCAGGCAGCTCTTCAATGTCTCCAAGGAACAAGATACCACAAACCTGGGCAACCTGCTTCAGTGCTGTCACCTGCAAAGTAAAGAAGTGTGGGATTATGCAGCAGAGAAGAACTATCCTATTTCATGGTGCTTTCTGAGAGATGTAAAGGCTTTAGCAGAGACTGGAAAATTGCTTTGCTCCTGCCTTTCTACTTATCAGTTATTTCTCTATTACAAGAACAGTAGCAATTAATGAAGGACTGGAGTATAGACATTAATCACAAAACTCCTCAAATCTCTTCTCTGAGACAGATTAGTTGGGAGGGAGATTGTTTGTTTGTTTGCAGGCAGATTTAGCATCAGGTGTAAGAGGGAAATGTGAGATTCAAATGCAGCTTCCAGATCTGCAATTAATGATGCTCCATGTACTCAGGTTAAAGGGAGATTTGTGCAATGGGATGCAATGACTCCAGTCCCTGCATTTATTCCCCTTTTAAGGACTGTTCCTAGAAGAACCATCAGCACAGGAACATCCATTGCACTTCACTTCGAGGGTGAATTTCAGGCGGCATCAGGCTGTTTTGGTGAGCAGAATCAGTGATGGAACAGACTGGGGTCTCAGCATCCCTCAGCATGTGTCACCAAAGACTCCCTTTTCTTCAGATGCAACAGCCACAGTCTGAGCCAGTTTCAATGAAGTCCCCATCATTTGGGACACAAGTTGCAGGGCTCAACAGGTAAAATCTGGAATTCAGGTTTATTACCATTTTGACTACAGATATGCTATGTGGATATACTATGCGACTTTAAACATTTTTATCCTCTGTTAAAAAAAAAACATTTATACAGCCAGCAAAGACCGGAAAAACTCAGGTAGGGGTTTGAATAGCAATAAGCCAGACAGCTGGGAAAATTTTGGTCTTTTTTTTTTCCCCCTGACAATAGTGGATGTGCATAAAAATGCAGTTTCAGGGACTTTTTGTGAATCAGTAAACAGTTTCAGCTGGGAAAAAAAAAAAAAAAGAGAGAGAGAAAGATTGAGAGACTGAGTGAGAGAGTGATGAAATAGTCCAAGCTAAAGGCAAATACTTTCATTCTAATTTTTTTTCCAGGCTCACCATTTTGTTTTTAAATCTATCTGTAATTTGTCATTGTAGGAAAGAATTTTTTAAAATCCCACCAAGGTTAATTAGTAATCGTATTTTTTTTCCTACTGCTGCTATTTTTCCTTTTTTTCTTTTTTTTTTTTTTTTTGTAACTATATGGGGAAATATTTACATCTCTTGAGCTATGAAAGGTGAATTTTCTCTTGATGACTGATCCAAGGTGTCTGCCTAGCAGGTCTCCATGGTCAAGGGGAGGACGAGATGTTGTTATTCCTGTGCACTGAGCTAAGCCCAGATGTTAGACCTGAACTACAGGACTCTGACCCGCTTACGTCTTGCCTTTTGCCCACCCGCCAGGGTGTCGTCGTGCTGTGTCCTGCTGACCCGGTGGTGTGACCCTGCACTCTGCGTGACTGGGTGGACAAGATGATCAGTCTTGCACCCCGGCTGTTATAGACTCATCCTATGATGGAGGCTACTCCATGCATTGCTCACACCAGTGAGGAGTGACTCCTGTTTACTGCATTAACATTGATGCTTGCCCGTGAAACTTGGCTGATTTAATTCAGCCCTTGCTTTTGTGGGCAGCAGATGACACCCTTCTCTGAAATTCTGTTATTAAACCGTGCTAGGAGCCAGGAGCCACCTCGGCTCCTCTCCATCACTCAAACCTCTTTAACTTAATGACAACTTTGCTAAATGCCAAAATCAATACAATCCCAGCGTCTCAATCTAATCACTGTTATAAAGCCGAAGGACCAACAGAACTTTACAAGATTCGGGGTGGGGTGATCTTGTGGTTTGAGTTGAATCCCAGATGAATCAGGAATGCCTGGGTGTAACACAAAGGGATCTATCCTCAGAGCTCCTCGCTCCCTTTCTTTCCCTAGGAGAAGCACAGGGGAAGCCAACAAGCTGGGATCATGGGAGCAGGCACAGACTGGTACTCCCAAGTGCCCAGGCACACAGTGGGACCTTGCCTGGGAGATGATGCTCTAGCAATTACCAACTGGCAGGTGGTCCAAGGTGGAGATCGCACTCAGATCAGCCCCTCTACAAACTTCCTGAGGCCTTTGTTCAAGGATCAGTCTACAAAATATCCATCCTGAGAAGAAAAGGGAAGGAATTTGGGCAGACCTAGCTCCAAAAACGTGAGACAAAACCTAATGGAATCCAGGGTCTGGCAAGCTTTAAAATATTATCAGACCATGGTTTGATATCTCTCAAACGGAAGGTCAGGGTTGAGTGCTCTAGATGGTTCTGTGTAACGGCACAGACCACACTGATGCATCTTGTATATTTGGGTGAGCTGATTGGGAAGCAGAGCAGAGCCAACACCTCATGCCAGAGACACAACTAACGCAGCTGACGGCAAAGATTGATCCAGGGGCAGGAATCCAGCAGATGCCTCCTTGGTGCCTGTTTGACTTCAGGCTAGTAGTGAATCACAGGCAACAGCCTTAGGGAGTGAAGCTGAAACGCAGTATGAGGGATTGAAGTTTGGACAGCAGAACAGGCGCTTCCCCACGCTCACAGCTTCACTAACAGGGCGCTGGTGACACTGCAGGGATTTCTCTGGGTGGGAAAAGCAATTGCTTTTTTGTGTGTAAAGGAATCAGAACTGCCAGGGAGGCAAAGTCTTCACCTGAGCCTCTAAAAATCCTACTGATCTCTGAATTTGCTGAGAAGTGACTGATTCACAGTCCTTCCTGTGAACCATCCAAGGGACTTGATTACAAATGCTAGTTCTGCCTCCCCATCCATTCAGTGATGGGTTTTGTGATAGCTGACAAATAATCTGTTATTATTTATCTGTTAATTATCTGTTATTCGCAGTGCAGATGAAGTTTTTGCTGCTTCTGCAAATTTCAGTCAGATAAACAAGGTCATTCTTCATTCATGTGAGGAGCACTGATGGCAACTTCTGGTTTCAGCTCGTGCTGAAATTTTTCCTTCTATTAAAACTTTACCACTTATAGTTCAGTTTCATCTGGAAGGGCTTTGAAAAGCTTTCTTCACATTATCCACCCTGGCATGGATGATTTTCGAAATGCTGTACTGAGATAAAAGGTGATGTCATGAGATAACTATGTGTAAAACAACCCCATTTTTTCAGGTTATCAGGCAGAATCATACCTTTGAACCCTTGCAATTACAAACCATGTCACAGGCATCTCTATGTTAGCGCATAGCCAGGCATTGACAATCCTTAATAAAATCAACTATCGCCTCTAGCAAGAGCAACATAACTATGTCTTTGAGAGCAGTGAATACCCCTGAGAGAGGGCAGGTGGCTCTGAGCAGAAAAGAACATTGCAGAAGAGCTGCAATGGGCAGTTGCAGTACTACAAGATGCACTATGGTGCCTGGTTTCCCACTTGAGGCTTCACTTGGAGCAAAGCAGAGACAGCATCTCAGAGAGGCCTGGACAGAGAAATCTGCACAAGGACCCAGAATCCAAGTCATCGGGACATCAACATTTCCTTTCTCTATATTTGATGAGGGCTTCTTCTGATATAGCCAAGGAATCTCCTTAGAAAGGAAAAGTCTTGGAGAGAGAAAGAGATGGGATGGAATTAAACTATAATGATGAAGACACAAAGATCCACATGAGAATCCTCTTTAGAGGGAAGAGTAGGCTGCAGCTTCTTGTTCTCAGATGTCTTCTGATTTCTCTGATGCTTCTGCAAATACCAATGTAACAACAGAGAGTTCAAGTTGGAAAAAATCGTTCTTGAATACACCGGGACAGAGCAAGGCCTGGGGCTAAGAGTAGTGTATTCATAACATGAGTCCTGGCAAAATGCTGCGCTCCTCAAGCACATGCTAGTGAAAGATCCGCATGGTCTGTCCCCTGACAGCAACACCGGCCTTTGACATCTTCTCCCGCATTTCTCTGCAGAACCATAGTCTTCGGGGCCGTTCCAGAAAGTGCTGACCATCTACGAAGAGGAATAGCAGCATCACCATGAGTCTCAGGATGTCTGCACTAGTTGGGAAGTGGAAGCTGAGGTTTCCTCGTTCGTTCCCTCTCTTAAATTCTCTAGAATGTCACTGCTAAGATGCTCAAGGGTAGGGTAGCACAGGAAATTTTAGGCTTGAATACTTCATGCTGGCTGGGTACACAGCCAAAGGCCATTACTAAGCATGATACTTGCAGGGAAAGCAGTCTAAGCTTAAAGACTCCTGGAGCTGCTCCTGGACGTTTCCTTGTGGATATCCTTTCATTTCTTCATTCAATTCTATAAGGACATTGTCACTCAAAACTGCTCGTGACCCGAGTTGGAGGCAGGACTCGTGCCTGAACTTCACACGGGGGTAATTGACCTTGGCCAGGGCCCCAGAGCTCCTGGGGGAAGGCTATTTTGCATTAAAGCCATGAGTTTAAACAATCATGAAGAAAAAAAATCAGCCACGTATCCTTCTGCAAAGGGCTGACATGCAGCTTCCAAGGACTAAATGAATTTCCTGAGAACTCATTTGTAAATCCAATAATTAGTTTATGAATA
The DNA here is from genome assembly GCA_032275445.1 of Crypturellus soui. NCBI lineage: Eukaryota > Metazoa > Chordata > Aves > Tinamiformes > Tinamidae > Crypturellus > Crypturellus soui. The sequence continues at coordinate 824,192 of JAUBNY010000188.1, forward strand.
ACAATTAATTAGAATTTGGCTCCCCCAAGAAATGTAGCATGTCATCCTGTCATTTGTCCTGATTGATCTTCACATAAGAATACTGCAAATGTTGGAGACATATGCGGGGAAAAAAAAAAAAAAAGAAATGAAACCTGGCGTAAAGACTAGATTTTAGCAAAAATTGATTGAAGCAAAATGCAATTATAAATGATTGTCATGTATAATTGCTGTGATTATGGGCTGCATTCTGGTGAAGGGACCCATAATTCACACAATTGGCATGTCGAGGATAATTCGATTTGCCATCACCCCCTCCCTAATTCATTTGCACGCTCGTGGCGGAGCAGTGTCAAACCTGAGCTGTGTCTCTGCGGCACGTGGGAAGCTGGACACAGGGCAGGGTGTTCTGCCAGGTTGCTTTGACCTGGTTCTCCCAGCTCTGGAGCAGCTGCACTTCGACTTGCCGGGATGAGTCCTTGCTCCGAGCTGCACAGCACTGCACAGCCTCAAAACCATAATGAAAAAAACAGCTGAAAAGCAACAAAAACCACCTGAAACCAACCAAACAAACCCAACCAACCAAAACCAGCTGAAATGAAAACCAAGAACTAAGGTGGGGAAGGCCTGCATTGCTCCTCGTCTGGTGTGCCAAGCTGAGCACAGAGGTGGTGGCATTTGAGGGCTGGGCTCATGGTGACCCTGTGCCCCTAAATTAAGTCATGTGTTTTTGTTTTAACAAATGGTGAAAGCAATAGAAAAATGAAGTTCATAAAGGGAAAAAAAAACCAGAAGACAAAAAAACACTGCAAAGTGACAAGTAGCGTTCTGAAAGTTGCCCCCGTTAAACAAAAAATATCAAGCAAAAAGGTGAAATTCTGAAAAAGAGGCAAAAAAAATCACATGGTAAATTTGAGGTGACTAAAAGAAGTGTTTTTAAAGGGGTGTTCACCTTGCTTAGAAAGAAACAGCACCAACTTTGTTTCAGTGTGACATGTGCCATTTCTTTCTGTTTTTTTTTTAGTTCAGCTGCAGAAACAGAATATTCATTATTTTCCCAAATTTGCATGCAACAAAGTAGTTAGCTTAAAAAATTAAATACTTGATATACCAATACATTTTGTCTGCTTTTCACTAGCTGAGATAAACCTAGACCAGCTCACAGATGCACTTGCTATGCTTTTTGGTCTGTCACTGAATTTGCCTTTATTATTTTTGAAGC
>JAUBNY010000188.1:941572-955498 GCA_032275445.1 Crypturellus soui
TATTGGGATCACGGAGGTAGGTAGGAGGAAAGGGCTCCAGCATTGCTGGGGTCACCCTGCAGGACAGGAGAAGAGAGGGAAGGAAGAGGCAGAAGGCAAGATCTTGGCTTTTTCCATTGATGGAGAAGTGAAAGAGAGAACAGGACCAGGTCAGGTCAGTTAACGGGGGGTGGGGGTGGAACTGACGGTGACCCGTGGAGAGACCTGCAATGGCATTAGAAAGCAATCCACAGGTTGCAAGACCCATGGAGCACATCTGTCCTCATCCAGAGGCAAAATCACATCTGGAAATAGCCCAAATAGCCCCTGATGGCCCTGGACTTGTGTGTCGTGGGAAGAAGAGCTGTGCAGTATCTGCGGGTGACTGTGGCTTGCTAGGGGCATCTGAGCCTCTTCCTCAGGGACTAGCAGCAGGAGAAAATCCAGGAAGCAGGAAGACCTGGCTCGAGCCATCAGCAATAGTAACCAGAAAATAGGGAAATGTGTCCCATTGGAACAGGAAGGAGAGAGAGTCCCCTCTGACCATCTTTCCCCAGTGCTTGCAGGTTCACACCCAACATAGCAGACCACCAATGACACCCTGTCCTCCAGCAGCACCAAACGGGCTGTGCTGAGGTGGCTCTGGAGATGTGGGGATGTTGGCCCTGAAGAGCAGGTCTGTAGGAGGGCTGTTCCCCTGGCACGTCACTGCGGGCACGGTGCCCATCACCCTGCAGCAGCACCAGCGCATCCCTGCTGGAGGCTCTTTCCAGTGGAGCTCCAACCCTTTGCTGAATGACCCCAACTCACTGGAGTTAGAGGCTCTGGTTCCACTGCGGCACCTTCCCGAGGCTGCTCCTGCTGCTGTCTCAGCCCCGAGCGCCTTCTCTGGCCAAGCAGTGCCACCCTGTGGCAAATGCCTTTCCTGCCTGCAGAAGGGGAGATGTTCCTGGGCACCTACCCCAGGCCTCCAGGTCTCAGCATCACCTGGTGGCTGCAGAGCTGTGAAACTCAGCACTTACTTCCTACATATGGAGTATTTTAGGGATCCAAACTTCATAATAATGGGCTGGGAAAACCTCACTGAGTGCAACCCAAGGAGGAAAGGACTCAAGCAGGAACAGGAGAGGACATTGCATGAGTGTCCCCTGCTCCCTCTGAGTGGGTCCCTCCAGCCCACCCGGGGGGCCAGGGGTCCCATTCCCGCCTCCCAGCAGCTCTCTGCTATAGGTGATGGTTCTCTGACACTCTCCAACAGTTCTTCCCCCAAATAAAATTAAGGGCTATTATTAAATAATGAAGCATAGACGCATTATTACCAGGTAATTATTTCTTATGAAATAGGGCTTCCATTCCAGTCTGGTGTCTCCAGCACTTTTCCATGGACACTTTCCAGGTGTCTGCCTGGAGGGGTGGGGGGAGTTGGTGTCATTACACCCACTGTGTTGGTGGGGAAACTGCAGAAGGTCCCTGGCAACATCAGGGAGAGGTCGGGTAGTCACCAGCCCGACCAGGGTGCTGCGCACTGGTTATAACTCCACACAGCATTTTAACCTTCCAAGCAGCATTCCCCAAATCCCTGGAGACATTCAGCCTCCTTTACCAACTCCCAAAAGGACCAGTGCACCCAGAACCACCATCTGATGCCCTGTATAACAGCATCAGTGCTGGGCATCTCACAGGAATATCTTGTTTGCAGATGCATTGTGCTGGCGACCATCCACTGAGGTCCTCCAGGAGTGAGGGCTGAGCCATAAACCTTCCAGGCAACGGGAATCATGGACAGGCTCCCTCCTTTTGCCAGACAAACAGCCCCTGTGTCATTGGGATGCCCTGATTTTTTTCCAGCTAAACAACTACCCTCAGAAGCTCTCAAAAAGAGTAGTCGGCACCTGGAGTAGGAGAACACACCTGGCCTCACTGGCTGGGCCAGGATAGAGCATTTTCTATCTACAGAGCAGGAGCTAAGACAGCTGACATGTCACAAGGAGTTTTTATTCCATGAAATGTTTTGACTGATCACCAGACTGACTCATCTCGCTTAGTGGAGCTGCTGCACCTGTTTGTCCCGATTGAAACTCAGCCTGGCAATGGAAATCTCCATTCTGGAGCCTGGGAAACATGTGCCAGCTCTCCTTCTCCTACCATTCACCCCACTGAGTTTCTCAGCTTGGTGGTTATGACTGGGACCAGACTGTTGCTGCTCCCAGATCGGGTCAGGAGGCCCAGGATGAGCTCGTGTGGGTGCATTCCTGAATGACCGGGCAGCGAGCAGCACCCATGGGGCTGGAGGCTGGGTCAGGAGGCCAGAGGTGGCAGAGAGCTTGCACACACTTTGCTGGAGGCCTTTGGAGCCTTCACGGGAGCACAGGAGACCAGGACATGGCTTGTACATCTTCAGCACCTCTGTCTCTGGCATGGGGATGACCAGCTGCCTTTATTCCCTGAGAAGGGGCACAAGGGGGTCCCAAATCTAGACAGGCAACGCAGAGCTCTCCATCTCCATCCCCATCAGGGCCCACAGGTCAAGACAGAGATCAAGGTCAGGTGACAAGTGGGTGAGTAACCTCTTTAGGAACAATAAATACAAGCTGCTGGGTCAATCCCCAGGAGTAGCAGATCTCCTTGCTCCCTAGGGAGCACAGCCCTAGGACAGATGCCAATCTGTCACGTCTTCCATCTGCCTGATTGACACTGCCAGCCCTGGCACAGCTGCCCAGGGCATCTTGGCAAAATCTGCCCCAGCAGGTCCTTGTGGAGTCCAGGAGATGGGAGGACACCCCATCGAGAGAGACCTTGGACACCTCCCAGCTCCTGGAGTCACGCCACCCTGCCGCGGTGGCCCTGCCCACAGCTGACAGCTGTGTCCTGGCATCCCTGCAACCCAGAACAGCCCTGGCCACGTAGCGCCCTGCCACCTGCGCCCATGCAGAGAACAGTCTGCTCTCTACGAGGCGGCCCAAAAACCTGCTCCGCAGGCAGATACTTGGTTGCAAGCAGATGTTCTAGCAGACATGGGGCTCAGAGCTCCTGCCCTGGAGTCTTGGTGATAAATTGTCTTGGTGGGCTCCTTTCAGAGACATGCTTCACTGTCCTGGTTTTCCACTGGCTAGAGATTTAGATATATTTTCACACTTTTTGAATGCAAATGCATGAGTTCATGATCCAAGGAGGCTGTGCCATGTATTCCACCTATCCTGGAAGCTGGCCAAGAGACTGACTCCAAAAGTGTCACATCTCTCATCTCCAAAAGTCTCACAGCTTTTTCCATGCCCGTCTGCCCATGCCCATCTCCCAGGTACAGAACTTCCCTGGGCTCCATGGGCAGGGGTGTCACAGTCACAATTCTCCGGGATCCAGGATGGAGGGGACAGGGTCAGCACAGTGGGCAGCTGTCCCAATGCATGACCACGAGAGCCCCAGATGTCACAGAGTGCCAGGAGGAGATATTGCCCTCTGCTAAGCACTGGAGGAATTGTTCCCACTGGCACGGTTTGACCAGCCAAATTTGAACCAAAAGTGACAGAAAACGACAGCAGTGAAAGTGTGAGGTCCCTGAGAACTGCAGAAAAGTAGGGGAGATCATTCAGTCTTTGTCCAGAAGGGAGAGTTTCCTATGGAATTGCTTCTTCAGAAGTCTCTTGAGAGTTGTCCCAGGGCCCACAGCATCACACAACACCAGTGAGATCCCTCCCAGACACAGGCTGGGGACAAGCCGGGTTCCCTCCTCATCTCTGCTGACATCTCTCCACAGGGATGATCCGGTGGGAAATACCTCCCGCTGTCACTGCGAGTCCCTCTTCACCAGCAGCAGCCAGGGGAGCACAGCCGCCAGCAGCGCCACAGTCAAGATGAGCAGCACAGCCAGGGCAATGGGCGACTGGCAGCATTTCACCCCCAGCGCGGGGCTGGATGACACTGAGCTCAGTGTCTCTGCTCTGCTGCTCCTCCCCAGGGAGCTACAGCATTCATCTACCAGGGGCATCCCATGGTTGCTGATGACGAAGATGTGGGCTTCGCGGGCCAGCTCTCCCGGGATCCCTCCAGAATCCAGAGGGCTGTTTCCGGAGCTGCGACATCGGTCAAAGCTTTGCACCGGCATCACAAAATGGCTGGGGACCACTAAGGTGTTGGCGGGCTCCAGCCTGGTCAGCTGGGACAGGGAGGAAGGTGACAGAGGTATTTCCAGCGTCCAGGGGTTTGTCCCTGCCTTGGGTGGCCAGAGCGCCTTCTTCTTGCTGAGGAAGGTCACGTAGCGGCAGATGGGGCAGATGATGCTGTTCTGGACGTGGCCGTCGAGCTTGGCGGAGAGCAGGCACTTCACGAGGCAGTCGTGGCAGAAGGTGTGGCCGCAGCTGAGCCTCCGCCGCGTGGCCTCCAGCGGGTGGAATTTCTCATAGCACACAGGGCACTCTGCCGGGAGGCTCTCCTTGCTAGCTGGGGTCTCAGACATCCCTGCTCCGTCAGCCACACACGCTCCCTAGCTGTGAGAAAGAGACGCGATTGATTATACGGGTCCTAGTTACTAGCGCAGAGCCTAGAGGTTGGCATGATGCACGTCCCCCTCAATATCACTCCTCCTTCCTTCCCTCTTGGCCCTAGCAGTCAGGATAGGTTACATGAGCTCAATGACTCAGGACATTTTCAGGAATATTAAGGCTCTCAGACTGATCCTTCTTGCAACAGACCTCAAATGGGAGGATCTCAACTCCAGAGTCACTACAGCAACAATTTCTGCGTGCAAAATTTGACGGAAAAGACATGAACTCCTGAGTGGAGGCCTGGCACAGCCAAAAGGAACATTCAAGGAAATTCAGCATGTCACAAGTGTTTCTGTTCTCTGCTGTAAGCTCGCAAGTTGTGGGGTGAGAGGGGAACTCTTACCCAACGTGGTCCCACAAAGACACATGCCAAGAAGACGGAAATGCTCCTATACTAGGGGAAACTGAGGAGGAGAGAGAAGAGAGGTCAGTGGAGAGACAGCAGTGTCCATCACACAGGGATGGAGCAGGGACCAGGCTGTCCACGGAGCAGGCAGCGAGCACTCGCATTAGGCTCCCTGCAGGGCCTGGAGGACACCCCAGGCTGGTGGCCCTGCCACGAGCTCCTGCAGGCTGGTGCTCTTCCCCCGGCTGGAGAGCGGTGCCGCCCGCACGCGTTGGGAGCCCGAGTCTGCCAAGTGACGATGGGCAGGGCGCAGAGCAGCCCTGGCCCCCGCCCCGGCCCAGGGTAAACAATAACCGTGGAGATCCATGAACCTGCATGCAACCTTCATCCAAAGCTCTCCAGCGCCTTTCCCAGGGCGAAGAGTGTTCTCATGGTGGCTTCAGGATACTCAACGCCCTTCTCTTAGTTTAGTTCTGCAGTTAAAGCTTCATAAAGCAAGCCAGTTTCTCAGACCCTGCAGCCTTTTTTGGACGCAATCTGCACCCCTCGCCTCAGGCCGAGACCCGGTCCAGGCTGTGCACCCTTGCATATCCCCACAGGCGTTTCTGAAGGTGACACACTCCCTCTCTGACCACCGTCTCTCGCTTTCTCTTGCTGCCAGCCATTGCACGCACTGCTGGAGAGGACGGCATGGAGGCCTTGGAGCTGGAGATACCTCCTCCAGGGTAGCCAAAAAAGTGTAACGAGCCATAACCACTCCTGGAGCAGGATAACAAAGACCCAGGCTGTTGCTTTGATTTGATTTGGGATCAAATCAGGGATTTGATGCTTCTCCAAACTGGCCCAGGAGCTCCTAACCCCTCCAGCATGCTCCTCCTTGCCCAGGAGGCCACTTACCTGCTGCAGGGTGCCCGGGCAGGGGACTCTCCATGCACCCTGCTGCTGCCTGTAGAGCTGGCGCCTGCTGTGCCGGAGCTGAGCACCGCTGAGAAGACGACCCAAGCGCCTATATAACACGCAGGCGTTCGCTCTGCGTCTCATCCCCGGCACGTTGCGCAAAAGCCCAAGTGAGGACAGGGACAGCTCCCGGAGAGTGAATGTGGAGGAACTAGTTTGGGTTTTAAAGGCTCCCCGATTGCTTTGCTGGCCCGGGAGTGGGTGAGGAGCTGGTGTCAGGCATCAGAGGGCAGGGCGGTCCTGCCGCCTTTCCCTTGTGTGATGGGAAACTGTAGTTAGGTCTGTCCCTGGGGTCAGGCCATGCCAACACAGGTACCAAAGGGGATGCCAGGACCATATTCCTTTCTTGCTGCAAAGCAGAAGGAGCTCCAGGTCCTTCATGGTGAACTTATCGCCCCATGGGTGGGGTGGGAATTCCCAAACTTCCCAGTTTGATGGGCTGCATACCCAGTGCTTCAGTGCTTCATGTGCCAGGGCCAAACTCCTCTCAAATGCATCTTTCCTTCTATGCACACTCACCTTTCCAAACACATACTTCCATACCCCAGCTCCTCACCCTGAGCAGATCTTCATCCCTATACTTCTTGACCCCCTCATCTCCCTTAGACGTGTTCCCACCAGGAGAAAATGTGGAATCTCTAACATAGAAAGCCTTTAAGTTGTACCAGGAAGAACCTGGACATGGCAGAAGGGTCTTACCCTGGGGCAGAGAGATGCTCTGCATCATCGTTCCTGACCCTATGATCCTGCAGTCTCAAAAAAAGTGCTGAGGGCTTTCCAGGGTCTATGGGACAGACAGAAGAAGACATTAGTGGGAGACTAGTACATCCTTGGCATGCAAAACCCAATTAGATGTGGCTTGGGGTCCCCTCAGCAGGCAGCGATTTCAAGGGCTGGGAGCCCTGGCGCGTGCAGGGTTCCGCGTGGGCAGCAGTATCGCTTCCCGTGGGTGCAGCAGTCCCAGCAGTTACAACACGGAGCAGGTTTCTGGCAGGAGAAGGGTGGGCAGCCCTGAGCTTGGGCTGCTCCAGGCTCCGGGGAGCTGTTAAAATGCTCCTGCCCCTTGAGCTCAAGGGACCTCCTGTGACATGAAGTACCATTCTTCACGCTACTGAGACCCTTCTGCACCTCTGCTCAGGATGAGAGGCTGCACACTTGTTATCCCGATTTTCCTGGGGTGTTGAGAAGCTGAGGTTGAAAACTCTCCAAACAGATTTTGCTGGCGTTTATACAGCCACTGTTGGGTTCCTGACTCCAAGTCCTGCAGCCTGCAGCCCGGCTCTGGCAAATCCCAGGACGCCCAAACCACCAAATCCCTGAGATGGCTCCCCAGGGCTGCATTCGCACTCAGTGAGGTCTCCCCTACAGAACAAGTTATTTGGGCCAGTGAGATCAAATTTGGGCCAGCCCAGCATCTCCCCTGCTTCCATTCATTCTGCTAGCCCTGAGGTGGGGTTGAAATTCCTGTTTCACATAGTTTGAATGCTCTCCATCGTCAGAAACTATGAGCTCACTGCACTCTACATAGGCACTGGAAAAACGAGTCCACCTCCTTTTACTGCTTTGACCACACTGAAATCAAAGGGATTTGGGCACATCCGGGCCTCATCTTTGTCAGCAGTTTCATTCTTTCTTGGGCACGACCTTTTTTTCCTGATGCCCTTGTCCCACTTTCACATGAGGTTGCATCTTTCCTGTCTGATAGGATTTAGTCCATATGTGACTGAAGGAGAAGAAACCAGGGTCAGGGAGAAGCAGCTGCCAAAAGGGAGCTGTGTTTCTTCTCTAGCTTTGAGAGGTGCAGCTTGTTCCCAGAATTTCAACCCGCTCAACCTCCACCCAGGTCAAGGGAAGGGCTCCAGGATCTCTTACTCCAAGTGAGAAGGCAGCCTGGGCTCAGCTCTGCTCCCGAGGCCACCTCTGAGACCCGCTTGGCACTAGTGTTGGTGGCAACCAGAGAGGAGGGAACATTTCTGACCCAGGACAGGACCTGATGACTGGGTCACCTCCCCATAGTCATGACAGATTCGGGGCCTGTCGCAAGGAGAAGAGTTTGCTGCAGACGCAGTCCTCCTGTTTCCAGCAAACATGAATTCCTCATCCAACTTTTTGCTCAGTGGAAAGCAGGGGCCTGGTGGGAAAATCCCGGATTTATTCTTGGTGGTCAAGTCAGCTCCTCTTGCAAGATGCATGTGAGGAGCTTTGCCCTTTAGACAGAACTAGTCCATGAGGTTGGTGCCTGCTGGAAATTATGGGCCAAGGGGAGTGTCTGGCTTCAGAAGTCCTTAACAAGCGGTTGCCAAAACCTGGAGGAGAAATCCCTGCACCCGTGTCTTATATTCTCCTCTAAGCTGCTTCCTTCTGCTCCACGAATGCAGCCCATGAAACAGCGGCTGCAATGCCAGCTGCCCAGCGCCATCCCTGTCCTGGTGGCCTCCACGTGTCCACAGATCCTTCCCAGCAGACTCCATAGTCTCCGTGCCCTATTCAGGCGCAGGCAGGCGAAACTGCTGCCCGCGGTGCCAGCCGGGCAGGTTGGGCCTGCTCGGCCACACGCCGCGGCACGAGGCCGCGGGACGCTGCCCCGCATGCCGCTCCCGCTGCGCCTCTGCCCCTGCCGTCAGCAGCCGCCGCTCCTGGCACTGGGGTTATTGAACTATTCCCACCTGCTCCGGTGGCTCCCCAGGCTTCCCCATGGCTGATCATGTCTCATGCGCAGGAAGCTCTGTTGGCATGAAGTACATAGAGATCTCCGAGCCCATGTTGGTCTGGTTTCCCTCTCTTTCCCATGGCATGGGTCAGGTTGTCCTTCCACCTTCACAGGATTGCTGGGCTCTCCGGTTTCACCTCACAAGGGCAGGACCAGACCCTGTGACACTCGGAGCCGGGGGACACCAGGGATGCTGGGCCGCCTGGTTGCAGGTCGGGGTGAGTGCAGTTTGTGAGCTGTGGCACTCCTGTCCCCTCCGTGGGCACAGCCAGTCCTTCCACACCCTCCCCTTGCCTTCCTCTGTTTGTTGTTTTTCCTTAGCAAATCCCCACACATGTGAGAGAGGATCCTGTGAAAAGGTTTTGGATTTATCTTCAGCTCCTCGATCTCAAGCTGAATCTTGCAGGATTTTCTGCCTGAACCATTCTCCTCCCAGCACTGGAAATGCCTACAAAAAAAAAAAAGGTGAAGATCTGGCAGGGATAAAACCAGAAAGTCTGATCCAACCTTTTGCTGAATTCCGATGTATAAAAAGCAGAGAAGCTGCCGTTCTCACTGCCAGCGCTCCAGGTGTGGGACCTACCCTGTCCATGGGTCTCCAAGCAGGGCCAGGAGACCATGCCTTGTCGTCGGCTGTGAAACAGGTTAAACCAATTGCTCTCAGTGCCAAATTTCAGATTTCACGTGGATTCAGAGTGTCTTTTCCCTCCGGGTATTTCCGCACCATACTCAGTCCTTGAGCGCGATGCAGACGCACTGTCCAGGTGCCGATCTAGCCAGGACAGCACAAGGAGAGCAGAGCCGCTGCACTGGCAGGTTTCAGGCCGAGCTCTTGTTGCTGTGCCCAGAAGGTGGTGCTCTCGGATGGGCTTTGTGCGCTGGGAAGGGCCAGGGTGCCAGGAGGGAAGAGCAGCTCCAAAGTGGGAGTGACGGGAGCAAACCCCTGCATGGGGCTGCCCTCACCGTCCAACATGCTGCCCCTTTTCCAGCAGCTCTGCAAGGGATGGGACCTGCTCATCCTCCCACAGACCCAAACTTTGGACCAGGCCACTCAAAGTGACTTAGGAAGCACTGTGGAGTAGCTGGGTATGCCTGGAAACCTCTCTCCAACCGTCCTTTTCCCATTACAAGGAGATCTGCTGAGCAGCTGCTGCCTGCACTGATGGGGACCTGAGCGGGACGCCTCCGTCCTGCCCCTGCCTCCCTGCTGCCATTAGTTAACCTTCCCATTAACGACCAAAGACGCTCCTGGAGCCCTCTCTGACACCAAATCTCAGCATTTTGTCACGTGTAGGTGGCCTCAGCCAATGAAAAACCATTCAGTGATGCTGTGAATAGGGTATTCCCATGCGGAGGAGGGCTGCTCTGGTCCCTGCAGGCTCCTGCAAGGCGTTTTTTGTTTTGTTTTCCCACAAAGGCTGTTGCTGCTCTACAACAAGCTTGAAGGAAGCTCTTCTGCATGCTCCAGGACCAAAGCAATGGCCAGAGAGCGGGTTTGCGTCTGCACCCAGTGACAGCGAGTGACGTCTAGGAAAAATAGGCTGCCAAAAACTCGCTTTGTTTCACCCCTGAAAAGACATCAAACCTGTGGGTCCTGGATAGGGCAGCAACTTGGAGCTGCACCAAGGCAGAGACCTCTGGGTTGTGCAGAGGGACAGCACAAGGGGCACCATTCCCACCAAGCCTCTGCTCCAGCCCTCCCTTTCTCAGGGGAGGTTATTCCTGCATGGACACAAGCAGCGTCCCTGTTTTCCCTCCAACAGGCGTTAATCTGTCCTATTTCCTCCCCCAGCCAGCGGCCGCCTTTCGCCATCCTTAGCACTCATATCCCGCCTGGACGGGGTCCATCCCGTGCGTGTCTCGTCCCCGCTCCCCCTTCCAGCCCCACGTTGTCATCCCCGCGCCGGGATCTTGCTCCAGCCGCCGCCGTAATCCGCGGTGTCACGAGCGTCGCGGCGGAACAATGCGGCTTTGAAGCGCGGGGCAGATGCGCGGGCGAGAAGAAGGCGCCTATTGAGCAGCGCGGCCGGGGGGCAGCTGCCAGCCCGTCTCTCGGGGTTGCACTTGCCCCGGTGGCACGGTCTGATCCGTGGATTCTTCCTGGGAACAGCACCCGGCATGGGGAGCGGCGTGTTGGAATGCAGGAGGGGTCCGTCCTGCAGCCCAACAAGGCGGGATTGTTCCCACGGGTCTGGAGGAGGGGTGGCATTCCAGACACGAGCAGGGACATTGAGGGAGGTGGGGACACAGCCAGGCTTTGGACCCTGTGCCTTGCACAAAAACTCCCTGCCAGCAGCCCGCGTGCAGGATGGAGTGATTTGCTTGATGCACAGGGACATGATGACACCTTGGGGACATCCCAATGCCACTGTGTTTTGGACATGTATTCTACATCCTGCGGGAGCTGGTTTAAAATCTTTAAGGGGTCTAATCCCGTCCTCTGAGGCTACGAGTCTGTGAACCTGCTTAACATCGCGAAAGTTAAGGCTGGGATATATGTCCCTGCTGTGGCCGCGGTGGCAAGGGGGCACCATGCGACTGCTCCGGGCCTGTGCAACAGTGCAGACTGGCTGCAACCCCCCTGGTGTCCTCGTGACTCATCTCTACCCTGCAACGACCTGTTCCCCACCAGATCCACTTGGCCACCAATGTCCCCCTGCCAAAGGCAGCACTGCTGGGCTCTTTCATATTGTCACCTCTGCTCTCCATTCACTGGGCAGCTGCTTGTAGGTATGTGGCCCAAATCCCCAGGGTCTTCAGGGAACCCTTGATCTCCTATAAAAGCCCCTGTAGTGCAGCCCGTGCTGCTGTGGGTGTCCATCCGCACACCCCTCCTGCCCCTGTCTGTGCTACTGCCGTTATCCCATGGGGATGGGATCCCCGTGCTGGTGCTTGGATGCTCACGCTGCTGCCTGTGACCTGCCCTGGCCACGTCTAGAGGAGCAAATCAAAGGATTTAGCGCCTGGGAACGACCTGACACTGACGTGTTAGTGCAGAGCCTCTGTGCTCATTGCCAGGGGCTGTCCCCCTCCCTGGAGCCTCTCCATCACCCACCTTCATCCCAGGGACTCCCTAAATCCTGACGCAAATGGTTCTGGGCTGGGTTGATCTGCTAAGCATGGGTTCAGCAGAGGACACCTGGGCACCAAGGATGTCAGAGCCCCAGCCTGGAGCCTTGGCTGCCCCTTCTCCATGCGGCACAACCTGAGGGCACTCGGGCTTGGAGAAGACGCTGGCCCACGGGCCCTGAGTCTTTGCTTGGCAGGATGGGCCTGGCCAGACTTCCCCTGCAGAAGCTGATCCTGAGCACAGGGAAAGAGGCCTTAATATCCCTGTGGAGTCTCCAACAGGCTTCAGGAGAGGAACCCCTTTACACATAGCGTCCTGCTGTGACCCAGCTGATGCATGAGCTATTTTAAGCACAGGATGCTAAAATAATGTGCCTGAGGGATAATCAAGAAAAAAGCAGCATTTTGGGGGTGCTTTGCTTTGCTTTCACTACACAAGCTGAACTGCGAGCAGTTTGCTCAGGAATCACCAGCCGGCTCTAAGGAAATGGCCGGATCAGTGTTACCCAACACCTAAAGCGGCGGGCAGATCCTCCAGGAAAAACAGCAACGTTATCAGAGAAGGGCTCCGCGGGGCTGAGCGCGGCTCGGAGCGTGGCGGGCACGCGGGGCTGCGCTGAGGGGAGGCAGCGCGGCGGCTCCGCGGCCGGGCGCAGCAGACGTTCCCTCGCGGGGCTCTTGCATCATCCTGGCAGTGCGCCGAGCCGGCGTGGAGCCGCGTGCCAGCCCCGCGGAGCCGCCCCGGGGCGGCGGGGAGGCGCTGCGCTCCGTGCTGCCCCGGCGGAATCCTGCTCCCCGGCCCCGGCATCCCTGCTGCATCCCCTGCGGACCAGCTGCCACGCCAACCCCACGGCCTGAGGCTCCCCACGCGCTCCTAGGGCTTCCTCCGCCGCTTCCCTTCCAGCCCCATGGCCCGCTGCATCCTGCCCAGACCGGCACTCCTGCTCCCATCCCTCCCCGCATCCCTAGACTGACGATCCCAAAAGCCCCCTGAGATCCAGCGCTCCCTGCCTCCCTCCTGGAGCATTCCAGGAGAGCTCCAGGCCACCCCTCAGCGATTTCTCTATTCACTGGGCAGCGTGGGGACAAGCCAAAGCCACCGCTTGCCAAGCAGGAGCCGTCAAACACGTCCCATGTCCCTCCATGGCTGAGGAACTGCTCAAGCACCAGCTGCGCAGGCAGAAAATAACCCCCCGGGCAGCGTTGGACCCCGTGCAGCCTCCCAGCTGTATATTCCCCACCTCCATCTCCACCCTCCACGCGGAAAAGGGGTTGCTTTCCCCACCATGTGGAAAAGTGGGTGTTTTTCCCACCAGCGAAGAGTAGGGGACAACCTGCAGGGTCCAGCAGGGCGCCCAGCCAGGGCGGCGCGCGGAGCCACCCCAAGCAGCGCTAATGACAGGCCGGGCGGCTAATTACAGGGGCAGCCAATTAAAGATGCAAAGCAGAGGTAAGTGGCAGGTGGGTGCAAGGGGTGGGTGTCGGGGCACATTCGGTGGTACCGCCGGGGGAGCGACCACGAGCCGGGATGGGCAGTGACAGTGACGGGCCCCTCGGAGCACGGTTTTCCCTTCTCCAGGGGTTCTCCCTGCCTCGTTGCGGGGATCTGAGAGTACTGACTCGGGCGACAAGCCAGGAGCAGATCCCATGAACAGGAGGGGACAGCGGGTCTGGGACCCCCCCTTCATGCTGAAGGACCAAGGAGGACACGGGTGTCCCCAGATGTCCTCAGACCCCTCACAGGGCAGCTGGGCGAGGATAGGAGCACCAGGGAAGCTCAGACGAGGTGAAATGGGACCCCATGGCTCTGTGAGGAGAGTGTCAGAGAATATAATTATATAATACAAATATGTAATATAAACATATAAATACAGCCAATTCGCCCCATGCTGCTCAGGGCCGGGAGGAGCCTGGGGCTGTGTGGCCAGGGCAGCGGCTCCAGGCCTAGCTCTGGCGCGAGAGCTGAGCCCTGACACACATCTTACACCGGCCTCCGAGCCAAGCCGAGCCGAGCCGGGCCGAGCCGAGCCGAGCCGAGCCGCGCCGCCCCACGTGGCTGCCGGCCATAGCCCCGCCCCGGGGGCGTGCCCCGCGTTGGCCCCGCCCTCGTGCCGCGTCACAGCGGCGGCCCCGCCCCGCGGAGCCCGGATGAGGCAGGTCCGGCCGCGGCCGGGGATGCTGCGGCGCTGACAGGGGATGCGCCCGGGTGAGCGAGCGCCGGGCCAGCGCGCGGGGGCCGGGGCGGCCGCGGCGCCTCACGCGGCTGGAGCGAACCGGGGCGGGGGGTCCGGTCCCGCGCGGGCGGCGGAGGTGGTCGTGGTGGG
>JAUBNY010000188.1:991887-1002866 GCA_032275445.1 Crypturellus soui
TTCCTTCCTACTCCATCCTGTTCTC
The DNA here is from genome assembly GCA_032275445.1 of Crypturellus soui. Taxonomy (NCBI): domain Eukaryota; kingdom Metazoa; phylum Chordata; class Aves; order Tinamiformes; family Tinamidae; genus Crypturellus; species Crypturellus soui. The sequence continues at coordinate 991,913 of JAUBNY010000188.1, forward strand.
CACAGCCCTCTAGCTCTAATTGTGATTAGCATTAACATTATTGAAGCAGTTATCATCAGCAATTTCTAACAGGGAAAAGAGCATATTTAAGTGCTGAATACATTAATATTATTAAACTCAAAAAACACTCCAGTAGTTTCAGGAACGTAAGCTCAGTCAATAAAAGACAGAGTATTCTCCCTTGTGCCTGTCTTATACCCCCAGGGTCCTATTTACATTTTATACTTGGAAAGCTTTTTTTCTGACTTATTTCTTAGTCTCCATGGGAGCCAAGTATTAAAGAAGAAATGGGAGTGTACAATCCGTGAAGCAGCGAAGCTTATCTGACCATAAACTGACCCCACATGTAGCTGAGCTGTCATTATACAGCACATTTCATTAGATCACAGTAGAAATTACAGTTTCTATTTTAAAGGACTTTCAAAACTATGAACAAAAACAGTATGTTCTGTTTGCACGTGATATTTTCATGTAGAGCAAAGCTTCAGTGCAAAGTTCCAGCTCCACCATGCACACACCTGGGTATCCTGAAGCTGAGATTCCAGGCTAGCCGCATCCTTGGCAAACTTAATACCTTTCTTCTCCGCTTCCTCCAGGAGACTTGAGACGTTATCCAACTCGTTCTGCAAAGCAAGCAGCCTAGAGGTAACACCGTGCAGCTGACTCATGGCAAAACTCACATCCCACTGGGGGCTGGAAGGGCAGAGCACAAAACCTCAGCAAATTCCAGGCATGGCAACTAGGGCAACAATAGCTCCCACTACAGAGATGTCAGGAGTTAAAAATATAAAAGTTTGGCTACAAACTTTCAGGTTGAATGTCAATCTTCAATTTAAGCAGGACATCACCAGAGTCAAGCATGCTATTCAGCATCGCAAGCCACTTCAATCTCTGCATGCCAGTATCTGCATTCATACTTAAATACTGTTTTTAATTATAAGGCCATCTTATTGGACCCATTAACCCAGAGTATCAGGGTGACAGCTGGGTTTGGAGCATCATCACAACAGAAAAGGTTACCGTCAGGTGCCAGCTCTCTGTTATTTTTGTTATTTTGTGGATATTTTAAGAGACTGCCTAAAAGTTTCCTCTGAAAAGAACTGGACCATTATCTTTCTGAGATACTTTAGGCTGATTCACCTAAAGTATGTGGTGCTGTGGTTGGAAAGACAAACCTGGCTCCCACTTGCTCCATTTCCTGGAAGAATGAGGCCTTTTCTTGCTAGCCCCATCCATCAAGCTTCCAACTTGAAGCACAAAGGAAACTAATGACCATCATCAGTACATTTTGCTCACATGTACAAACAAGGTCAGCCACATCGACTATCTACAGTCCTACATCCAAGTTTTAAACCTGAATTCCAGTTGTCACAAGCTACACTATGCAAAGCCTTCACAGTTAGTCTGCAGGATAGGGATCCAGGCACTGAGGAGCCACTATAATTCTCACACAGCTGGGTAGGCTTGATACTAGCCATAGGCTTCCTGAGCTACTTCCTTCTGGCATGTCACGAGTCTGGGACCCTTCAAGTATCCATTTTTAAAGTTTTTATTTTCTTGCCTGTTTTTTCAGAAGTTTAGGACTTCGGAAAAAGTTCAGGTCTGTACAGCCTTACCTGCAGCTTGTTGGCTTTCTCTGCCAGCTCCACCCTCAGTCTTTCGCCTTCTGCGACCTTAGCAGTTAGCTCTTGCACCTGAGCATCGAGCTTCTTCCTCTTGTGCTCAGACTCTGCTTTGACCTGCTGCAGTACCTTCACTTCACAGGCTAACTCCTTGTTGTCAGACTCTAGACCTTGCTTGTTCTTTTCAAGGTTTGCTTTGAACTAGGAAAGACACAAAAGGACAGAAATTTAACATTTTATTACACAGCAATAAAGTTTCCCGCTAGATATCATTCACTCCAACAAATATAAAACAAGTGCCCGGGAAGCTGTAAGTGGGGATTGTTTATGATATTTCCATTAAGCATTCTGCAGGCATTACTCAAAGACCAATAAATTAAAGCACGATCCCCTTCAGATATCACAGGTAGCAGTGAGCACCAGAAGACATTCTATGACTTGAACAAGATCTGCAACATCAATGCTGTAAAATGACTGTTTGAGCAGCACTGTAAGTAGGAAGGAATGTGCCCATTAACAGATCAGCATGGCTCATCTCACAGAAATAAAAGGAAAGATATCAACTAAAGCTGCCCTGATTTTAGTAGGCATAGCAGCTGGGAAGTGCGTAACAAAGCATTTTTCACCACTGCTCTCGTATTTCTCCCACCTCTCCCCAAAAAGATCTTTTTAAAATTAATAATCAGCATGAGTGATGTTTAAGTTCTATTCTTTCCAACTATATCATTTAAACCTACATTATCTTACTATGAATGGGAGCTTGGTTTAAGATTGCACAGTACTTTTCCAGGCATTTTATATTCTAACTGAGAGTATGTAAGAACTAAGAAGCAAGAGACATGCATAAGATCTTCAGCTATATAAACTATAATTTTCCACCAGCTATAATTGCTACATTTCTCACTTTGTATTTTAAAATAAGGAGGTTTGTAAAGGATTCCCTACCAGCAATGTAAAAACGTTACTACAACACAACCAGCTGTCCACAAATACTTGTGGAACAACCAAGACCACAATTTCATAAAGTAAGGACTTTTTTTTCTGGTAGGAGTGGGAAGGAAGGTAGGGGAGAGCTTTGAGCGAGACCCTCAGGCTACACTGCAGGGAGTACTGCTGCCTGGATAACAAGAGTGTGCTTCCTCCTACCTGTTCTGGTGATCACACAGCTCAACACAGCTGCCAATTCCAATATTTAGCACTGGAGCTCAGAGCCCAAGTGTGAAGTTAAGAGTGGCTGGAAGAACTTCTACACTACCTGCTCTTAACTTAGGTTTTTCTTCCCAAGTACTACATTATAAGTACCTTATTTGGAAGCATTCTGCAGTTCACCCATGAGAACTGCTTTTTTCCAAATGACCATGTGGACTGCTGAAGAACTCACATAAAAGCATTACATGATTTATCTCTAGGTGAACAGTTTCCAAGTCTAACAAAGACTTTTCAGGCGGTTGCCAAGAATGCCCAATAGTTACGATAGGTTCAACAAATCAGTGTGATGTATTTGAGTAATTTCAATTATAATGCATGCATACAGGAGGGCAATTTAGTTCTGCATGCAGATGTCAGTGAAAGGACCACAGCAGTTATATTACTTCACATAAAACCCTGAAGCAGGGAAATATATTTCTGTAATTCATTTGCTGCTTGCCCCACATAAAACCTTGAAGCAGGGAAATATATTTCTGCAGTTTATTTTCTGCTTACCCTTTTGGCCTGTTCAAGTTGTTCAGAGAGCTCTTCCAGGGCAGTAGCGTGCCTCTGCCTGATTTCCTGGATCTGTGCTTCATGGTTCTTGGTTTCCTCTTCAATTGCTTTCTTCAGTTCAGCAACCTCCTGTTCACGCTTTGTCCTAGAGAAAACATCAAGGTTTATCAAAATCAGTATTTTAGCCTTTTGGAAATTAAAGATGGATTTCAATAGTGTCATCTTACAAAGACATGTGACTACCTCAGTTCTTGCTGTGCTGCAGTAGTATCCAAGGTATCTTCCAGTTCAGTTTTCAAAGCCTCCAACTCCTCACTTAAGTCTCTTTTCTGTTTTTCTGCCTTGTTGCGTGATGCCTTCTCAGATTCAAGATCCTCCTGGAGTTCTGCAATTTGAGCCTGCAACTCTCTTATCACTTTCAGGGCATTGTTTTTCTGAACTGCTTCTTCATCACCTCTGTTAAACAGCAACGTAACAGTTAGTACAATTATATTTTATAGCTTTAAACCCTATTCTTATAATAGTAAAGTGCTATTTAGATTATCTACATAAGTGACATATTTTAGGAAAAATAGTTATAAGGTTTCCTACTAGAATAGGACACAGTTCCTGAGACTTTATAGATAAAAAACACACTATTGAACCCTTCTTAGTATACTCCAGATAAACTATGAGAATCATCAAGTTTTCAAGTTGACATTCAAGTATTCTGATTTTGCAGCTTTCATTGGGTATTACCCCACAAACACAGCCTATCCTTAGAATTTTCTCTACCCAACAAATTAAAAATTACTCAAAAATACAATTGTTTAATTTGTATTATGTGACAAGACTATTGCACAAAGCTTGAAAATGCATGTCTTGCACATCCACTGAAAATATTCTGACCAGTAAGAAGGCTGACTGAATTACACATTTTTTTCCCTTCCAAAGCCTAACTCAGGAGAGTAGAAAAGCTTCCAGAGCCCAAACAGTATTATAGGCTGGTGAAACTTCTTTTTATTGGCTTTAGAGAGCAAGGACACTGATAAAACCCACTGAGCTCCTTTTTTGGCCTACTCACAGCACACACACGAGTGTAGATGCCCCATTAAAAGTGTTAATTTGCTTTAAAACCTTTTAAATATGTGATTACTTGAAGAAGGGAGCAATTTCCCAGGCCAGGAGGCACCAGAAGTTTCACAGTAACTTAAGAAATCACTTTTTTTTTTTTTTTTCTCTCTCTCTTCAGCATTACCAACTATACTCAATATAATGCCTGCAGGCAATTGAAATTTATTCTGGGCAAAGTTTCTATCACATTTAGGCCATAAGCTCCAACACATTCTGACCTTGCAAGAGCAGCTTGCAGCTCTTCCTCCTTCTTGGCCAGCTGGATCTTCAGTTCTTCAATCTGGGCTTGAAGCTCAGCTATTTGGTCCTGCAGGTCTGTTGTTTCACCATCAAGTTTTCTCTTAGCTTTTTCTAACTCTTGACGGGTCTTTTCTTCCTTTTTCAATCGCTCTACACAAGCAAGAGAATATTTTATTTATAAGTGATTTCTTCTCCAATCATCCTCAGAAGATTTGGGGGCAGGAGACTAGGGTGGGAAGAAGGACAGGAAGTTTAATTTATACTACATCAATTCTCTCTCCAGTCTGCAGCTGGAAGGTCAACTGGGAAATATAAATAGCCAAGCAGAACTACATGATTTAAACAGAAATAAAAAAGTTGAGGGAAAAAAAAAAAAAGAGTGGAAGACCCTGGAGAAAAACAGAGTGAGGTAAGGTAGGAAAAAAAAAGACAACTTCATCTCGGTAGAAAATAAGGAATAGGATCAAAGAGAAAAACAGTTTTTGAATGGTTGGGCCAGATGCTCACACACCAGGAGTCAGAAATTAAGATCAGCTAAAGACTGGAAAAAATGATCGTTTGCATAGTTTTTGAAGGACTAGGCTAGATGCCAAGAGACTCCTGGAAAATAATACAGTTTTAAAAACACTGGATAAAATGTTTTTTTTGCAAGCATCTTCAGAACTCCCAACCCACTGAGATTTAGAATGACTTTGCACCCTTGATAGCTTCCAGAAATTTAATTTTGTAGATGAAATATTCCTGCCCTAACGTATTTCTTTATGCGAAAAGCATCCAGGTATCAGTGTCACAGCAGTAAAATACATTTACCTTATCTGACTGTTGTGTGATTGAGGCCGTTACTAACTGCATTGTTTAGCAGTTAGCTAATGGCCAGGTGCACAGTCACAGAAAGGTTTTGCCAAACCACTAGTGCTTAGCATAGCATTACTACTATGCTAATTCTCTGTGCATCAGCATAAATGTAAAAATGTCAGATGTGTCATTCAATATTTTGTGGGTGATCTATGCACAGATTTCTCCCACAGCCTTTTTGAGCCTGTTATTTGATCAAGATCTCTTCTGTATGGGAAAAGAGAGGCATGATCAAGAATCATCTCTTAGAGCCACTGAGGAGGGCTACTTGGGATTTTCTAGGTAGCCTCCACTAACAATAGTTTTCTTCTCTTTCTAGGTAGCCTCCACTAACAATAGTTTTCTTCTCTTTCTAGGTAGCCTCCACTAACAATAGTTTTCTTCTCTGAACAGTTCCTCATTTAAAAATAGATTTTTTTTCTTGAGTTACATTTCTGGAGAGTTTTAAGTTACAAGTTTGTTTTAAGAGCTTCTCTTGCAATTGAGAAAACTAATAGCAAATAGAATTAGATTGTTGTTCAAATTTCAGTACCTCGCTGTGCCAAGACCGTAGGAGAGCGAGCTTCAAGGCGTCCTGAACCATCTCCAAGAGTAAATATCATTCTACTGTGCTTTACTAGCCAAAAAGATTGTGTGTCTTATATTTAAGCTTTAATTTCCACTTCTAAGGCCATCACATCATCTCAGATTGGCACCATAACCAAACACATCTGTCAAATATCTTCACTAGCACCAGTGCTGACTTAAGCACACAACTACTCAAGCATTTTTTTCCAGTTAGTGCAGTTTACTAGTGCCCATCTTAAGGTCTCTGATTATCACTTTCGAAGAAAAGGTATAGAAGATTAAAACAAAGAAGATTAAGCTTTGGTCTTCTTCCATAAGCATGTCTGGTTTGAAATATGATGCAAGACTGGCTGTAATAGAGTAGGTGAAAAACTACTTCCAAATTAGGGTGCAGAGAGAGACTTAGTCTTACATTTGTGCAGTTCTGGCTTGGCAATTTATTAGTGTTTTACAGCAGCTATTTTATAGCCGTAAGTAATTTTTTTTAATAAACCAAGAAGAGTTTTATATAGGGCTGATTTAGCCTGTCAGTATACAGTAAAACAGTCTTAAATAAATGACCAAAAAAACTGAACTATTTTAGACAAACACAGCATTAAGAAAAGCAAAATGATTCAGACTTGCTTATTCAAAAAATTTTAGAAGCCTAGGAAATAGCTAATAGCATTCTTTCAGAATTATGACATTCTAATGTGTTACAATAGAAAAGTGCAGCAACGTGCCAGGAGACAAACATTTTGCCTTTTTACTAAGGAATCTGTGCAACAACAAAAATTTTTGAAAAGTGTTTGTAAATGAAATGGATTCTTAAACTTGAAAAACTAACAAGTTAGAAAGAAGAGTAAGATGGAGCAGACAGAGGTAACCAAGTCATGCAAGTAAAGCAGATCTCTTACAAAAATCTAAATAAGCAGCAAGTAGGAGCTGTTAAGGTATCTACATATTAAGCTATATCAGACTAAACTATGTAATTGCATTCATTGGAATTAGCACCACACTTCTTTCTAGCATGTCTTTCAACTTGTTAATAGGCAAATTCAGAAAGATCAAACCTTCTAAATCAGTGATCATCATTTCTTGCTTATTCTTCAGTTTGGCCAAGTTTTTGGCTTTTTCTTCTTCTTCAGCCAGCTGAGAAGTGCATTCAGCAATTCGATCCTCCATCAGCTTCTTTTCCTAGTTAGGAAAAAAAACAGGGAAGAGTAACAGCTAAAATACTATTCAGAGTTTCCAAGCAGCATGAATAACTAAATATATGAAGTACAAATAAAAGCATTGTACAGCATATTAAAACAGAATGTATTTCAGGTCATCATCATTATAAAGATCCATTTGTACGGTATAAAAAATTGTTTTCTAAGACCGAGTTTTAGAATTCAACACATGGGTGTGTTAAAACCATTTAACACTCATCCAGAACAATTTTTGGAGGTCTGAGAGCTCTGAATGCTATCACTTCATGCAACCATTTCTTAAGAGCAGAAACTCCACCACACATACTGATCTCACCTTCAAAAATTTGGAATTTTGGTCCTCCAACAATAGAATCTCTTCTTCCATCTTCTTGATCTTTGCTTCAGCTGTCACTTTTTCAAGTTGCAACTTCTGCCGAGCTCCTTCCTCCTCATCAAGCTGTTCCTCTAGGTCCTAAGAACAAAGATAGGAATGTGTGTGCATTTTTGTTACCCATTTGTTTTTTGTTGTTGGTTTTTTTTTTTTGCTTATTAAAATGAAAAAAAAAAGGTATTATTTTGAAGAGACAGTTGTCCTGAGTGACAGTAAAAATCCTTTCACTTTATTAGACTCATATAGTATTGATGATCTGGTAATGAAATTTAGAGTCATGTGATATACATGGAATTTTTTATACTCTTTCAGCTTTGGCAAGCAGACACAACCTGCTGTCTGGGAAACATATACTCATTCCTTCTCATCTTTCTCCTTCCTAATTTTGCAAATAAAATACACTACAGGGATGAAAAAAAGCAATGGTACTTAAACATAGTGGCTTCCTAGCACACTGTACCTGAACAGGGCACCAAGCGTTACAGTACTAGTGCTGTGAGTAAAGAAGGAAACTATTGCAAATTGTATTTTGGTATTTGGTCAAATCATGTCACTGATGCTAGGGACTGGGAAGAGTTGCCACAGGCAGCAAATCCCCAGTGAAGGGACTTAAATGTAGATCTCAATATTTCTGCTGGAATGGTTCAGAAGTTGACAGCGTTAGTTAGTGGTAGGCAAGCTGTAACATTTTGTGCTTCTGTTCAGTCTTCAATAAGATTCTGTGCATTATTAACAGACAGTTACTAAGAGGCATCAAGAAACGGGGGGATTTTTTTTTCCCTCCTTAAGTACTTAAAAGTATTCTGAAAGACATTTCCATTCTCATGTATCCCCTCAAACTACAAGAATTTTTCAAGGTGCCCACGTATGCAAAAGGAAACATCTACATTCTGATTTTCACAAAAGCAAATAACTTAGAGCAGATGAAGTTTCTTTTCTGCTTCAAAGAAGTCAAGGAAGGAATATTCTTCACAACATTTTCACTGTATTTAAGTGAAAAGGGAATATTTCTCTCTCAGAAATGAGATCATCCCATGAGGCTGTTTATACAGGAAAACAGGTAAGGCACATGCAATAATTTCCAGCTCCTGCCTACTCAGACTTTGCTGACATTAAACCTCTGTCTATATATGCTGTAGCTTATAACAGCTTTTTGACTTTTCTGCTTTTTATTTCCCTCATCTGAGATCCCTGGAGACTGCAGAGTGCTAAAAACACTGACCATGGGAAGCAGAGAGGAAGAATTTAAGCTGATTTTACACCCTCCATGATGCTAAAGGTCTGACTTTCTCCACGTTCTGGAGATGTTCGATCAGCTTTCAATCCTTAGCAGCTCTGCCCACATGCTTTTCCATTTCTAGTGTAACAAAAAACATACCTGAATATGTCCCTGCATTTTCTTTTTCTCATTCTGCAGTATTTGGTTTCTCTCCTCTTCCTCCTCCACCCTTGACTCCAAATCATGAAGAATTTCTTCCAGCTCTTGTTTTTTGGCAGCCAGACGAGCCCTCATCTCCTCAGCTTCTGCGAAGAGCTCTGTCTCAGCCTGCAGCTGCTCTGCAAGAATGTTCTTTTCTTCTAAAAGCTGCAAATATTACACAAAAAAAGAAAACAGTGAAATCTTTACTTTTCAAAGCTTCTTGGAGACACGACAACTATAAAGGTACTTGAAGATCAAGTTCTGCTTCAGTCTGAAGCAGAAGCTTTCTGTGGTCCAGACCCCAAAATGAAAATTTTTATCAGAGAGCTTTATCAGTAGTCCAAAAGACAATAGCTATAAGAGAAGGGCTACAGTGACACTTAGTCACTTGTCCCCACACGATAAAGAACAGATCTCACTTGCCCACCCCACCTCCTCAGCTCTCCCAGGAGCAAAAAGATGAGGGAAGAAGCTGACACAGGCACAGCAACTGCAAAGATATTGAACTAAAAACACTATTGCTATGGTTTTGCTCGCAGGGATCTTTCTCAAGATAACTTTCTCACATAGGATGCAATGCAAAACTCATTTCAGATACTGAAAGCCAATCGTGGGCACAAACCTGTTGATGTTTCCTTTCCATTTCCTCAAGTTCTGCCTCCACTTTTGTTTGTTTTTCCTTCACCTTCATTAACTCCTCATCTTTAGCCTGAAGTTCCTCTTCCTGGCGAGTGACCTGAAGAAGAGGCTTCACCTGCAAAGGGTTGAGACAGACAAGTAAGAAACCACATTCTACCTACTTGCAAGGGTCAAAAAGTGAGAGAACAAAACAAACCTTCGTGAAGACTCTCCACCATTGCCAATGCCTAAGCTTTAAATACGCAGCACAATTCCTCTGCAGGATTTTCAGTGCACTCAGTTGTTGCTGTTTCTTTGCAAAGGCCCTGAAGACAGCAAAAAACGTTTCTTCATATTAAATACAGCTCAGCGTACGTGTATTTGTGATTTTAATTTTTAGGTTACCCAACCCTACAACACTTGGAGACCATAAATAAGCCTATCTTTAAGTTTCAGTGACTAGAATGAATTATTGATGCCCATTCCTTACATAAAGAAACAAGGCAAGAGCTGGATTCACCATTCTCATAATAGTAAAAACAAATGCTACTTTTCTTACTATTAACAGTATTTTTACTCAAATAGGTATAAAAGAATGTAATGCAGACACTGAACTCTCCTTTAATATCATCAAAGCAGTTTTACAGTAACTTTAAGATCCTCTTGTGAAGATTTTTTGCAGTTAACAGTTATACTACAAGTAGCTACATATATCAAAAACAAGACTAAGGAAATAAAATATGATTACGAAATGAAGGTACAAATTTATCTATTTAGTTTAGATATATTTACAGTTTAACAAAGAACATTCTATCTTAAGAAAAAGACTCTTCTCAATTAGAAGCTTTGATGCATAGCTCCCTATTAAAGACACTTAATAGGACAATGAGGGGATCCAATCATAAAAGGACACATACTTTCTAGCCAGGTATCCTCTACAGACTGCTTGGAAGAATATAATAATGTCTGTGATCTTCAGATCTCGTTCTTCTTCCAAGTGTGCCAGGACGCCAGCTCGGAAAAAGATCTTGCTCTGTCCGATTCTGTACAAGTTGGGGTCCAGCTCTAAGGCTCTGATCTAAATGGGAGAAAAACACATCGTTGTCACACAAAGGACAATATTTTTCTGTTTTAACTTTTTTGTTTTAAAAAGTGTTTATGGGTAAACTTACCATTCGCTCACACGCTTGCTTACCATCCATAAAACCTTTTGGAATTGCATTGGGAGTAAGGATCTCATACCTGTAAG
>JAUBNY010000188.1:1019631-1035595 GCA_032275445.1 Crypturellus soui
TATGTGAAACAGGAGGCATCGACCCAACAGAAGCATGAATAAATTCCGTGAGTTTTCAACACCTTTAGAAAGTCATATGGGCTTTCCATCAGTAAAGCTGTCAGACAGAAGATCATCCAAATTTAGACAGGATTTTATCTACAAGTTCTGTGCTTTTTATTTTTTTAAGCATCTTCTCGCCAAACCAATTTGTAAAGTTAGAACTATTGAAAAAAAGGTTACGTGTTTAACACCATCCCATCTAGATGTCATAGTTATTCGCATTTCTCAGAGTTCCCTGGCAATTTGTGCAAGCAAGCCAGTTCAGCTTTGTGGCAGAGTTGTATATGTTATACTCCAAATGTTGCTATTAATTCAAGGATGGATGAAGTCAGAGACCAGACAAAATTAAAGCAAGCTCTGCCAAAAGCCACTTAGGGCCCATCTTCAGTGACTATACCACAGTGCAGAAACTCTGTAGGAGAACTTGAATTCATGAGGCAAAAGAGCAAAGTTTCCAATACCAGCTAGGTTAAAAAAAAAAATGGCATTTTTCAATAAACATCAATCCAGATCCGAAAAGCAGTAACTCACAAAACGGGAGGAGTTGTCATTTTTCACTGTCTTTGCATTCCCAAAGGATTCCAGAATGGGATTTGCCTGAAGAAGCTGACGCTCCAGTTCCCCCTAAAAACCATATAAACAGAGAAGCAACTCAACATAAACACAGTGCGCGTGTTATTAGTTTCCTATATTTTGTTTCTTCCTGTTTGTCATTTTACTCTGGTTGTGGTAGGAGTGGTCTCCTCCAATTGAGTGGAAAATACACACACACATGTATATATATGTATTTAAAACACACATGCACAGAGCAGTGACTGAATATGACTGTAGTGGTGCTGAAAAATCAATGAACTTGGAAAAAAAAATCATATTTAGGGCTAATGAAATTAGACACAGACTTTAAGTTCTTAACTGGGAAAAGCTAATTTAACTGTACAGTTTTGAGGTTTTAGTGCAAGGTTTTTCATCAGTTACCTCTTCAGTGATCTGACAGTGCAGTACTTTGGAACAGCTATTTTGTATTTCCCTTCAAAGTGCAATATATTAAAACAGTCAGATTTTCATATCAACGTACTTGAGATGGAGTGAATGACTCCCAAGAATCACTTTAGAATGGCCTAATGGAAATGGAGCAACACCAAAAAGAAACGCAGGCTGCCCACATAGGCCAGCATGGTTATTGCTTTGTTTTAAATGCTCCCTTAAGTTGGAGCCAATGGATGCAGAAATCCTATAAACCAGTTATCGCAAGGAAATTGCACAACAGTTTGTACAATTGCTGCTTATAAGGAGGTCTGGCTCGCACAAAAGTCTGTGCTGCTTCCATGAGCCCAGGAGGCAAGAACATGGGAAAATATGATACTGTTTTCCTGCTCTGAAGGATGGCTTAAATAAAAAGGTGAACCTGAAAGTCTCCGGAATGAAGTCAAAATAAAACAAAACAGGAAACAAACACAAAGAAGAAACAATGTCGTGTTCATAATCCTGCTTTTTCCAGTTATTTACAGCATAGATGAATAAAAGCCCAGGAAGGAACAATCAAGAAAGAAAACGCAATCTTTTAAAACTTCCATATGAGCTCACGTATTACACAGGAATTCTGGAAATCCCTTGGCGAATACCTGAAAGAGGCTTTCAGCTGTGGATTGCAATATATTTCGAGTTCATTCTCTATGGTTGTTCATTCTCTAATGTAACTTCAGGTTATCTGCTCAAAACATAGTTTACTTCTGAATATATTCCCTTTGGCACTTCATAGTCTCTGAATTCTAAAGTAATTAAAATAATCCATGTATATACATAAATATATATATATAGATGGATGGATAGATAGATAAAAATCTGTTAGTCTCAGTCCAGATCACACGAGGCACCACTCAAGCCACAAGGCCTAAACTTCCTGTATTAGGTGTATCAACTTTACAGTTCTCAAGGAGCACATTTAAATTAAGACAATCCCCCACTGCAAAAGAACTAGATGACTGTTACATCTACCATATGCATGTGTGCAATTTATATTCTAAAGCTTTTCTGTGAAACACATCAGGGAGTAGAAGAGCATTTGGTCACACTATGCTCCCCGTTCCCCTCTCCCAGACCCCGGTTCCTGGTAAGACCCCAGGGTATGAAAAGATGGAGATTGCTCACCTTGCTCTGCACAGCTTGCAATAAGCCACATTACATATGCCAAGCAGAGCGAGCATTTCACAGCCTACATTTCCAATTCTAGCTATTCTGAAAAAGAACAGCAAGCAGAGAATTGCAGCCGAGCAGGCCTCTCCACTTCTCCTGTGCAAGGAGACTTTGCCATCATCACCGAGACAGCAAACCTCTCCTAAAATACAAAACAGCTTCTGATTAAAAAAAAAAAAAAGATGGTGGAAGTATTAATATGGATTTAATTTTAGACCTTGGGTAAGTTAGTTTATATTCAAAACAATTATATTTTCCAGAAACATTTTGGAAAGAGAGTAAATTTGGCCTACGGACATACCTCCTACATAGGTATCTAAAGAGAACTTGGAAAAAGCAGTGTCTAAACATTGTGGAAAAAGTGAAGTCATGCATTACGTCATGCAGGGCCACACGGAGAGGACAGATTATTGTCCTAGTTTCAGAAAAACGAGCATCCCAGTGGCATGGGTCTGTGTGAGGCAAGCAGGGAACCACATGCTACTCACATGCAACAGGGATCCACTCTGTAGTTCAGAATGACATTGAGACAAATGTTAATGATTATGGTTGGTGCAATAGCAACAGTTCTGCGTGAGCACGTTTCTACCGACACATTTAAAGCGTTCAACCTTGGCACCGTAATTCTAAGCAAAAAGAGGGTTAAACTAGGCATCGGTCAATCTATTTTTGGAACAGAAATATTGCAGTTAAAAGAATCCTCAGAACTGATGGTGGTTTGCAGGGAGGGGGGATTAGGTTAGACACTAAGAATGTCTGTAAATTCTGAAAACGAGATCCCAGGTTCAGGCACACAGTTGGGTTACGGAGGTTTGTTGAGTTACTGGAGCATCACAACTGCCCACGACTGCTCTTTGGCACCAAAAAACAAGTCTTAAAGCCTCCCCCTTGCAAGTTTATTTGCATCGTGTCCAAGATTGCAGAAAATGGGCCCAACTGGCACAAATGCCTTGCAGCAGCTTCTTAAGTTACCAGACTTAGGCTACATCCTACAGTATGCTTGAGACTTTGTCTTTAAGAGCTCGTGTCCAAGCACAAATCAAAAAATATCAATCCAGGCAGCAAAACTGAATAGATCCCACGCTGCTTAGTCCATTTATCTTCAAAAATGTCAGGAAACTACAGATTTCAGATGACTGGTTGTTTTAACTTAAGGTTGTCTGAGCAGCTGCAAGAACACCCAGGCAAAACCATACATTGCACAGAACATGGTGGTTTCCCCTTAACCTGTATCATTTCTTTAATACTTTGTTTAATATTAACAACGTGGTGGGCCGCTCTCAGCAGCACATTAACTAGAGAGAAGGACAGGGGAAGAGCACTGGAATGTGCAAGTGCTTTGCACCACTATGGAACATGCAATCTGCTCCTCAGTCCACCCCCTTCACCAAAGCCAGTTAAACTTTACTGCATTTATTAGCTTTATACCTGTACAAGCTTTCCCACATGCTATAAATACAGTCAAACTGCCAGAAAATAGGAAAAAAATATGTAAGTTCACCTATATAACTTTAGAAGCATAAAGAAAACCACTTGCCTGGTGCTTCACGGGTTTAGGTGATTCGGGCTGCTCGTTGCAAACAAACAAACGCACATGTTAGTAAGCAAGCACACCAGCTGGGAGCTACATCCCCACTTATTAACATGAGCAGGTTTACTGAAACCACATACTTACTCCACAGAAACGATTTTAGGTAATTCTAGAAGGTTACTGGCTTGTCATTGCATGCACAAGAGGCTAAAACCTGTGTTTAGGCACAGAACTAATTCCAGATAAAAGATGATAGATGGACCTGAGCAGGGAGGGAAAAGGGCAGCAGTGGGATCAGCTGTGCACCACTCTGCAAAGGTTTGCCAAGGCAATAGTATAAATAGTTGTGCACCATTTTCCATAGTTTTGACAAGCGATTAAAAAACAAATATATATATATATTTATTACATCTAATTCACTGAACTATCATCAAACATTTTTTTTGTCACTGAAAGGGCCAGTATTGCTCAAAAATCCAAAAGGTTATGAAAGAACCTAAGGAAAGAAATTCTTAAGGAGTCTAAGGCTTTTTTCCTATACTGTACATTTCAGGTGCTTAGCAAAACAACAGCTACAACCTCAAAATAAATGTTTTATTTCATAAAAGTGATCTTCCAGATGCAAAGCAGTAAAGTCTTAAGAAACTGGAAGACATTTAAATTCTACTAGGAAGAAGAGGAAAAAAAATCAAATATGAGTATCAAATTAAAAAAAAAAAAGTCAGCTTTGCACAGTGTCTGCAGAAACATTTAAGTTTCAATTCCTTTATTAAATTCTTCACCCAGACTACAATTTTGCCTAATTCTCAGCTTCATATCATAAAACCTAAGGAGAATATACTGTAAAACACATGTACCAAGAGACTTTCATACCGAGCTAGATACAGGCTTGCTCTGTTTATGTCTATTATTTTAAAACACTAACACTGTTTTACAGTCAGGGATTACAGATTTTGACACAGATCTTTAAAGCAGCTGGCAAAGGTTTGCTCATTAAGCTAAGCAACTTGAATTTAGCACAGCTGAATCATATCTTCTTGGCAAAGCCAAAGTTAGATGGTTCAGTACAAGCTAAGCACTCCTTCCTGTTACTTATATTCAACAATTTAGCAATTCAGCTACAAATATAGACATAATCACATGCTGAAAGCAGTCATCAACTGCTTAAACTGCATTAAAGTGCCAGTAGCGATTCCTGAAGGTTAAAATATCACCATCAAAAGAACCAGATTTTATTTTGAATAACATTTGGGGGGGGGATTTGGGGAGCATTTTGTGTTTTGTTGGCTGTTTTTCATTTTATATGCTACCATGTCTGTAAATATCTTCCAGTTTCCTATATTTGACCATGAACAGGGTCCAGGTGTATCCAGTCTAGACCTGCAGTTAAGACAACTCCTCGATCTCATTTAACCTGCAAAATATGCAAGTTCAGGGCAGTCCTCAGGTAAGGAATGAGTGGTGCTTTTTCCTTGATAGAAAATTATGTATGTGAACTTCCTTTTATTTATTATTATTTCTTTATCTTTCAAGGACTTCTTGCTTATCTGAAAACATTCAATTCATAAAATAAATCAGAACAAGAGCTGTAATTGAGATTCACTACTTAACCCTGTTAAAGCAGCTCGGTGACACCTACACTATGAATGCAGTGATTTCATTCCCACATCACTCAGTACTCAGGAGCCTGATTAGGTGCGAAGTTAAAGCAGTCTGCAATAACCTTCCTGGTCTTCTGCACCCACTTTCTTGATTTGCCCCAAGCCCTCTCCAGCCTCCTCCCCACATTTAGCAGTGACCTGCCCTTGTCCTCCTGCTCCCTGGTTATTCTGAACATCCGTTTTTGTTCTCCGATGCTTCCTAAGCCAACACAAGGCTGGGGGTGGTGCCATGTGCAGCCTCAGAGCATGGGAGAGTTAACATGACCAACAGGCAGCAGTGTGGGGCATTCCTGATAGGAGATCCCTGAGCTGAAGCAGGTCAATGGTCTTGTAAGGGTGGTCCAGAGAGACTGTTCTCATTTACTTGAAAAATTTGTTATAGCCTCCCCCTCCCTTTCCCCCTTTTTTTTAAAGCTCAAATTTGTTGAATGTGAAGGTGAAGTTTTCAAAGATGTAAACACAGTGGTCCTGGCAAGAATTCAGTCTCACTTTCATCCCACCTTAGATAAATCAAGGCTTCTAACTAAGTGTGGGTACATCTCCCCTCCCTTATATGGCTTTGGAAAGCCTAATCTCTGTCCCAAGATGGAGAGATATTAATCCCACCTGGCTCAGCCAAGACACATAATTAATAATGCTTCTCTTCTCATCTGCATGTTTTTATTTTAAACCACTACCACCTACTGACAAATCCTAGTGCTGTTTCCAAGGCAATATCTTTAAGGGTCTTTCAAATCATACAGACAACCACACAGTTTTATTTTCTGTATGTGGCTGCACTGTGTTAACACCTTTTTCCCACAGGACTTCTGCAGAAATGTCACATGCCAGGGATTGCTCAGGACCCAGCAGCAGGAATGCAGCTACTAACTAGTAGGAGTAGAGACAGAGAAGGACGGGTGAGCAAGGAGAGTCTCAGAGACAAGGTAGCTCAAAGCTGAACATGATAATGACAATCTCCAAGGGAGGAGCGTCTTCCCTTTCCCACATGCTGATCTTCACAACCCCAATTCTGACACTTCTTAACTTTTGAGTGTTAGGTAAGTAGGTAGAACATTCTTCGCAAAAATGAATTTTAAAGAAAACTCAATTTATTTGCAAAACAACTTTAGCTACAGAAATATCCTGCATTTTTCATAAATATTCCCTTAATCCAGTTATGATTATGGCAGTGCAGTGAATGAAGGGCATGAACCAAAGTATCCATCTTTTATTCAGACACCATCCCAACCTTCCCTGAAGGTGAACCACATTTTGCAAAGAACAGAAACTTTTCCAGTTTGCCATGACCATCATTAATAGTTTGTTGGGCAGATGGCTACAACCACCTTGAAAACCTTTCCAAGATTACCACCACTATCTATTATTTGGTTACTGTGGTGAGAAGAGAATGAAGCAGTAGCTCCATCAATGATTTAAATGGAGTAAGTCAACTTAGCATTAAGGACAACTCATTTTTAATCATCCAAGTCATCTTTGTGAACATTATCCACCCCCACTGTCCCCTTCTGTCTCCTCCCTCATACTAGTCATGCCGACACATGATAAGCAGAACAGAGGAAGCTTGTTCAAGAAAAAAAAATAGACCAACTTTTCTAAATGAAAAGTTTTAATCATATTCCCAGCCGAGCAAGTGGCCACAGAAATTGTTACACTGACAAAGCTCAAGAAAGGGCATTTCTTCAGTCAACTGTACTGGCATAAAGTGCTCGTGCTGGCATACGTGTTCATGAAAGCACAGCATGGGGAAGGCCAAAGAAATAGTCAGTATTTTTAGAACAACCAATAACAGGGCTTCGAGGGGTTATGCATGGAACAAATTCCTGGAGAAACAGCAGAATCTCCAACCTTAGAAATTTTCAAAACTCGTCTTGAGCAACCTAGCCTGACTTCCAAGTCCTGTTTTGAAGAGAGGTTGGGCTAGAGACTTCCAGAATTCTTTTTCTGCCTAAACCATTCTAAGTATCAACAGTTTATTTGAGAGTATTTGGTCCAACCTGCACTGCATACATCACCTTTTCTCCCTCAAAAACTTGCAGGCAATTTAACATGCAAAGGGATCAAAAAAAAAAGCTGTTTGAGACTGCAGTGGTACAGCCAAGAATATTCATAAATCAGAAAGTACAGAAAACTGAGTTTAATGGATTATGACACTCTTCTTAGCTACACAGTTTCCACAAACTTCATTTAAGACCTGTAACCAATGCACATGGACAGCCTGCAACACACTCAGACCACAGCATGTGTATCTAGGAAGGCGAGACTGAGGTTTACAGCTTCACAAAGTTTTGATACTTTTTCTAGTTTCAGGTTTTCCATAAAATATTTCATTTCACAGAGGAGGTTATTAGACAGCACACATTATCTGGAATATTTGATGCAATTACTCATTTCAGCCACTGCAAAAGAAACAATAGTTGAGCCAGATTCCAGAAATAACATTACAGCTGATCTTTAATAGAAAAAGTTTAAAGACGGCAACTTTTTTTTTTTAAAGCAGAGATTACTTTCAAAATGAAAAAAGGAGGAAAGAAAAGAAAAAAATCCAAACTTACAGGAATATTATGGTCCTTTCTTCCCTTGTGGGAGGAAGCAACATGAGCAAGGTACTGGATAACCTTCTTAGTGTTTTCTGTCTTCCCAGCACCAGATTCACCTCTGCAAAACATTTGAGACATTTTCCTCAAAATTAATTTTCATCAACATATCAGCCATTTCTTTACTGCTACCTCACTTCATTCCATTTAGAGCTTAGACTAAACAGACAGAACTCCGCTGACCATCTGAAACCAAAGCATTAGTGTTGCACAGAACTAAAAGGTATTTGTTTAAAATATTTTCCTCATCCAGATGTTCTCCTTAGAATTTAACTATTGATGCAATATGTAACATCAGTTGGATTAAAAGCTTTTGACTACATGCCAAAATTCTTACGCTACTTTCAGTAATGAGAAACGGACTCATGATCAAGGCCAGGGACAGCTTTGTTCAGAGTGCAGACATACATGCAGTATTATTTTAACAGATTTCTTATTCCTGGATCCAGTTACGAGAACTACATGATGGACATTCCATTTATTTAGGAGTCAGTTCTAAAGCACAGTAAAACACGTGTTAAATAGATCCTTTTTGCTGCTCCTCTCAAACATATGTATGACCACAGGGCTACTTCCATGCATTTTAAGGACATCAGACCTCATGCAGCACAGTACACAGATCAATAAAGGTGGTACATGCATAATTTATATCCTGTTTTGCATCTGTCTTAGAAATTACACTTATTGCAAGATTTACCTATGAGAGACTCTAAACACTTAGTCAAGGACTCACTTAGTCCAAGTAAGAATATAATATGGGCAAGAAATCAGCCCAAGGTCACATCACGTCAGTCAGAAATGAGGCTACAGTTTTAACTTAGGTTAAAATAGGATAATTCCACATTTCAAAGAGATTCCTAAGTTCAACTTATCCATGATTTAATGGCAGTAACTACTGGAAAAAAAATCCCCATTCAAGTGAAACAGAAACGGGGACTATCACTATACAAAACTAGAAAGGATTTTTGTTACCTTGAGTTGTAGGGAAAGGGGTGAAAGTACTTCTATCATTTGACAGTTGTTCAAAAGTTAAGGTTTGGAAACTATCAGTTACTTTATGGTAAGTTCTCCTTAAATTTCCATTATAAATATCTTAACTGGAAAATTATGCAAGCATCTCAAGTATATACTTGTCAGCCTTGTATTCTTTTGGAGTCTTCATAAAGACCTTCTCTGCTACAGTGCATATCCCAGTTTTGTATTTATCCTGTATTTGCTTATGTATTAAGCGCCTCCAAACCCACACTTCTTGATCAAATAGGTAGCTTAGAAACACCCCGATCCCCACGCTATACTTAACATTTGCAAAAATGGGACAGTTTAGAAGCTGCAGTGTTAACTTTGCATATATAAGGATATTAACCCAGATTTAAGAAAAATGGAATCTTAAAAAAAAAAATCTGCTTTTTCTTACCTTCTAACCCTCTAAAATCATCGAAATCATAAAGAAAAACTGCACTAGCAGAGAGAACAGATGCATACGTGTGCATCTATCTACACACATGAACAAGAAGTGACGTGGACTGAAAAAGCTCATTCATAGTAGCTTAGCAAATTCATTATGGAAGATTAACAAGAGCCCACAAGAGCGGGTTACACACTGCAGATGAAAAGGCTGATCTGTTTGGCCTGACAGAATGCTATTAGCCCCTAGGCTCCGAGGAAGAAAAGTTTTAATTGAGAACACTGAAGCAAACGGTTCTGCAGACGAGCTTTGGGATGCTTGCCATGGCCTCAATTACCAAACTGTGGTCTGCAATGTTAGAGAATTATTCAAGGCCCCCGGTGGTACTGATGAAGTGTGTTGACTGCATCATCCTGTCCAGGATTAATTCTCTTCTTCCTACCCCCCCCATAAAACAATCATCATCCTTTGAAAATACATAGTATGAAAGAGATTAGAAGTCACTCCAATACATATATCTTTCAGGATAATATGGAAGCAAGGTGCTTTGAAACCTGTTGACTATACTTGGCTTGTTGACTATAGCATGGCTTGTTGCACACACACACACACACACACACACACACACACACACACACACAAAAAATTTTAGAAAGATATTACTAAAAAGTTGGCGGAAAAAAAAGGATGACCTTCAGAATTTGCACATGGATACCCGGCTTTGCATTTTGCAAAGATCAGTGGGATCATCAGTACGCAATACTGAAATTGTGTGTACTTTGGGATCGCTGCCGGTAGAATATGTGCTTCTTAAGTCTTAATGAAAAGACAAATTTCTCTACCTGGTAGAGACACAACACTTAAAAGCCTATAACAAACAACTGTGAAAAATATTAAGTACAGAACAGATCTCAGATGCTAACTGTTGTTTCTCTGTCTCTTTCCCCCCCACCCTCAACAGGCATGTCTGTTCATGTTGTCATGCATTTTAAAACCTGCCTAATACTAAAATTCCACCACCATGTAAGAGGGAGGAGAATAAAACACCAAAACACACAGCTACAAAACAGAACAATTTGTTCTTATTGTCATTGGAGCTTGGTGAGACATCATTAGTTGCACCTTTAAAACAAAGTAAATAATCCATTTTGTCAAATTACAGGCAAAAAAGAAAAGTTTTGTTAAGTTTTAAGGGCGAAAAGCTACTCTTCTGACAAAAAGAAAACACTACAAATAGAGTCCAGATGTTAACTTTCTGAAGGAAAGCACGCAGTTTCAGAAGAGTCCCCTAATCTGCAGGCTTTGGTGGAACACACAGCAGCAAAGCTGCATAAAGCACAGGAAGGTCAAAAGCTTGCAGCACATTCCTTTGGGTAGAAAACCTCTTAAAACTGATAGTATTATTATTTTTTTTTTTTTTTAAAGAGAAGATCTTTATACAAATTCTCATTCAAAAAGCAATACTAATGCACAATATCATCCTAGTTCTCCTCTCCTTGGAGCTTACAAGTATGCCAAATATTTCCTGCAGGACACAGCACTAGAGAGCTCCCTGCCATATACTTAAAAGAATCAGAAGATTTAAGATGAGGTCCTTGTTTCTATAAATGAAAAGGACATGTGCATACTTTAGCTCTTTTCCAGGAGAGCAAACACATGAATTATAAAAATAATCTTCTACCACTATCAAACTGCCCAAAAAAGGTAAGCTTTTAGTAACACCACTTCCTTTTCAGAAATACTGCACATGGTCTCATGAAGCTAAAGATTAACTTTCTTAAAAAACTTGTTTTAACACAACTCAAATAAAAGTGTTACCATAAATTAAACAACTAAAACCCTTGGCTGGGATCCTAGCCTGACTTCAGTCAATGGCAGCTTTGCTAATGACTTCAGTAGGGTCACAATTTCACCTCTCTTTCAGTCTCAATTCCACCAACAGACACAAAGCTCCGGGAGACTGAATTCAAACCCTATAGCAACCCCAGCTATGGGCTCTGCAAACAGCCCATCAGGGTGCACCTTCCAAGCTGGCAAAAAAATCTTCAGGAATGGCTTTAAGCTGGATGCAAGAAAGTTATTTCATTTCAGTTTAAGAAGCCATCTCTTGCAAAACATGTTACAAAGACAGGTCTAGGAAAGGCAAAGAATTACCTGCAAATTTATGCAATATCCAGAATTAAAGCGCTTTTCCCTCAAGCAGTAAAAGCTGCTGCTTTGGATTTATTTTAAGTACATTCTGAAAGCATGTTTAAAATAGGAAATCCTCAGCTAGCAAAGCAGCACTCTGAAGTTTTCACTTCATTTTAAACTCCCTGGATGTAAAGCTGTAGTGTCATTTTCAATAGAGTACTTATCTCCTGAAGTGGCAAATGCATTTCTGACATTCAGGAGTGTCACTGGAGCTTCAAGCGGTTTTCTGAAGTCCCAGTGCAATGATCTGAGCCCCACTAGCTACCCCAGCTAACCATAACCTTTGCTGGTTCAGCAGGGGCCTATTCAGAGCCTACAAAACATAGTGTTGTGACCCACACAAGGCAGGGAAGTGCAAAAGAATAAAGAAAACTTCTAAATCCAAATAAAAGGTTTTTTTTTTTTTTCTCCTCTTCACAGAAACACTGCTACAAGCACACAGTTATCCTGATGGTAAGCATTAAAATGTACTAGGGTGGTCACTCTAGTTCTTCAGATGAAGTTAGCCTTGTCCATCCCACTGCAGACCATCTTGACAGGATTTAAAATATTGATAAGCTAACCACCCAGGTCAACATTTCCCATGCTGGAAGCCTGAATCCTGCATAGGAACCTTCCCCCTGCCCTAGGAATTTCAGTCAACTTATTTTTCTCCCTCCTGGTGAGCAACAACCGTGGGGATGAGGAGGTTATCTGGAAGCAGAAAGTCCTTCTGGCAGCTAAACACCCTGCAGAAGGAAGAGCGGCAGCAGCAGCACCTGCCCTCGGCAAATCATCCTCAAGGAGCAATTTCACAAGAGCCAGGAATCCCGACCTACCGCTCCGAGGCCTCGTGCCCAGGAACGCCTTGTTTCATACAAAGGGGTCCCTCACATTAGGAAGTAAAATATGAGGGTATGGGCTCGGATTGTTTGGAGAAAGTAACTGCAACAAAACAGCCCAACAATAGTCTCTTGTCCTTCTCACAAGACTGGCTCCGAAGAACAGAAGAGAGTTATTCCCAGGCGCAACTGGGAAGGTCTTCTGCCAATTGTAAACAAACTCCCAATATTTAGACTTGAGACTTGTAATTAAAAGAGTGGCTTAATTACTTGCCTAATTTTTGGCAAAGTAGTATAACTGATAGTTTGGGCTAACACCGAAAGTCATTAATTGCATTTACTATTTACAAGGCTGCTTTACAGCTCCTTCGTTTCGCTTTAGATGCTTCACGTCTTCTCACAGCAGTTGTCTAGGGAATGTTGGAAGCTGGAGCCCAGCCAGAGGTTGTATAGAAAAATGCTTGGTATTTGCTGCTGTTGTCCTTTCATAAGCAGCCTCTATTCCCTCCACACCCCACCACTCCTACTGAAGCCAGTGCGGATTAGATATCCTTGTAGGGCTGCAAGCATCTGCTAAATGGCTGGTTTATCAGCCCTAGCCTCAGTTTTGAGAACAGCTAACAGCTTGCGGTGAGATCCTCCAATTTAGAACATTACTGTGAAAAAAGCACCGCCCAGCACATTTTCATCTTTGAATTTCTGAAGGCGCCTTGCAGCTAAAGATAACAAATCTTGCAGAGATTTCAGTATTTCTCAGATTCCTAGTATACCATAACAGAAGTTTCTTCATCTTGGTCATCTGCCTGAAGCAGCCTGGCACGCTCTCATATTTAACATCAAATACGCAGTAACAAGGGAAGGAAAGCAAGAAAACTCCCCATATGAGCTCCTGCAGCTGCAGCTACTCAAAAGAAAAAACAAACAGAAAAAGCCTGCAGAACTTCTCATCAAGTTTTCATGCCTTACCTCATGGATGTATTTTCTTCATTTCAGTGTAGGCACATTGTAAAATTAAGCACCGCTTCTCTATACTGGATTTCTTAGGGATGCTGGGTCAATACAGACTTAAAATACCTTCATAGCTAGTAAGAACAAAACAGCTGCTGGAATTACAGGCATTTTTCTTGCTGTTTTAACAAACGAGGAATTTATGGTCAAGAATCCTAAATACATTATTTTGGTATTCCAACCAAGGGGGTGTGATTAGATGAAAAATTTGTTAAGTGTATTTGGCCAAACAAGTTTGTTCAAATTTAAGAACTTAATGAACTCAACTACAAAGCACAGGAGCTCTAGCACCTTCACTAACCCTTTTGGTAGTTGTTACCATGCCAAGAATAAACCATCCAACTGCAGAGCAAAGTGACTGCAATTATCGCTCACTCAGCTCATCGCAGCTCCTCCTGAATCCAGCAACAAATGCTCCCTAAAACCCCCTAAAACTTCTCAGAACAGAAGAGAAATAGAGGAAGCAAAGTGAGATCAACAAGTAAATGATCTCCAGAAAGTTACAGTGCTGCAAAATAAGAGTAGCTCAATTATTGCATGACTGTTGGAATAAAAAAAAATAATAAATAGTCGTGTTTTTTTTTTTTAAGAGGTGTCACTCTTCAGTGTAGATAATTATTTCTATTAAATATGTTGTGCAGATAGTGATTTTTATTAAATCTTTTGTAATCTAGTGTCTCAGACCTGTGGCCTTCACCAGTGTTTGATAAACTGACCAATGGGCTCAGAAACTGTGCTTGGCACGTATGTGTCTGGGCATATATTAGTGTTATTTAGTTAGTCAAAAGCTAAAATAAAATAATAAAAAAGCTCCCTGAGAAAGTCAGGATTAAATCACAGAGAAAATAAGGGTCCTTTTCAATGAGGGAAATCTGCTTTGTGTCCACTCTGAGAAAAGCAATAACCAATTTCATCCAAGCTCCTAGTAGCTCCTCCTAGCTTTTTCCTAGGGCTCAGCTACTAGCTCATCTATTAATAACAGAACTGTTTAGTAATGAAACAAATCAGAATGAAAACAAGGAAGTCAGTGCATAAATCCCCATAAGATTATATGTCATTGCCTCAGAATAAAGCCCTGAACACCCACCTCCTCTGGAATGCTGCTTTCAGCAGATAAAGTTCTCTCAGTTCCTCAAAAGATGGAGTCTGGACATGGGAGAAAGAAGAGGAGAAGGAACAGCAGTGTTTGTTTTACAGTGGGAGGGAAGAAAGCACATCATTCCTTGTTCTGACTCATTTCTACACCAAGAAGCTATCAAAGTTATCAATGGTATCAAGTCTTCACCAGAAAAGTGAACCTCAGCCACTATTAGTTGACCATTTGAGCAAAACACTCCTGAAAAGAATTCACCTTTTATTTTAGATGAGGGGCATGATACTCTGCTGCATCCAGACAAAGCAGCAGGGCTTTTGTTTTCCCCTCCTGGTTTTAAGGTTAAGTTTGTGAAAGAAAATGTACTAATTCAGCTCACCAGTTTACACAAAATGCCTGCTCTTTAGGGGATGTTAGACCCCAAACTTCCCAAATTTGCGCAGGAAACGTTCAAGTAATCCCACTATCTCCAAAACAATAAGATGTGATAAAAAACATGTTTGGAGAACCATCTGTCAGCAGATCCTCTTCCACAGAGCACTTAGCTGAATGTCTCAGCCAGATATTTATTTGAACAGTAACTGTAAGGAATTTCCTAAGGTCCTGGAGCAGTGAAGATGTTGGAAGAGTCTCAAGTCCAGATTCAAGTTGCACACTTTTATGGCTAGGGTAAGAATATCAGAATCAACCTAGATCAAGAATATCCTTGGTGAAGCAAGAACTTAATCAAGGAAGGAATCTGGAAAGGGTGCAGAGACTCTTTGAAGAGCAAGAGCTGAAACCAAACATAAGCCCTTGAAAAAACATTAGTTTGACAGCAAAGGACACCAGTGAAAGCAGCACTCCTCGTTATTGTGAAGCACAGAGTCCACAGGTTCAAATCACCTGGTAACACACTGTTCAAGCACCATTACTTGAGAGTTGATGGGATCCTGTGCTGTGAAAGCTGCTGAGGAAAAAAAATGGGAAACCTCAATCAACAAGAGCTAGAGAGAGAAACCAAAGATTCTAGCCAAGTAGATCTTCATCAAGCTATGGGACAGACCCACCCTCAAGACAACCAAGGCAATGGGATGAGAGCAACAGGTACAACTGTACACTCTTCTGACAGCACATGTCAAAGGGCCTTCGTTTTTGGCCTGGCTAGGATCACTCATAACAAAGGAAGTATTCTTTACTAGGGCACCATCCAGAGGTGGAAATCTTCATATTAGGCTTAATTACAGGTACAGATTCTGAGATGAGAGTTCTGGGAAGAAGAGATGTCTCAAGTTTAAATTGCCAAAGCAGTTCTTGAAACCACCTTCAGCACAATTAAGACACACTCCAACCTTATTTACCCTTGCCTTGTTCTAAGACCTGTAAGACCAGTGGCATGGAAGGAAAAAAACATAACACAGTTGGTCTTTTGACCACAGAA
>JAUBNY010000188.1:1049968-1066174 GCA_032275445.1 Crypturellus soui
GCAGAGTTGAGTGTTCCAGAAGCAAATCTAGACCATCATCATAACACATCCAAAATCCTGCTGTTTAATAGTCTGTGCTTACACTAAATTCTTATTACGGGATTTGCAGGAAAAAAAACAACACTTATGAGATCCAGCAATGCATGGGGTTTGCTTCTGGGGTTCACTTGGTCCCCCAGTGCATCACAGCTGCACCACTGAACAGTCATCAGCAACGTGCATGTTCGCCATTAAAAAAATCCCCCAGCTCCCTCTTTGCTGCGACAACTTGCATCAAGTCAGCACATATCTCTGCAGAATACTATTTTCTTTCAAAACTAGCAAGCTTGAACACATTTTCTGCATTCTTCTGGCTTTCCCCCCCCCCTTCCTCCTCCATGTTTAACAAGTACTGAAATAGGCTTCAGCCCATTCTTTTGCTAAAGGGCACAGTGAGAGCTGAACTGCAAAGACTGCAGTGCTTAAGGTCACCCCAAACAGGAAATTCATGGAGGGGATAAGAACAGAGGGGCAGCTTGAAGGCCGGCAGCCTGCAATGCTTCTGGGCAACCTCTGCAACAGAGGCCGCATTGTCATGTGCAGCTCAGTTTGTATTACCAGCTTAACAAAATGGAGTATTTCCAGCAACATTTAAGATCATAAATAATATTCAGATGTGCATTTGTCAGTTCTGTTCCTGCAACAAAAACCTTTCTGCTTCTATGCGCTAAACAACAAATTTGCATTTTGCTGTTTAAGCTCAAATACTTTCAAATGTCTACAGCTTTTGATTAGCTTGAAGGTGATCTCTAGTGATCTGTGCTCCGATGTAAATGGTTGAAAGCATTAAAATACTGAGTAATCGTTTACTCCTTGTGCTTGATAACTAGCACAAAAATTGCCTTTTAAGAAGCTTCAGAGTGACAGCTTGGCTCCAGGTATCCAGTTTAATCAGTGAACACAGGTCTCAAACACCTAGAAAACTAATAGTTCACGGTTAGCTACAAGGGAACTGAACATGAGTAAATGGAACAAAATGCTACAGAACAAGTAAGGAAAAGAGCAAATGACTTTCCCTGACCTGCATTAATAGTCAAGATATTTCTATAAGAACCTGGTCACATTATATGAGGCAAGTGCATTCTTACAGTTTCAATGTCAGTTTTGAATCTTAAGCTCTTTATGTCAAATACTGGAAAGACAAGCCATTCACATCAAAAGAAAACTATAAATACTCTGGAATAGTAAAACCATGTTTTGCAGTAACACTTGAAAGCAGCTCTTCATCCCTGCCCTATTCTCTACCACTCCATCTTCACCTCCCAAAGCAACTGCACGCAAGAAATTGCATGTCTGCTGTAGAAAAACAATTCTGTAATTATAACTACATATATTAGTGACTGAATGCATGGTGCAAAAGCCAGCATGGTTGAAGACTGTGTTTCAAGTACACCAGAGCTATCAGCAGCTCTAATGACTTAAAATGTTTTAATCAAAACAGTTCTAATGATTAGAGAGACTTATTTCTACTAACTGAAGTTTTCTAACATAGTTTTGTTAAAGATGAAACTCTAGTACATGCATACAGAATGCTTAAAACTTGACCACTCATCAACAGATTAGTGATGTTTTTGTCTATCAACTTAGATTTTTCAGAGCTACTTGCAGGAAAAAAAGAAAAATTCTTCCTACTATTCTTCCCTACTGTGCCAATTCGTTGTTTCCCACAACTATAGAAAGCTAGGGGAAATGCACAGTATAACAGCACTGAGGGTCACTCATACCAGGCAACCACATCTCCAAAAGAAGTTTGTATATCACCTTTTTTCTTCAGTCATGCCTCAAAACAGCTTTATGGAGTCCATGAGAAAAATAAGAGGAAACGTTGCTTTTCCCATTCTCTGCAGTTGTTTTTCCCATTTTCTGCAGTTGTCTTCCTCCGACCTAATCTGACCCACCAGAAACAGTTTGCTAAGTAAAATATTTGCCAAGTGCAAAACTGCTAATGCCTGTTCTTGAATTGTTACTTTTCTTTGGCAACATAATTGGGAAGACAAAGCATCAATGGAAAGTTCAGAAGCTGACACCAGTTGCAGTCGCTTGCTTAAATAAACAAGAAATAGCTCCATACAGGCCAAGGATACTAGAGACACAGATTTAGTGAACCTCGAAGAAATTATTCCACAATAAATTGATTCTGTTGCATCATTTTCAGCTATTATTATGCCAACCTAAAGCTTCACTTTTTCAAGCAAAAAAAAAAAATTGCAATCAAAAAGAAAGCACAGAAAGACATGAATAAAAACTTGATATGAAATATCATATTTCAGTATAGAAAGACAATAAAGTAGGAACCAAATACGTACTATCTTGGGTAAAAAGAATCATCTCACCTCCAAAAATCCAATAAAATCAATATATGTAGCAGGATCTTTGGAGGCAGAAATCAGTACTAGCGTGACTCATGAACAAGTAATCACAGCACCTGAAGTTTGAGAACTACTGACAAACTTACTTTACCACAATATATTCTCTCTCAACCTACAGTTTCAAGGGAGGTTGCGCTTTTAGTGTGGGAAGCCCTTATCTGCAAACTAAGAGAAACAGCTAGAAAAAAAAATTCAAGATAAGCACTAAATTAGCTCTGTTCTTCCCAAGACATGTGCTACTAGGTATCCTTTCATCTGAACCGTCAGACTGTTGTGGTCAAGAAAGCCATAGCTTTTCTTTCACAAAATAATCAAAAACAGAGTCCCAGATATCCATAAGAAATATGAGAACTTTGGCAGCACCAATTTGCTGCACTTTTTGCTTGCCCTTGTATCTACCTCAGCCCTCTCTGATACAAATACATCTGCTTCTGGGGTAAGAAACCTCCAGAAAGCAGTTGAGCTAAAAACAACCTGCTAGTTTATCATTAAGCAGCTCTAGAAACAAGAGCACTATTAAAAAGACAAAGATTTCCAGTGATTTATTTGAAGAGAAGAAATGTCATTTTAAAAAGATTTACATGTAAATGGTTCGTTAACCTGGAAGTACAAACAATGTTTTCTTAGTTTGTGGGAACTAGGTCAAATAGCTTTTAACCCACTTTCAGCATAACCATGCCAGCACTACAACAGAAAACACAGAAAGCTTTTCAGATTTGCCTTTTCGACACCAACTCTTTCCTAGATAAAGCATGCCGATATTTCTGGATCATTAATATACCCTTGGGGTAAACAGTTGCCCAAATATAAACCAATATTGGGTAATTCCAGCTCTTTCTAACATGCTGTGTTAGAAGTACAATTTTGCAAGCCAAACACCTTGTGCTTAATGCAACACTAAGTCCATATTTTGATACTTTTCCAGCTCAGCCTTACAGAGAAATCTGCAGCCACTATAAAGTGCATTCTATCTACAGACCTGACCTACAATCTAAAGAGAAGGGAGGTTAAAAACATCCTTTTGAAGTCAAGCTTTCTTTTGAACACAAACATGCTATAGTGTAGCTGCTCTCCAATAGAAATAAAGTATAAGAGAGTACTGATATTTTGTCACTGCAGTTTAGAAGCCACTCTATGTAGTGGCCTATGAGCTTTCCCCTTTCAATCAGTCACTTGTGGTTCATCTAAAGCACCTGTTCTGTAGTACATGAACATCTTCTGAGAAACTTACCTCTTTTTTAAAGAAGTATTTTAAAGAAATATTTCTACTACTGATTTCAGTGCCACCAATGGGCACAGTGCACTACCCATTGCAAAGCCACAAAAGCAAACTAACACCAAGTCAGAAACACAGCAACCAAGTTGAAAATCTAATTTATTCCGATATAGAAGTTTAGGATTCTAAATGAGAAAGTATTTTCCTCCTTTAAGTATTTGGAAGGGATTTGGATTAGGTCAGAAACTATGTAGTTGAATAACGATGTCCTTGTATAGGCATTTACTGACAGTAAGCAACATTTAACAAATTCTTACCTTGCAGCATGCATCTGTATGCAGATTCAGATATTGCATAAATGTGCGGTGGCATTTCATGGCGCTTCTTCCCTCTGTACATCTCGATAATGTTTTCTGAATAAATTGGAAGGTTCTTGTAGGGATTTATGACTACACAGAACAGTCCTGAATAGGTCTAAAAGAAACAAAAACAAAAATGCAAAATGCCATATTAACACACTCTGACATTTGTCCTTATAGATTTATGTCAGTATATGCAGTACTGAAATAGAGTCACAAAGCAGAAAAGATTCTTCACAAATTATACAACATTTATCGTAGTCACAAATTAAGAACCTTTTTGTTGAGCATCTAAAGGACACATTACACATCATTGGTTCCTAGCTCTCAAAAAGTTTCTTAATTACTTGCATTAAAAGTAATTTAAAAATAATAAGTATAATTAAATATGAAGTGGAGCATCTAATCTCTCCCTCAGATATTTAAATTCCCCCTCCATTTACACAGATACAGAATTATGTGCATCTTTTTTACATTTAACTCCTTCAGCAAAACATCTGTTCAAAGTTATCTGTTCATCCAAAAGTGAACAAGTTACATAATAATCTTCATAGGCTTCTTTTGCAAAGTCTTAAGTTAAAAAAAAAAACTAATAAATCTACACTAGGAGCTAGTCTAATGTGTATCACACAGTATGGAAATCCACCGCTAAACAGCTGAAGTTCTCACATTGATAGAGATATGTATTCCACAATGAACTATAATTTGTGGCAGACCAGAGTTTTAAAAGGAGGAGAGAAAAAAAAAAAAATAGAGGCAGGGCATTACACTCTTTTTAAGTTCTTCAGCTGGGACTAATGAGAGGACTGACAAACACACAGAGCAGAGGCTTTGTGCAAGTAATGAGCCCTAACTATTTACTGTCACTTTTTGGATAAGGAAAAGCCTATTTCTAGCCACAACTATTTCTGGTATTCCCTTCCCATAGGCCGCCCTGAAAATTTGATTTCTTCTCTTGTGCTCGCCCGTCTTTCCTGCTCGTCAGCCTTTTTCAAACCCCAAGCAGTCTCCTCAGGCAACAGTCACTCCCTACACCCTCCTGTTGCAGGAGGAGGGACAGGCTAACAGCTCTTGCTGCAGACAACGTTTCAGGTTGTGTTTAGAGCTGACACAGAAGAGATATTACTGGGCCTCCTATAATAGAGAAATTCAATTATGAGTTTCATGACATACATTCTACTGACTCTCTCAAAGAGAAATTTCTTCTGCTTTACTCAAGGGAAACCAATCTTCAAGTCTTCTAAACCTGAACACAGAGCAAGTGATGCAGACAGGTCTCCTAGGAATGAAGGATCAAAGACAACTCCAGAACAGTTGAATCTAGCTTGCCAAAAATTATTTGGCAAGAAATTATTACATGTATGGGAAGGAATTAAAAAGAAAAGAACACAGGCACAGTCAGTCACTCATATTTGACTGGATTAGCTTGCCCTGGCTGCATGGGCTGTACTATGAATCAAGTGGTAAACCCGCAAAAAGACAATCTTCTGTCTTTTGCTAAAAACATTTAAGATGATCCATGGGATTTCCCTGGACCAAAAACATTTGGATGACTCCTATGTTTCCTCAGTCAATCTTAACTGATGGATTTTCCTAAAATCTTGCCCTTTTACATTTCAGAGCAAGCTTTGACTGTGCATTGGTTTAGTCATTAAGAATATCCTCACTTGTATTAGCACAGGAATATGAGCAAGAAAGACTTATTTTTTTCCTGAGAGAAACATGGAATATCTTTCAGAATGTGATAAAATAAAGCTGTTTTCCCCCTGGTTTTCCAAGCCAAAGGGAAGAAAAGGAATCGGAGACAGTGAGCAAACAGCATTCCTAACTGTTGAGAGCCTGAACAGCAATAAGCAAGTTTCATTATTCTTCCACTACTTGTTGAATTAAAAATCTTCTTGCTACATTTGTATTCTGCCACTCTTTAAAGAAAATACATAAAATAGTCTGAAGTCTGGTCAGGCCTCCTGAAGAGTAAGAAATGCATGGTCCGAGCCAGTCAAACATCTTTGGCAATAAGGTACTTAGCTCTTAAGAGAAAGGAAACAGATGTTATCATGCCTATAGATCCAAGTATTAAAAGCAACTTAACAGATTTGTGCTTATTTTGAGTTAATAGGACTGTTGGCAAGAGGGATGGTTACTCCTCCTGCCTAACCACACATTCCTATGACCAGCATCAATGCTTTTGCAGTAACTCCTCAAGTTGGATCCTCTTGAAGATTAACCGAATTGATGAGATTTAATTGATCTGTAGTAGAATCAGCTCCTGATAAAGTTTATTTGTGGTCACTAGCAATGTCATGAGGGAGCAGGAAGGCAGAACAGTTATTTTAACAGTACCATATAAGGAACCAGAGTCAATCAATTAAAAAAAAAAAAAAAAAATAGATCTGTGCTCTTAGCCAGCTGCCTCAGTCTCTACTGAGGTCACCCACACCCACCTATAATTAGTACTAGGGACAAGGCTTCACCAAGAATTACCACAGATCTGACTTTCATTCTAGTACTCAAATAAGGACAATGAGAAGAGAAGCACGTTCACCAAATCTTCCTCTGACTGCAAACTCCATATCACTGAATAGCATCTATGCCTTACTTCTGTGTTATGACTGCATCCAATTAATAAAGACTAATTTAATACTAGTCCATCATGTGGCTGGATGAAAATCACTTATCAGCAAGGGAATTGACACAGTCACTGCCAGCTTCCAGCTCTGGCCCAACATTTCCTCTCTTCAGCACCCAGGAAGGGGCATGAACCCAGCAGCACTACTGAGCCCTGCTCTACTTTTTACCCACTCACCTCCAAAAACTCACAGCTTAACTTCACAGCCTGTGTTTTACTAAGGCTGAGAACTTGCAAAACAACAGCTTAACTTTTAAGCTGCATTACTGTAAATGCCAGCTATAAAACTAGAGTTGCCAGGTAGAGCCACCCTTTGAGAGCAACACCTCCCTTCTCTGCAAACCTCTTTAAGGCTCGTATCAGTTTCACAGAAATTTTGGCTCTTTTAGCCTCAAAAAAAAAAAAAAAAAGTTTCTGCAGCATCACTACATCCCAGTCCCCAGATGGGAACAAATTGCTTTAAAGAGCTCAGTTAAAGTAAAAAGAACTTAAATGGAATAAAAAACAGCCATTAAAAAACTATTATTGCCTCCAGTTCCTTTAACATCTGCTGCTTATTTCCCGAATATAGACATCAAGCAAATAACTACATTAAAAATTTATTTTAACAGTTTAATAGTGCTTCAGATCTTTATCAATGATACCTCATCTAGAAAGGCTTCCAGCCTAAGGCACTCTCTCTACAATGCAATAACTGGACAGATTTGTGAAATTGGTGGGACAATAACCTAACTCAGTTGCCCATCCTGCCATTTCCCTGCAGAATTTAAAATTGAATTTTCTGCAAAATATCTACACTCTAAAGCTATCATTTTCTTGAGAGGAGGTTCTTGAAACCAATTTTTTCTACAAGTCTTCCAAACTTCCTGACCCTTATATATTGAGAAAAGTAACATATGAACATGTCTTATTTATTCCCCTTTCTCCTGGATTTGGTAAGTACACAAACATTAAGGGGGAAAATTTTGTTCTTTTTAATTCAGTCAAATTTAAGTGGGAGGGCGGTAAAGAGTGTAGAGGGAAAAATGGGAAAAAAAAATCAACCTTTTTCATAGCCGTTTTACACTTCTATTGCAAAATTTGCGACTACTAAAGCTAAAAGAGCTGACTGGAACATGTCAGAGAAAGGGAGCTTTAGAATTTCTGCATACAAACCAAAGAGTTGAAGTGTTTCTTTGGACTGTGTGACACCCCTTGAAAAGGCTCCTAGTGACCAGCTCCAAAACACAGCAGCAGGAACATTTATACCCTACTATGCAGCAGTCATCCCCACTTGCAGCGATTAAAGTGACCAGCATTAATCAATATTTCTGTTGTTTACCTCAAGAGTTCCTTTGCGATCAAGCTTTCTCAAGCAGGATGGTGGTTTTGCCTCAGGACTATCCAGGCCCCCAAACTGCATTCTGCTAATTGAGACCAAAGTAGACCCAATCTAGCACTTCCAGTGCAAGCTACTATTCTTCTACATGGTAGAAGGTATCTAAATAACTCAGCAGTCCACCCTCAAAAGAGTTCCCCAATGAAGATGTACAAAGCTTTCAGCCATGCAGAGGAGCAAGTGATACCCTGTGCCTCCCTCCCTGTTCTTAAGCACATGAACCCTGCCTGAACTATCAGAAACACACTAGATGGAAAGTCAAATGTATTATGAAACATAGTAACGATCCAGTGCAGATGAGGAACTGGACTGCACGAAGCTAAAGAGCTGACAGGGGTAAGGACACATATTGAGAAGTTAAAGTCAAGTAAAGATACACATCTGCCTTGAGAGCATGTGCTCAGCTTACAGACAAGTTGCATAAGCCAGACATACTCCTGCTTTACTGAGGAATAGGTGTAGAAATTAGCAGGCAAAAGAAACAGGCAGTGCTGGAGTCTACCTTCTCTAGGCAAGAAGGTTCCAGGTTTGTTATATAAACTGTCCTTCAGGACACCAACTGCAGAGTCTGAATGTTCCCAGATGCTTACATGCCTTTACTCAGTAGTATGTCATTCAGTAATTCAGATTTTAGTAAACCTCTCCCAGTCAGCTGAGTTCAGATTCTGGGCAAAGACCTATTCCAAGAAAATGTATAGCCAAGTGATAAACAGACTTCATTATACCCTTGCGCTATCACCTAAGAACTAACTGTCTCTAACAGTGCATTTCGCTAGTGACACACACAAAAAACCCGCACACACCCCCTCATTCATCCTGCTTTATGTTTGCAATCTTCAGATGCAAAAGAATTAACATTTCAGTTTCTCAGCTCCAGCTAGGTGGCTCACTCTGCAGACTTCCAGATATGCCCAGAGTCTAGAGAGGGCATTCTAGCACAAGACATTTCCTTGGCCCATCTTCCCTTAAAGGCCATCAGATCTTCATTAATTGTTTCCTACCCCTTCAAATAAGCTTTATTTTTTATTAGAAAAAAAAAAATGTGGGGGAGAATAGAGAGAATAATCCAGAGTGTTTGAAGGATTCAGCTCAGTTTTGTCTCAAGGAATAGGAGACCAGTCACCTCCCCACCACCTCCTAAGCTGTGTTCCCAGCTGCAATTTCTTAGTTGAAGCAGCACACCAAGGCCAAGGGCTCCCTGCCAATGGGCAACTCCAGTAGAATGACCTACGTAAAGTCAAACCACTGCAAAGGACTATATGGAAGATAACATGGGGTAAATACACATCACAAGTTTGAGAAATATTTAAATTTATTCATTTTGACTGAATGAGGTCAGGAAGCA
This sequence comes from Crypturellus soui, assembly GCA_032275445.1. Lineage (NCBI taxonomy): Eukaryota > Metazoa > Chordata > Aves > Tinamiformes > Tinamidae > Crypturellus > Crypturellus soui. Next base: position 1,059,304 of record JAUBNY010000188.1, read on the forward strand.
GTTAAGTAGTTATTGCAGTGATCTAGGTGAGCATCAGTAAGCTGCACAGAATCAATGTGGGCTACAAACTTCTTCCAGGAGACCTGAATCCAGAATAGGGCACAGGGCAACAAGTCTTAAAATAGATTTTTTTTTTTTGAAAGGCTATCAAATATTGATTATGCTATGCCTTACTGGAGTTAGATTACTCCCTACATTTAAATTGCTGCTTCATCCCATCTTACTGTGCTAGGGACAGGAATTGTCGAATGTTGGAGAGAATTATTTTTGGTCCTAGGATACCTTCTTTCAGTTTGACAGGATCATCAAAACCTATAACTCATTCTGTAGCAATAAAATTCATAACTAACCATTTATAGAGGAATAGCAGCCTGATCTTACCATTGAGACTATTAAAATATGACCACTTACAATTCTGACATTAAACTAATATTTCTACTTTTTCCAGAAGAGCAAGGAGGTGAATCCAATGCACAGGATTGGCTTTTGTATGCTTAAAACATCTATTTGTTTAACAAAACATTCTTGTTAACAAGATGAGCAGGTGGTTGCACTTTTACCTTAAAGTACATATGACCATTAAAAAAAAAAAAAAAAAAAAACAAACAAACAAGAAAGACCTTTCCATTTCCCATCACAGATGGACTGACAAAAACCTCAGACTTAAATTACTGAAAGAAGTTTCATCTAGCTCCGTACAAGGAATAGCAAATCATTAGCTTGCACATTCCAATACAAGGTGTTTGGAACTGCAGTCATTTTCCATTTAGAAGAGAAGTATATACTTGGGTTTGCATTTTGACCGGGTTCAATGCCTCTAAGCAACTTTAAGACTCCAAATACTAAGAAAAATGTATCTTTAGCATAGCATAACGAAGTGTTCTATTTCATTACTGAAAACATTTGAACACTCTCGAACACTTTGATTTTCACAGTGTTAGAGATGGCACAGAACATTCTCACACCTTTTTTTCAGTTCAGAAAAAGATGGCTTAAGAAACAAAGCATGATTCAGCTATTCCCTTCAGATCAGCTGTTCCATCTCACTTAATAGTGAACTTTGAGTAAGGGCCTATTTCAAAAAAATACACACATGCACACCCCAAGCCAACATATACACCTTAAAGTCAATTTAGAAAGTCTTTAAATTGTTGACACTGAAGCACAGGAAAAGATTAAGATGAGAAAACACACACAGAAGCTATTTCAGTTTTTTTGACTTTCTCTGTAGCTTTCTATCAATGCAGAAACCATTTTCCCCCCTCCATGTTCTGAAGTGCAGCATCATTCTTTCTTTCCTCCTAGCATTTTGTTTTCAGAGCAAATCCTTTTTGTTTTCTCACTCAAGCTACAAGCCTGAGTGATCTAAAACATGTAACAAGTGGAAGGTCCGTTTTGGGGAGGGTAGAGTGCACTTAAATGCAGAAATTACTCTTTATGGATTAAAGATATGAAACAATCACCATAAAAGATCAGTCTACGCAGAATCATACTTAGTCCCATCATTCAGCATTCCTCTCAGGTACCCCAATATCAAACATTCTCCAGCTTGTGTTCCACAGCTATGAAGTATATTACAAATTTAGTGCTAGAACTATCACTGAAGGTTGACACTCCAAAGCAGAACAGACAAGGCAGAGTCTATACTCCAAGACTTCCCCTCACCTCCTGCAGCTCTTTTAGAGCCCTGCTATTTCTCATCTTCTCCCCCCACCCCACATGCCATAATGAACAGAACCAAGGAGGAACATCATTCTTTTACAAGGAACTGGTCTTTGAGATCCTCTGCTTTCATTCATCTCCCACCACAACTTGAGACAGAGGTCATGGCTCCTGGCAGATACTAGAAGTGTTAGAAGTTCCAGAAAACCCCAAACATCCTTTGGAGGTTCCCCAGGTCTCTTCTTGAAGAGATGAACACCACTCTAGATCATGCTGGCTATCACTAACTAGCTTTGATCTCCTCTGTTCCCCTAAGTGGTCTCATCTTGAAGTAGTACATTGTAAACAGATGACTAGACCTTTTGGACAGATTTCTCACCTTGCTTATGTCCTTCCTAAGGATTTAAGGGAAATATGTATCTACTTCAGTTGACAGTGTTACCTCTTATTTCTGAGGCTGGCAACACTGTATATTGCCTACAGTAAATGGAGAGAAACCAGATCTGACTCTCACCTCTATCTCAACCACACAGTTTTGGACTAGCTCCAAAATTAGGTATTACAACAGTGTTGTCTGGGACTTGAAACATATCTCTACCTGACTCTCCTCAGAGAAGTCACCATAATCCATTTCATCACTCCTGTCAATGTTGCATTTTTCTCCTTGCACCAAGTGTACATCAATAGATTAAGCAAACAACAGCAAAAATTCCTACCCAGATTTGCACCAAAATTTGTCACCAAGTTCTCAAAAAATTGGTTGCCTATTGATTCTGCCAATATTTAGCCTCTCCTATCTACTCACAGCTCCAAGTACCTTGAGTTTTCATTTCAGCCAAGAAACCATTAATACAGGTGTGTAAAGACACTATTATTGGAAACAGCAGCATTCTCCAGCAATGCTCCTGTAATTCAGGCCTCCAGTTTAGGCCAACAAATCCACTAGCTTCTTGATCATAAGATAAATTCCTCCAGCTTGGGGGCAAGAGGCAACCATTAGTAACAGAGATGCACAGGAATAATTCTCCAGTGACACTAGTACCTCTATGCCAAGAACAGTTTATAAAGAATTATAGAAGAGAGTACTTTGAGGGGAAGGAGTAAATCAACTTTGTATTGTCACTTGAAATATCTAGATAATCTAGTCTTCCACAAAGACTTTTTTCTTCTCTTTGTTTGTCAATTGTCCAAAGTTTCAGAGTGCTGAACCATGTGTATATAGAAAAGTGACAGGTTCTCAGCTCAGTACTCAAAAGCCTTCATGGCCATGTCTGCAGGAAGAGCCCTTAGATTAGGGCTTGCTTTGATATTTACGGTCTTCAGGTTTAACTAATATTACAAGTGACAGCTATACTGAGATTGTGAATTAGCCTATCAACTTGGTTGCTTTTAAGTTCCAATTCAATCCTTACCAATTATCCAGTCAGTTTCATTACAAGCTTGTGGAAAGCATTCTGGCAAGTACTTTTTGCAAAATCCTACTTTAAGGGTCCTGGTAAAAGCCCTCAGAAGCTGGGGAAGGGACACAATCTCACGCAGAAAAGTGATACAGAAATGCAGGCACGAAGAACATTTGGAAGTTGCATACAAATCTTTAGGAAGTCCAAACACTATCACTGGCCAAGCTACCAAAAAAAAAAAAAAAAAAAAAAAAAAAAAAAAAAAAAAAAAAAGTGGCCCATGAGTATCTAAAAGGAAAAGAAAAAAGGCAACTAGACAGCTAGACAAAGATGTGTTTACACTTTACAGCGAGTGCTTATGAAAATAAGCCAAGCATTTAGGCAGATGTTACAGTTTCCTTTAAGATGGAAAGTATACTTGTAGCTCTTAATGATACTCAAACAACCCTGCAGTCAGATTGCCAAGAAACAAGCAGCTACTCTTAACTGTAGATGCCACAGATGTCCATTCAACACTGTTCAAGGAAGAAACAGGGTCAAAAGAAGCATCAATGGCTTTGTGACTTCTAACACCATAGAAAGATGGTGATAAGCCAGATGTTTCGATTAGCACTTCCAAACAGCTGAAAAAAAGAGAGCTTTATCTTATTGGTTTATTTTAAGCACTTGAATACATTCTTCCCTGGCCCACTAGGTTGATATTAGATTCCAAAAAAGACATTTTGCATTCCTAGCATTTTCTAACTTCAGCTTTTAAATAAGAGTATATCCTCTTATTACCATTCTTAAGAGGCAGCAAGTTAAAACAAGATACATGCTTATTCATATGAGCAATTAGACAACTGTAATTCAGCAAAGTTGGATTTCGTAATATCTCATCAGCTCAAACAAGCTATTTGATACTATTCTCTGTATCAGTTAAGCATGTCTGAGGCAAGTGCTCTAACTAGCAGCATGAGCTAAGTACCTAGAGTTGCCATTTAGAATTCTATTTTTGAAAGATGCTCACAAAATTATTTCCATAGGAGAAAACTTTATTATTTGTACAGTGACAACATAGAATTCTTGACCTGGACATAGCACAGAATATGATCCTGGCCTAATCTAACTGCCAGGGACACAGAAGTATTTATGTTATCAAGAACATAGCCAAAACCCACTTCCTCCGTTTCAAATAATGTAGAAAAGCAGGAATTAGATAAGTTTCTGCTGAATTAGCACCAGGAAAAGAATCTAATAGTTAGTACTTACATAGATGAGCCCAGAGTAATACCGATCCTTTAAATTGTGCAATACAGAAGCTTCATTTAAGCAGGTTAGTTCTGCCATGTCTTCCACTTTAGAGAACTTGGGGGGATTCATCTTCTGGATATCATCTTTGTTGACTAGTGCTTTTTTTCCATTCTCTACCAGTTCAACCAACACTTCATCTCCTTTTTCCTCCTTGATGCTGGCTGCTTCAAAACCATGGCGCTCTGAAGGAATCCACACCAACTTCTTAGCAGTCCAATCAGCCTGGGTGGCAGGGTTGTAGATCACAGCCCTGTCCACAAAGAGGTATCTCTCTGGATCTTCCTGTCCAGATCTCTGTGCCATTGTAGGAGGTGAAGGTGTCCACTAACAGTTAGCCTGTTAAATTGGGAAGCAAAGAACAAAAAAAAAAAAAAAAAAAGTGTTAGATACAAATTTGTATTTGTAACACATCTTAGCTCTATTTAGTTCAGACAAATAGCATATTAATATTTTACCTTCTATTGCCTTGTATCTATTTAACAGATTTAAATCTATAGATTTAAAAGTTTACTCCACAGCCGACAGGCTCTACTTGCAGGGTGACCCTCTAAATAAAGGAACTTCTGTGAAAAGTCAAAATGATGTTTCATTTATAACCCTCGACCCAGGACAGGAAGCTCATTAGATCAAGTTGATTCCAATTGTGCACTAACAAGAGACATTGCAAAAAGTGTGATAATTGTTAGCAAGAAATATAATGATCTGTCCTCTACGCTTAAGTAAGAAAAATAAGTAAATTTTAAAAAAGCTTGTTTGTATAACACAACTTCTACTGAAGCAGGAAAGAGGTAGGGTAGCATAACACAAACTTTTATGTTCAGTGCATCACTAGCACCAGATAACCAAGACCAAAGCATTTATTAAAAATAAATAAATAAATAAAAAGGTGGATTTTCAGCCACAGACAAGAACTTTATATATTTAGAGTATCCACTAGCCCTAAAAACAATTTTTGCTTGTCTTCCTTCTGAAAAAGATATTAGCGTTAGCACTTCAGAGGCTCCTTGTGTTCTCAGTTTTGAGCATTGGCACTATCATCTTTTAGAAATCTCAAATATATCTCCAGGTTCAAGATGTAGCAAGCACTGAACACATTTTTTTCCCCCAACAACTTCACAGGTAATTTGGTGTGGAGGAGAAATCTGCTGACAAGACTGCCTGCATATTGATTTTACCTATTTGCCCCTAAAAGGACACTGCATCTTTATCTAACACTGTCACATCCAGAAGGTCGAGCCAGATACCTACTGCTGATGTCCTTAAATATCTTGTTTATTCATTCACTAGATCTTCTCCACTGAAGAATGTTAGATTACCTCATGGAACAGGCTACCATTTCCCAATAGGAAGGTTAGCTTCAAAAGCAAGAGCGGTTTCGCAAAAGGCATTTGTCATCTCCCACACTACGGTACATAAAGGATGGAGTCTTGCAACACGCTCGCCCTTGGAAGAACGTGTAATTAAGTGCCATAGCTACGTCTCCATCTGCAGCATGGAGGTTTGCTACACAGTCCAGCGTGAGCGTGGGGAAAGCGTGAAGTCACCGAAGCCCTCGGAGCGCTCGCTATAGACTGCTCAATGCAAACCGAGAGGTGATGACTCAACACTTCAAGCATTTCAGAAGCGCTTCCATAGGAGAAAAAAATCCACTGAAGCTAAAGGAAAATAGCGCCAGAGGATGGGGGGGGGGGAAGGGAGGGCTTAAGAACAGCAGGACTCTGCAGCCAGAGAATGAAGAAGAATTAAAAATGGGGAGGGCAGCAGAAATCGAGTATAACAGCAGAAAGGGAGCAGAAATTGAGTATCGGGGCCTCCAACCATAACCCAGGGAGCTAGCCCCCGTTATGCCACATTGCAACCCAAGTGGCAACAAAGGCCCCGAACAGCCTGGCCTGCTTCACATGCAGCACAGCCACCTATAACATACACACATACATATATACGTATATATCTATGCATTTACGGCCAGCTCGTTCTCAGGTTTCCACGATGCGTTACAGGGAAACCTGGAGGTCAGGAGAAAAACCCTCATGCGGTGAAATTACTCAGCACTGCTCCTCGGTGGAATTAAAGGCTGGAGCAGAAAATAAACGCAATAAATGCCAAGGCATTAGTCGCTGAGGAACATACATCGCAACGAGGCACCCCAGGCAGCCAAGGGGTCTTTTCCCCCCGACCACATTCCGCTTTTTAAGGCCCCTCACAAAAGGGCCTCCACGAAACCAGGCGAGTCGCAGCCCTCCCCCGCAGGTAACAACGGCCTCCAGGCGAAGCACCGAGGCGACCACCTCGCACCGGTAAAGAAGAGAAAAAAAAAAATGAAGGGAGAAAATAAATAAATAAATAAATCGGAGGAGCCGGGCACGTACCGCGCGCTCCCGAACAAAAGCGGGGGAGCCGCGGCGGGGAGGGGCCGCCCTCACTGCGGCGCTGCCGCTCTCAAGGACGGCGGCGCCTGCAGCGGCCCCGCGCCGGGGGCGGCCGCAGGCCCCGGCGGGGACAAAAGCGGAGCCGCC
>JAUBNY010000189.1:5680-23618 GCA_032275445.1 Crypturellus soui
TACCACTTGGTGCTCTCCTCAGGGTAGCTGGCTCTTGGTGTGAAGGATGGTCCTTTACCTTGGTCCTTGGTGGATTTCTTTTGTGGAAGTCAGGATTGCTCCCTGAGGAGCGTGTGCTGGAGGGCACCAGCTGCAGGGAGCAGCCTTTACGGCAGTGGCAGGTCTGGTTCTCCCAGGACGCTGCTGCCTCTCTGCTCCCACGTGTAACACTGAGCCCCGTCTCCAGTGAAACTAACAGCAGTTTTTCTTTTTCTAGGTGACAATCAAAGTCCCACAGAAAAACTCCTAAGAGACAGCAGCTTCGCCATGCACTTGACCTATGCAGCTTCATGAGATACAAGGAACCCTCTTCTTAAAACTGAGGTGGACAACACATAACTCCACTTGTAACTTGTGAAGAAATTATTCCTGAAGGAGCTTTTGTTGAAAACCTTACTTGGCTTTAACCCTTTAAAAACCAAATACAGTCTTATAGTCAAATACTATTACTACATCTGTATCTAAGAATGTGCTTTTTTTTTTAAGAAATCGTTACTTTTCTAATCTGCAGGAGGCTTTTTAATGACATCATAGCCAGCTGCATAAGCAAGCTCTTTAACCTCCAAACCTCCATCCCTCTCTGTAAGCAAAATAGGCTGAGATCCAGGTGTGTAACACAGCAGATGGTAACTCTTCAATGTGTATTTGTGAGGTAAAAGTGGGTTCTCAGCTGCCTGTACCGGCTCTCATTGTACCTGCTCATAATAAACATTCTTATCTCAGTAGAACTGGTCTGAACGGCGTTGCGGTCTCTGCCTGCGCTGCGCTCAGCAGGATCTCCCGTATCTCGGGGCCGGTCCCCCCGCGCGGCCGCCGCGCGGAGCCGCAGCCCGCGGCCGCCTCAGGACGGAGCGACCGTTGGCGCCTCCCGGCGGCGCCCGCCCGCGCGCCCCGAAGTCTCGCGGGACTTGGCGCCACCGCGCTGCTCTCGCGAGGTCTCCCGCGGTGGGCGGGGCCCTGGGGCGCGGGGGCGGAGCCTGTGCGGAGCTCAGCCCCGCCCCTCCGCTCCCGCCCCGCTCCTGGCGTCATCAGGAAGCGCCCGCGTGCCAGGAAGGTCCCGCTGGGGGGCCTTGGTGCCCGCGCGGCGCCCTTAGGCGCTTGGGCGAGCGCCTGCAAACGCCGCGCCCGCCGCGGCGGCGGCTTTAGCAGTGTGCAGAGTGGGTGGTGTTGCTGGCCATGGCCTCGGAGGAGCTGGCGCAGAAGCTGCAGCGGCGGCTGCTGTTGGAGGAGAGCGGCCCGGCGGCCGAGGGGGAGCCGGCCGGGGGGCAGCCGGCGGCGGCGGAGCCGGCCGAGGAGCGGAGCTGCCTCACGGCCAATGCGGACTCGGAGCTGAGCGCCAAACTGAGCCGGCGGCAGGACATCAACGAGGGCGCGGCGCGGCCGCGCGCTGCCGCCGTCTTCAATCCCTACACGGAGTTCAAGGAGTTCAGCCGGCGGCAGATCAAGGACATGGAGCGCATGTTCCGCCTGTGAGTGCCGCGGAGGCGGTGCTTTGCCGGGGTGGGGGGGTCGAAAGGCTTTTTTTTTTTTTTTTTTTGGCGGGGGGGATAATAAGGCGGTTGGGGCTGTGCGCCGGTGTCGCGCGTGGGGCAGCGCCCAGAGGAGGTGCCTCCCGCGGTTCCTGCCCGCGCTTTGGGTCTCCGTGGGGTTTGTCGGACCCGGCTGCTGTGCTCCCGGCTCCTCCTCATTGACTTTAGTAAGGGACACGGCCGCGCGAGCAGGATATCTTCTCTCTGCTGTGGCTTGTCAGGTTTAAGGTCAAACTTCCTGTCTGAAATTGCTGCTTATCAGTTTACTCTCCTGACTCCATTGGGATGTCTGCTTCTGTCCCCTGTGGGTAGGGCAAAGCCTGCTCTCTCCTTGAAACCTTCTTGTCCAGAGGTGAGCTGGGACCCACAGCTTCCTCAGGAGCCCCACAGTCTTGTTCTTCTTCCTTCTTCTTACTCCTTGTGTAGCTGGAAGGCTCTGGACAAGCCTTGTCTCTTCCTGTTCTTGTGAGCCCTGCTAGGAAAGGTAGCTGGGCTTGAGGTTGTGGGCTTGTGTTGGCATCAGGAGTTTCTTGCATAGGAAAGTGCTGCTAAAGCTGTAATTCTACCCAGATCTGTCTTGGGGCACAGTGGAGTCAGGACTCAGACTGCTTTGAGTCAGGGTAGGAGCCAAGAACCAGATTGCATGTGGGAGCTTCCTGACCCCTTGGGGCTCAGTTTCCCTGATATGATGCCCTTCTGGGCATGGGACTTTCCCCGTGACTAATAGCAAGGCTGTCAGAGGGGCCAAGTTCTGCTCTTTCCTTCTGAACAGGGTGTGGGTAACAGGAAAATTCCTCTAGTCCTTGATGCCCAGCTCCTGTGACCCCCCTTTAGCGTCTTCCCCTCTGTGCTGGAGTCCCATGTTCAGGTCAGGTCTCCTTGCATGAGACCCAAGGTGGAAAGGACTTTACTTAGGTGCTCTGAGATGATCTTTTCTGTTCATCTCTTGGTCCATAGTCCAGGACAAGCAGGGTTGTTGGTCTGGCTGCTGCTGACCTGCTGGGAGCTGCAGGACATGAGAGCCACATGAGCATGGCCAGGCCTCCGGTGGCTATGGGAGCTGCTGCGGTGTTTTTCCTCTTGGCAGCAGGAACAGGAAGTCTGCAGCTCAGGCTAATTATACCCTGACCTAATTAGCTGCCTATTCTGACAATGTGCGGGCACCGCGGTGGCTGTGATAACCTCTCATCCCTGAGTCTTGCAAGCAAACTCACAGGAGCTCGGCAGTTCCACTTCGTGCCAGCCTGCCCCAGCAAGTGGCAGCCTGGGGCAAGCACTTGGGACAGGGGTGAGCATGGGGCTGTGCCTGGGGCAGTGTGGGGGGAAGAAGAGAGGATCCCACTGGATTAGCTTAATCTATCAGATGGGAGGAAGGTCCTGAGAGCCTGGGCCACCCTTGGTGCTGAGTGAGGCTTTGCACAGTGTTGCAGGGAAGGTCTTTGCTTGGTGTAGGAGATGCTCATCTTGCTCCTGTGCCCCTCAGAATAGTCTCCTGTAGGGCCATGCATGTCCTAGCGCAGAGCCCAGTGGAGAGGGGAGAGCTCCTGCTGCCTGCCCAAGTGAGGAACCTCAAGACCTGCTGACTTGGTGAGGCCATTTGTGTCTCCAGCTGCCTGCAGGGCATAATCATTTTCCGAGCTCCCCATGCAATGCCATGCCAAGAGGGAATAAAGTACTACTTAGGAAGGATTTTGAAATATTTAGGATGACATTATTACTTCTTCAGCACTATTACTCTGCTTCACTTCAAAGCCTGTGCTGGGCCGTTGCAGCATGCAATTGCAGGCCAGATGTGTGGCTGACCCCAGTGTGTGGCATGAGCTCAGGGGTGCAAGCATGTGTGGAGGGCAGGTTCTTCCAGCCTTTCTCAAGAAGGTGGACACCTACAAAGGGCTCTTTGGTCATCCAGAACCAAATTCAAAGGGATTTCCTATTCAACTACACATATTTTCTTTTTCTTGGTGTTTTTCAGGTTGTTGAGGAGGGGTTTGCCACCTCAGTGCTGGTAATGCAGTTCTTAGCATTTCCCTCTTCCTCCCTGTCCCTCTCCTTCCCTTTTATTTTTTTTTTACAGTATAAAACCACCCCTGCACCTCCATATGCACTGTGTTGCACCACTGTTGGTCCTGAGCACTCTGGTCACCCTTCTGGAATGGAAAACCTGTTTTCTCTCCCAGGGGAAGTGGCTTGGGGTATTTCTTGGGCAGCACTTGTACACAACACACATCTTACTCTTGAGCAAGCATCCACTCTGACTCCTGCAATGGCTTTCCTTTCCTGGTACCTCAGGAGTCGTGTGGAAGACGGCCAGCGTGGGAATCTGGGCGCATCCTTGTTGCAGCGGATTTTGGCAGGCGTGGGGTGTCTTATCTGCTGCCAGGAATGCTGATGCGGCCACGCTGCAAACCCCCATCCCACTCGTGGTAGCGCTCGTAGCAGCGCCCAAGGTCTGAGCCTGCCCTGGGGCTCCTGCTGTGCTGGTGCGAGCAGGAACCCTCCTGAGGCGAACAAGGAGCGTTGGAAGGGACGCTCCGGCCTTCGGTTGTGCAACTGCAGCCCTCGCCGTGCCCCACTGCTCCGGGTGCTGGCCAGTGCACAGGGCAGGGGCACGAAGGGGAGCAAGTGACGCTTTCCCAAGGCCTATAAATATGCCTCTCCCTAAATAGTCTCACTGTGCTGCTCCATGGCTGTCGGGTGGCTGCACCAAGGTCCTAAAATACTCGGGCTACTTCAGGAGGTGAGTGGGGGTGGGGAGGCAATGCAGCAGCTTGTATGGTGCTGCTGCTGCTCTGCAGGGCTAACGCTGAGGGCCCGTGTCCTCTCTGTCCCTTCTCCTGTCCCTGACGGAGGCACTCGTCACTCTGCTCTGCAGAAGTTCTTGGTCCTTGCTGTCCCCTAGAGCTCCTCTCCCACACACCACGGCCCTGAGCCCTTCAATGGCATGTCCTGCTGCCACCCGGGCTTTCGGCAAGCCCGGCCCCATGCACTGAGCACTATTGTGCAGCTGGTACAGCGTGCTGCTCTGCCAGTGCAGCCCGCTGCTGACAAGACCCAATTTCTCACAATCCTGGCTTTGTGCTGCCTCTTCGCCAGGAGAACAGAGCCCTGAAGCTGTGCCTGCCTGCTTGGAGCTCAGCCTGCCTGCTTAACCCTTTCAGTTTCGCCTATAGGCTCAGTGCCCTGTGAGCACCTGGGCACACCAGCCCCAAACAAGTGGCAGCTCTTGGGGCCAAAAGAATCTCTGAATCACAAGTGCCTCCATGCTGCGATATTCCTTATTTCAGAGGGGAAAACCTCCCAACACTTTTCCCCCAAACTTAAAGCAATTGGATAAGTCAAGACAGGAGGATTTCATGTATTGTTCTGGTGAGATCTTAAAAATGCAGCTCAGTGCGGAGCATGGTGAAGGTGCTAACCCACAACTTAAAATTAACTGGCTGCTTTCTTGTGGTGATAAACCTTGTGCCCTTCTTTCTTCTGACTTGTGAAGTCTGTGACCTGTTTTCTCCTCCTATAGAGGTTTCTACACTCCCAAGAGTTTTCCAAAAAGCTTTCCCACATGATGGACTCATATACTCCCTGAATGCAGAATGCTCCAGACAGGTTGGTAGCATGAGGGGTACAAGCTAGCCAAGAGATAGGGAGCTTGAAAAGGAGCTTTTTTATTTTTATTTTTTTCTCTCCTGCCATTCAGGATCACTTGGGCCTATGAGGCCAAGTTCAAAAGCTGGTTTTGGAGGTGATGGGGCTCTCTGGGAATGCACTGTCAAGGCTGATTGCAGCTCCAGCTTCGAGAGAGCAGAAGTCCTGGGATGTCCTGCCCAGGCTGGCAGGCAGTTTGGGGCATGCAGTTGCATTTGTGCCCTCCTCTGCTGTGGTTTTCTCTGTGGCCATGAGCTTTGCCAGCTGTAAAGAGCTGTCTTCCAGGGAAACCACAATTGTGGCAGCCTTGGTCTAGGATGGCCACAGCCATCGCTCTCCTCGGAGGAGAGCTAACAGTGACTGAAAGGTGACAGGTGGGAGTGTTCGACTGCTTCCCGATGGAGAGGGAAGCTGCAGTGCTGTGCCTAGAGCAGCCTCTCCCTTGTTGGAGGTCAGAGGCCCACAGCTCCTGGCTGCCCCACTGCAGCGAGTGCTCTGCTCGGACTGGCTCTCTGAGCCTCTCTGCTTCCTGCCCTGTCAGCAGGACTGCTGCTGAGAAGAAACTGCCCAACCCACTGCAGTCTCGTGCCTGCTCCAGCAAGAGCCTCTTGCTCTTCCTTTATCTCCCCCAGCCTGACCTTTGCTTGTCCATCAATGGAGGCACGTTATAAAGATGGTCCTCCTTCCCTTGCTCAGCTTTGCAGGCACCGCTGCGGGTCACTGCCTGCCACCTCCTGAAGCATAAGAGTGGGTGATTTCCTGGTGGGAAGGTTTCTAGCAGTCCTTGCAGTCCTTCCGGTTCTCATAGGAACGTGTCCCCATTCCAATGCCGCTCCTAATGCCATCTCCTTCTGAAGGTGGGACTGTTTTTCTTCTCCCAGTGAAAACTACCTTAGCACACTGCTCTCCCTCTGCGCCTGCCTTTAAGCTCTGCATGGGGCATAAACAGCTGCCCTGAGGCAAAGCACTTTTGTGGTATAAAAGCCTCTCAGAGAGGGAATATCTTAACAGCTGGACAAGATGTACTGCGCTTGCAAACAATGATATCCCTTTTCTGCTGGGAGATCCTCACTGGGCTGAGCTTCTCTGTGAGCATGAGGGACGAGGTGGTAGCTGGCCCTGGGATGCCTGTGTCCTGCTGGTGCAAGCTGTATGGGAAGTAACCCCTGTAGCAGCCATGCAAATGGGGGTAGCAGAAACCTCACCGAGAGGAGTGGGGTACTCATCCTCCTGTGTGGTGGCCCGGCCTTGGCCACTTCCCTTTCATGTGAGGCGGCCCTGAAGGCTGCCTGCGAGTTCCCTGAGCTTGATGTATTTCAGTACCTGGTTCTGTCGTGCAGCTTCCCCTCTTCTGCAAGCCTTGATCCACCCCCAGGCTTTATCTCCAGTTCCCAGTTCCTCTTCTGAGAAGATACGTGCATTGCTCTGGATGGGAAGTGCTGAAGGCTGACCCTCTTTGCTTTGCACCCTGCAGGTATGACTCGGGACGGGATGGGTACATTGACCTCATGGAGCTGAAGCTGATGATGGAGAAACTGGGAGCCCCCCAGACCCACCTGGGCCTGAAGAACATGATCAAGGAAGTGGATGAAGACTTTGATGGGAAGCTCAGCTTCCGTGAGGTAAGGGCGGCCCCGGGACCAAGTGCAGATGTCGCTGAGAACCTCCATGGGTGCAAGGTGAGAAGCTGGGGAGCACCAGTGGTGGGGCGCACCATAAGGAACCCTGCGTGTTGAGCACTTTGCATGCATCTCCGTGTGGCAGTGATGGTACCACACACACAAGCTTTACCGAGGTGCAAAGAGGCTTCAAATTGGTGATGCTGCAGTTGAGCATGTAACACTGGCTCAGTGGTGTGCGCAGCTAACAGGTCTGTCCCCTGCTGTTAGGGCATCAGTCATGCACAGGGACAGCTGAGAGTGGCATGGACAGGCTGGGAATTGCTGCTGTGTAAAGGGAGAGAAGAAAGATTGCCAGGAATCTGTGCAGTCAAGTGTAGCCAGCCCTTATTGCAGCAACACGAGGGAGCCCAGATACCATAGCACCCTGTTACATCATCTTTTGCTCTGCTTGCATTACTCCTTGAATCAGTGATGTGCAGGATGTGGTGGTGCCTTTCTAAAGTTGGTCCCTTAGGCTCTTGGCGTTAGACAGCGCAGGGGACAGAGCTGCTTATGTCCTGCAGCGTTGATGGTTTCACTGCTTCCTCCTGCTGTGAAGGTTTTTGGGAGGAGCGCTGGGCTGCTGCCTTTCTGAAGGGGCTGTGCTCTTGCTGTGCCCTTGCAGAGCGGGTTTGCCTGGGATGAGGGGCAGCTGGCACAGCGACTGCAAGCAGGCACAGAGGGAGCCAAAAGGCTGTGGGGCCAGGCAGGACCATAGGCTCCAGTCCTGTTGTCAAGTCAGCAGTCCAAGACAAAAACACAAAGACTCAGATTTATGGGGCCAGGCTGGTAAGGAGAGAGAAATCCAAGAGGCAAGTTGGTGAGTTTGTGCCAACAAAGCTCTAAGCCAGCAGATGCCCTGTGCAGGGAAGGCTACGTGCCTAGTCTGAGGTGAAAGCAGGCTGCTCTGGAGTCAAAGTCCTCCTCGGGGTAGCAAAGAATCCAGCGGAGCAGGACAAGCACTGTGTCCTTGGCCCCGGGTCAGGCTAGGGGAGTGTGAGAGGCTGCACAGATCTTGCTGCAGAGAGGCCATCAGCACTTCCGAGTGTCTGTGTGTTTCCGAGCAGCCCTATGCCCTGCTGCATGTGCTTTGGGCTCTGAGCACTCCCCACTGTGAAAGAGAAGTGCCTCTGTCCCCTGGGGCTCTGGAAGGTGCTGCTGTGTCCTGGCAGCACTGCATGAGTGGTGCCGAACCTCCTCTTCTGCCACCTCCTGTTGGGAGCAGAGTCCCCTGTGCAGGGGTGCCTGTCCGGCAGCCTGGACTCAGGGTGCCGCCAGCCCTTGGCGCGTGGTAGCTGGGGCTGCTGCAGCATCCAGCCAAACGCACAGCGACGGTCAGGCGAACAAGCTACCATGGCATGCGGCTTGGAATGAGGCAATGTCACTGGCAGAGCTCTGGGAACTAATTACATTCAAAGCACAGCAGCTTGGCACATACCCAAAGCCTCCCGTGGCAGAGAGGAGCAGGGTGCTTCCCGCTTCGCTCCAGATGCACCATGTCTGGCTCAGCTGGTCAAGAGCTGCAGCTTCCTAGTGGGTGCTGAACCTGCCACCATGACCCTGTCCTGCTCCCCTTCTCGTTGGTGGTGACCAGCAAGCATGAGAAGGGTGACCAAGCTGACCTGGAGTGTTGTGACAACAGGAGAAACCCTGGTTAAAATGAATGCTTGAGCTTGCAGGGTGTAGCTGGAGTGCTGGAGGCCTCCCTCCCTCTCTAGGGATAACAAACCCTGATGTATCGGCTGGGAGATATGCTCCTAGGCTGGGCCAGAGAATCCCTGGGATCGCTTTCACTTGCAACAAGTCACCTTTTGTTGTTGCTTTGAATAGTGCTGGTCCTCCCTCTGCATGTGAGCTGGAAAACAGCCTTGTAGCAGACTGACTTACTGGTGGCCCCTCAAGAGAGCAGCTGCTACTGCTGACCTTTCAGAGTCCCTCAAGACATTGTCAGTCACCTGCACTAGGTGCTTTCTGTGAGCTGAGTAAAACAGTTTAGGTGTAAAGTTCAGGTACAGTGAGGGGGAAAACTGTGAGCACCAGTTTACCTAATGACAGCAATGAGGTGTGTTTTCCTGTAGTAATAGGGATGCCTAACTTGAGCTGTTATCTAGAACCTCTGAAAATCCACCCACACTCCCTCATGTTGGGCTTGAGTGTTTGAATGCTGCCCTACGTCACTGTGTTTGCTAGCAGGGCTTGTGCAAACCAGTTTTTGGTGCCACTGCTTCTTGGCAAGCTGTTGCTGCCAGCTAGTGTATGACCTTCCCTTGCACCCTGAGGGCTTCATGAAGAGCCTGTGGGGCACCAACTGGGGCATCGCTTGGATGCTGGGCACCACAGGATAGGCCTTAGATCACTAGGGATGCAAGAGACTGCATCTATCAAGTCTTTACCAGGTCAGGTGGGGTAAGGAGTATGTCGTGCTCCTTTAGAGCAAGGCTTTAAAAAGTAATAGTGTTATTTCCTGTGGCTTCTCTAATGTGTTGTATAGCTCAGCCTTGGTTAAATGTCTCAGACCAGCAAGGGATGTGAGCCAAGAGCCACAAACAGCAGCACATCTGTACTCCTGCTTCCTGCACTGCTCTGGGAATTGCAAGGCAGTTGCTGAAGCTCCCTTTTTAGGGACGCCTGATGCCTGGAGGGTGAGTAGGCAGCGAGGTGAGCTGCTGTGGAAGAGCATTGCTACCCAGCTCCTGAGAAAGGCAGTGCAATCCCGCCTGGTCCCTGGGCTGCCTCTGGGGCTGACTCAGCTCCTCGTGCCTTCCGGTGCAGCCCACTCTTCCCGGCTGTCGCGGCCCATGTCAGTCAGAGGAATGCTGCCCCAGCCCCTGGTTTCAGCATGATTCATGCACACTTGTTCTTGTGACTGGGTGTTTCCACTGCTTCGCCGTGTGGCAGCTGCACCAGACCTCAGGATTGCTCCGCTTCCAATGCCCGTTTTTAGATGCCAGGAAGTGGGACTTGGCAGGGTGGAGCAGAACTGCAAGGAGGAACCATGACTAATGCCAGCCTGGCTGCAATGGCTCCCTGCTCTATGGCAGAGGAGAGGAGCCAGCCCAAACCTTGCAGATCTGAGTAGAGCAAGAGGATGTCCTGGGGGCTGATGGTTTCTCTCTGAGTGGGCCAAACGGTTCAGCAGAGCATAGTTTAATGTGTTGCGTATGTTTGGGGAGGGGGGAAGCTGCCTTTGCCGAGTGGCTTTGCTGCGTGCTGAGCACGCGCAGGTTACAGGGCCATTGTACAGAGCCTGGTAACGCTGAGTCTGTGAGAGGGCAGCCAGGCCTGCCGTCATCTCCCCACCCTTCCTCCGGGGAGGCTTCCCAAGCTCTGGTGTCTCCATCAGCTCCTGCCGGCTCCCCAAGCAGGAGTGCGTGCTGGGCCGGCTGCAGCGTGGATGCTGGGGCTCTGCTGCCCTCCTCTGGGGTAACATGGGCTCTTGGTAGCAATGAGCAGGCTCACAGGCTGGGGAGATCTGGGGTGTGCAGCACTAGGTATTCGGACATTCCCTTTAGGTGGGTTTCATACCAGCCCTGCTGCTGTCTGGAGCATCCTTCAGTGCTGTGCCGAGTGTCAAGACCCAATGTTAGGGTGGGGGAGACTCAGAAGGCCTCTACAATCATCCATATCTTATCTTAGGATTCAGATATCAGCTGAAAGGTGCAAGCAGGTTTTGTCTGTACTGTAGAAAATATGCTTTTCTGCCCCCTAGTATGGCTGGAGGTGGGGGTTGTTTCCCTTTGATTCACTTGCTGAAATGTGCCCTGCTCTAGTTTCTTGTGTTATTTGGTGCAAGTCAAAGGTTTCAAAACAAGTTGCTATGTAGCAGTGATACTTGCTCAAGTCATTGCTGATGGTCCCAAGGGTATGTGTCTGTCCTGGCCACCGGCAGATGTGTTAGGGAAGCTCTCTTCCGTGTTAGTTAATTGACACAACAGAAATGCAGAGGCTTTCCCAACTTCAGCTAAGTAAGTCTGGGCTCCCTGGGACAAACTGAGGCGTAGCTCCAAGGACAGGTTACATAGCTTCTCCCATGTCCAAATCACGCCCTGTCTAGAACTGTCTGCTTCCTGTCTTGGTGTATTTGACCTCCTGGATGAGGCTTGGAAGGACCTAAGGCAGGGCTCCCAGTGGGGGCTGTCCCGCCATCCCTCTCCAGTGTACGTGCCTTAACTGCTGTCCTCTGAGGAGTGTGCTGTGCAGCTAGTTAGGGTAGCGGGATTTGGGTTCAGGTTCGGGCCAGGGCTGGTTTTGTTCTCCTGTCTTCATTGTAGGATGTGATCTGAGACCACAAAAATGCTGGGGAAGCTGGTGGGAGGACAGGGATGCAGAACTGGACAGGTGGAGAGATGGCTGCACTTCTCATGCATGGGCCTCCCCCATGGGAAATCACTCTTGAGGTTTCTGTTTCTCGAGTCCAAAGCAGCTGTGTTATAGAGCACAAGTTCCACGGTGCCCCTTGGTTTATTCAACCTGCTTTCTTTTGCTGAGAAATGTAAATCCCTGCCCTGCAGGTGAATGTATGTACTGCTTGCATTTAAAATTGTTTGAGCTTCAGTGAAGATTTGAATGCTTCTTCTTTCTTTTGCTAGTTCCTGTTGATTTTTCATAAAGCTGCAGCTGGGGAGCTTGAGGAGGATAGCGGCCTGATGACACTTGCAAAGCTGTCGGAGATAGATGTCTCCATTGAAGGAGTCAAGGGAGCCAAAAACTTCTTTGAAGCTAAGGTATGGTGTCGCACAGAGCAACGCAAGAAAGTTCTTTATGTGCAGGCCCTACTAAAACCACTTGCTTCATCTTGGGAGTAGGGGAATCTACTAGAGCTGACTGGCCCATCTGTGTCTGGCTTGGAGCTCAGCACGACAAGCTGGCTGACACCTTTAAAACTCAAAAGCAGCCTGGAAAATAATGCACAGGAACTAACTTTTTCATTTTGCAAAAGTTACAACACTTGAGACACTCTGAGCTTAGTGGTGCACAAAGTATTTTGGTGTGCAGGATTTCAGCTGCCTTTCTTGAGCAGCTCTGTGCAACCTTTGGAATCAGAATTACTGCACGGAGTCCTGGGGCTGGCAGAGGGCTGTGCACCGCTTGAAGCTGACAAAGCACCCTTTTTGCAAGCTCTCTTAGAAAGTAATCCTGCCTGTTTACATAAGAAGTTTTTTTTCCCAAGAGCATAGCACAGCTATTGCACAGCAGATGTACTCAGATGAAAGCTGGAAAGAAAGCTGGAAAAATAGCCAGCAAACAAACAATGACTCTTTGATCTGCAGATTATCTGTGATGTGGTATGATGTTCTCTAATTTGGCTGTGTTTCAGAACTGTTTTCTACAGCAGTTTCTATCAGTGTATACTCACAGCGTAAGCTATGCTGGTAGGCCACAGAACGAATGTGCTTAACCTAGTACTGATGGCATTATTTTGGTCTCTTGTTATTGACTTAATCACAAATGACCTTTCCTGTATTGATGTCAGTCAACTGAGCTAACAGGTCCTTGGTGTAAGTACCCAAGTGCTGCAGCGTAATTAACATTTGACCCCTCCTGGCAGAGCTTTGCAGCGAGTGGTAGGTGTGGCATTGCCTGCTGCTCATCCGGGAGCAGCTCACACTGTTCTGCTCTGACACCAGGCTTGCACGCTCTTGATTATTTTTCCTCTCTCTCCTTAGGCTCAAGCTCTGTCTTCAGCCAGTAAATTTGAAGCGGAGATAAAAGCTGAGCAGGATGAGCGGAAGCGGGAAGAGGAGGAAAGGAGAAACCGCCGAGCAGCTTTCAGGGAGTTAAAGTCTGCATTTAGCCAGTAGCAGACTGGCCAACATGGGGTCTGAGATCACACGTGACTTGGTACGTTTCCCAGACCAGGGTTCTACCTGGAGAGTACGGCCTGGATCCTGCCTGAAACCCGTTACAGCTTTGCTAGCCTTCCTCTCCTGAAGATCCTTCTGAATTGCTAAGGACACAACTCTTGCAGTCACTGTGCACTCATAATGGTGTGAACCATAAGAGCTATGTACATGCTGTTTGCTCAGAACCATCAGAAGCGCATCACCCCGAAGCTGAAAAAGCAAGTAGCAAATCGTGGGTGAGCACTGACAAGTGTTGTTTGCCTACTTCATTCTTTCCTTCTTTTCTATACACCATTTTCCTCCTAACTCCTTATTAATTCATTCCTTGCTTGCAGGCAAGTAGTGAGGTCTTGTGTAAATCAGGGTGTACAAAGTACAGATGTGTTTCCTGTATGTTTGTACTGCTGTTGGGTGTTGTCACGCATCCTTGACTCTTTCCCATGTCTTCCTTAAAGCCCTGTGCCACAGGCACTGTGAAAACACTGTGAAGAGAAAGATGGTTACTAGGGACGTGGATCAAATTAATTATGATTTTTGTGTAGATTTTTCTGCTGCGCGACATCATGTTGGTGTCTTCCCCTTTTCCTTCTCTGAAGTGCCATAGAAACAAACCTTTCAATAACAGGTGAGCTTTTTATCCTTAAGACTTTGAAAGTAGGAACTTCTCTCTCTCTCTCTCTCTCTCTCTCTCTCTCTCTTTCCCTCTTAAAGAAGCAATAGAAAACTGAGTTGCCTGACCATACATCTTTCACATTCCATCATACTTAGTGTACTGTAAAACTTCACTGTATTTTCCAGCCTTAGAGTTTGAGGAAACAGCTTTGAAGGGATATTGCCAGATGGACCATGGGACTGGATGGCACTCTGGGTTTTTATCTTTGGAAATCTGCTCATATCCTGAATTGTAAAGGTGACTGATTTCATTAGAGCCATGACAGATAAAACCAACCCAGCACACTGAGCAATCCCTGTTCAAGAAGGGAACAGCAGCCTGGTTAGCGCATTTAGCTAGATTGAATTTAGAAAGCTTGCACTAAACTTAGCCATTTGCTTTCAAAACACAGGAGACCTGCCCACAGATGTTAAAATGCCATAAATGCTGTAGGTCACAGCAAAGGAAATGGTGGTCCCTTGGTGAGACCTCTCTAAACATGGATTTGCTCAAGTTCTGCCTCTGCTATTGCCCCACTTTGTGCATTTTTGTTTCCTTCCAAAACAAAACTCACCAGTTGTCTTCTCACTTGTCTGTTTTGCTTAAACTGTGAGCACTAAGCTGTGAGCATGGAATAATAAATAGAAAAAAACCTCTACTCTTTAATGTCAGGTGAAAGAATCGCTAAACAATTAAACTGTATATATCTTCACAGATTATATTTTATAAAATCACGCTTTTTTAGCTAAAATATTTATAATTAAATGTTTTTATACTTTACAACAAAGCAGACAACTGCATCTTCAATTATTTCTCCTGTTGCTGAAATGTACAAATAAAGCATTGTTACCTCCAGTCTTGCCTCTGGTGTATTATAGGTCCTTGAATATATACTGTTTTGTTCACGAACTACTCTAGCAATCATGCTCCTGAAGGTGCCCCTATTTGAGCCCCAAAGGCTGGTGTCCTGACATAGATAAATGGGGAAGTGTTCAGCCCCTTCTTGATATGATATCCACTCCTACACAGCAGGCCTGTAAAAAGCCCTAATGTTTGCAAGGTTGTGCAAATATTTGAAACACTGCCCACTGCCCAATGTTGATATCTGAACAGTATCAGGCTTCTCTTACCTTCTAATAGACAATGTGTATCAGCTCCAGGTGTGTTCCAGGCTGGGACACTCCTTATTGCATTTTGTCCTCACCTCTTTATAGGAGAAAATTAAATATGTAACAGTTTGCAGCTCTTTCCACAAATTGTGCTGGGCTGGAGCTGATCTGCTAAGCTTAGCAGGGAAGATGAAGGAGGAGGCCTACCTGGGCACTGTGCTAGGCATGATGAGGTGGAAAAGGTCAATGCTGCATTCAGTGCAGCTCTCTAATCTTGTGCTCCTCTGCTCAGGCCTTTGCTCCTTGCACTTGCGTGCTCTGGGGTCAGGCAAAACCAGGGTGAAGGCTCCTTGCTCTCTGTATTTCCCTTTTGCAGCTTCTAATACTTGGCAAATGCCTCAGTGTGCTGGTTCTGCATAGAGCAGCAGGTAATGTGCAGTGGGGTGAGGAGCCCATGAGCAAGAGGAGGGGATGGTGGAGGAAGGGCTTTCAAAGTGGCCATTGTAACTTGAGTTACTCCCAGCTGACAGGTTTTAATAAGGAAATGAGCAGTGTGTCTGATCCTACTAGTTTTCCTCCCCAAGGGTGGATGCTGTTTGACAAACCCTTTTCCCAAAGGATGCCCAGCCTGTCTACTGTACTGATTGGAGTTTTCTTTTCAGCCCAGATTTCTTCTGTGAGATTTGTCCTCTCTGGCATGTGCAGGATGATTGTCAGGTCTCTTAACATTCATTTTTCTACCAGAGTATTTTACTTGATTGAAATAGATGCTGTTAGCTGGTGCCTGCATTTAATGCAGTGAACAGTGCATGCTTTTTTTTTTTTTTTGAAGGTGCAACAATATAAATTTTGAAATTAGCTTTGCAACAGCTGGCATTTGGAAATTAATTGCTCTTTCAATTGCTTTGTTTGACTCAAAACTATTAGACTATATAACATAATGTTTTTAGGTTATGTCAAAGTGCTAAAAAATAATTAAAAAAAAGCTTAGATAAATCTCCAGTGCAATACTTAGAGGCCTCCAGGGCCTATTCAATCTCACTTAGATTCAGCTCTACTTGAAATGTTCCAGACCTTGATGTTATGTCTTTCCTCATGTTACTTTATACCTAGTGTCACCACAGGCAGCTCTAATAGGTCCAGGCAATTACAACTCTGGCCTCAGATACCTGCTGGTCCATCTGTACCAGCCTGGTATTGCTGACAAGCTCCAAGTGACTGTGCATGTTGTGGCGGGGAAGAGTAGTCTGAAGAGAGAAACCCTAGAGAGCTGACTGATTTAAAATCAAAGCAAGCAAACAAATCACTATTTGGGTTTTTCGTGAAAGGAGGAAGACTTGACTCAAATCATTCATCAGGGAAACGATATGATCAGGGAAACAATATGCTCAGGGATATATATAAATATGCTCAGGGAAACGATATGATTAGGAATACTTTGTCTCGTTCTTCAGGCTTTAAATGTGTGGCCAAACTGAATTTTAACCTTTTGGGAGTGTCCAAACAAATCCCTTGGCAAGGCAGACTGGGAGCAACCAGAGGGATTTATGTTCCTTTTCAAACTTAGCTTGCAGTGTGAGAGCAGGATGTCTCCAAACCAACAGTGTATTTGTGCCGGTATTTCTTTCAGCAAAATCCGTCTGAGATCACAGATGTATCAGAACGGCCAGCTTTAAAAACCACAGTCAGGTGTTCACCTGCCTGCCTTGTTTGTTGTTTTTATCATTATTATTAGGGCCTTCCCATGTGAGGGCTGTTCACCATTCCTATGGAAGACAGGCTGTTGAGACGAGGTCGACTGTCCTCAGGCAAACTACTAGGTGCATCAGCAGAGTAGCTGATTTTTATAGTGACTAAAACTGGGGGTGGTGGTGGGAAGATGACAGAGTCTGCCACATCTCCTCAGCTGCTGTATGATGGTTATTTACCTTTGCAAAGCTCTGCTGTGTGTTCCTAGCTCCACTGTTACAGCAAGACAGGTGGGCTCCCGCTGCCACGGTAGGATGGTGTGGAAAAAGCTGGTCATTACAGATTTTTTTTTCCTCACGTCTGGTTTTTACTAGTGCAGGGAAGCTGGCCTGGTATCCCAGAGGACCTCAAAGTACATCGTGGCTTTGGTACCTGAAATGTCAGACTAGCTGGTGACTTGGTTTCATTTCCAGAGTACAGCAGCTGAAGTGGTGTGATTAAACCATGCGGGAATACAGACATACTCCTGTATTTTCATAACAATCTCCCTGTTCTGCTCCGAAGAGTGTCACAGAAGACTTCGGAGGTATCTATTGCTGCATAAAAATACCATTTGAATTTCCTGGAGCTAATTTAGAATTGGGAGAAGAAAAATGTCTGTAAGTTTTAGAAGTGTTCTACCTTGGATGTGGCTTGCCTTAGGGGACATGAGAGTATTTTTGAGTGCTCCCACTCAGGTTTGATGGATAAGGTAATATGGCACAGCCACTTATGAAGTGAATTTAAAAGATCTTAGCAGCAGCTGAGGCCCACAGCTGCATCTCTCCCATCCCATGACAGTACCCAAACAGGCTGCCTGGTGATAACTAGGGGAATCACTACAGACCTTATCAGGGACCAGCTGCTTGCTAGGGAGCTTTGCTTTCTCAGCTCTCCTGAAGGGTAGTTTTCATTCTGATTTTTTTTTTTCTGGGCAAGTCATCCTGTTGGGAGAAGTTGTTTCAGCTGAAAAGTTATTTCCTCAATAGTATGTAACAGCTAGGGAGAGTTTCTTTGCTCTGATTCTTTGTTATTGTTGTTGTATTTTTCAGCCTGCATCGTGTTCTAAAAGGAGTTTCAGAGCTAAAAATAAAACAGTATTTTTAGATGAAGGGGAAAAAAAGGAGGGGGGCTTGGGGGGGGGGTCGTTCCCGGCTTCCAGCAGTTTCCCCACAGGAATTTCAGTGCCAAAGCAGCCGCTGTGCCACAGGGCGCCTTTTCGCAGGCTGGCACAGCCCCAGTCGGGACAAAACCGCCCCTGAGCGACCGCAGCCAAACGGCAGGGGGGAACCCCGTGTCCACGACAAGATGGCGCCGCCTCAGGACGGCCGCGCGCGGGCCAACGGCCCCCTTCCCACAGTGCCCCGCGGCACGGGGGGCAGGGGGAGGAGCGCGCGCAGCCGCCGGGTGACGTCACGCGGGGGCGGAGCTTCAGCGAGGCCCGGGGCGGGAGGGGGGAGGGAGGGGAAGAGCCGCCCGGTTCCCATCCGGGTGCCGCGGCGGCCGCCGGGGGGCGGGGCCCGCGCTCACGTGACATTGCGTGGCGGCGCAACCGCCATCTTGTGTTGTTGGGGCTGAGGAGTCGCTGTGGCCGTGAGGGACTCTCCGTCCGGGAGCGCAGGTACCGCCGCCGCCCTGGCCGCCCCGCGCCGCTCCGGCCGCCCCTGCCTGTCCGGTGCCGGCGGGACCGCCCGCCCCGCAGCCTGGCTGCGAGGAGGCCGCTCTGGGCCGGGCC